>VWYH01006096.1:275953-830932 GCA_013399365.1 Pampusana beccarii | reverse complement strand
GGATTATGCACTGGGGAAAGACAGGAAACATAATACAATGGTAAGCCCCAAAAAATAACAAAAAAAAAAAAAACTAAAAAAAATGTATTTGAAGCACCATGCGCTTATTAATTCAGTGGCTGCTACTTCATCCTACTATGGGATAAGCTGGAGCAGAGGTGTAAGGAATAATCTCAGCTTCTGTTATTAAACTGTCTAGAAGTGGAAATGCCCCAGAGGAGGGCACTTCATTCCCCACACATATTTATATATACACACACCTTATGTGTTCAAGGCCTCTCTTGTCTCTGTTCACAAATGGGATGTTCACACAACTGTGAAGATTCGGCCTCTTCCTAATTCAGGTCACTTTATTAGTATGTCCCTCAAACTTGTAAAGGTCTTTGCTCCACCTGGGAGAAGTTGTGGAAAAAGAGACAAAAAGAAGCTCCAGAATGAAAGCCACCAGTTAAGGACTGAAACAAAAGAAACAAGAACATGCCAAGAATAGCAGAGCATGGCAGGGAACAGCAAGAGGATGTGCCATTCTCTCCTTCCGTGGAGAGTTTCATGAAGGTTTTTATTTTGTCCCTCATCTTTAGTCTTGAAAGAGCAAAGAATTCACCCTAAGACAGAACGCTATTGAAAATAAAACGGACAGAGCTTGGAAAGATGTGAATTACAATATTAGGTTCACATTTGAGAACTTCTTTTCAGGATGGAAAGTCATAAGGATCTTTAAGTACTTGAGTTTTAAAAATATCTAAAATTTCCCTTACTCACCCCTTAGCTATGGTTTCCACAACCACTAGCCTCAGTGGTGATAAAGGATTCAAGGTGCACAAAGGTATTTGCAGAGGGATGAATCTCTGCAGGAGCATGACCACTGATATCTGAGACAACACAAAAGCTTCTAGGAATAGATTTTTTGGAACCAGTCTATTTTCAATGCAAAAATGCATAAAGGAGGAAAAGTACAACAGAATGAAGTGAGATTTCTGTCAAATAATTGTAACAAAGGTGCAATAGATGTTTCTGATTTCCTTCACGGCCTCAGTCAGGACACTTCCCTCACCTTCTTTCCAATCATTAAAACCAAGGGAAAGGCATAAGAAGTGCAAAGAATTCTTTAGTCGTTAGCACTGGTTAGGTTTGAAATTTTTCCTTTTCAGGAAGAAGTGAGCTGTGGAAAAGCTTAAAAAGAGTGTTATATTTTAATCACAATTAAAAAAAAAAAGAAAAAGAAAAAAGAAAAAGGCAGGCGGGCTATCTATTCAGTGGGAATCTAACAAAAAAACAATTGTCTTACAAGGGCAATTGAAAATCAAAGTGAATGACTATTTATAGCAACTGAACTGTTTAAAACAACAAACTGAAACTGCAGCACCAACTACTTCACAAAGTCATATTCTTGAAGAAGGGGAAAAAAAAGATCAAAGATCTGCAGGCAGCCAGCTCTGCATACAAGTGGCTTTATCAGCTCTTGGCTGTGCTAAAGCGAGTCAGGCATCCTGAAAGAGAAAACATTTAATGAGGTGATGAACAACACTTTCTTGGCCTTAATTATAAGGATAGGACTAAGCAACAATAATTGCAGGATAAATTATTGTCAAGAGATATATCCAAACAACAACAAAAACCCCATGTCATTATCAAACAATTATTTTAAGTCTCATTTACATATAAAAAAGAATAAATGGAATAGTCCTCTTTTTCTTTTCCATTTGTGGGGGTGGTGGAAATTTTCAGGGTGGTGCATGGGAATTAGATGCACTACACCCAATATTGCTAATGACAGATTAATTCTCAGCAGATCACTCTGGGAATTGTACATTTGTATCCAAGGGCAAAATTCAACCCAAGAAAAACTCAAATCTCTGTGATGTGCCCCCAAAGAATCACACATATTTAATAATAGGAACAGAAGACCAACTTCCTCGCAAAGTATTGTTCGAACTAAATGGCAGAAAAGTTCCATTTAGGACAGAGAGAATTAAGCTTTAGGTGTAGTAAAGTAGATGTGCACATAAGCTGCTCAGACCTTATCAGATGAGCCTTTGAAAAGCTCACATGAAAGAAATGAGATGTATACAGTAGCCTTGAGTGAAATAGGCTTTCAGGAGCCAACAAGTATATGTCATTCGAATGGAGACAAAATGAGATCATGGCAATTGCTCTCGGGCATTTATCTCAACACTACTTTGTGCCTGCAGATCCCAAGCAGAGGAAGACCAGGAGGTTTTCGACATTACGAGCGATGCAGAGCCAGGTCGTCTACTTTCCCACATTAGCAAATGGAGCAAAGTACCGGGTAGGTTTTGAAGACGGTTCCTGCATAGCTATTAAAATAAACAGTCACATTTTCAAAAGGGCTCAGAAGAATACTAGTTGCCATTGGTTCCTGAACTTTTTTGGTTTGTTTTGTTTAAATCCAGCTGCTTAAATTTGCTGTTACCAACTAGCGATTCTGGTGGCTAAACCGAGACCTGATAAAAAGATGGATTTTTTCAGAAGTCGGGGGGGGTTTATTGCTTTGAAAATATGGTCCCTTAAAATAGTTTTTAGCTATCCCTCCAAAAACTGATCGTTAAGAAACTGGTTGCTTTGGAAAAATGTAATCTTTCTCTCATGTATATGTACATAAAAGAAACTAAATTTATACAGTGATTGTGCATACAGCGCCTATAAGGAAACCAAATGAAATAAAGTTATAGTATTTGAATGTCTTTCCTGTAGGCAGGTATTTTGGCAAGGAACTTACCCACAAGCAGTGATGATCAGTTATGCTTAGACCAGCATATTATCATATGAACATACACAATACGAAATTTCATTTCTTCCACAAAAAAAAAGAATTAAATAAAGCTGGGTACCACTAATCCTTTTTCTTTAGTTTCACCCAGACAATAGGGACAGTGATAAGTATTATTTTTCAAGGAAAGCTTACTTCTTTTTTGCTTTTTTCAAAACTGTGGTAAATTTGTCAAACTATTTGAAACATTCAACACTTCTTTTTTTTTTTCCAGAAAACAGGAATTCACTGTCTTTACTCTTGCTACCATACAGGAATTCACTATCTTTACTCTTGCTACCATAAAACTATGACAGCAAAAGCGTAATTCGGGCAACATAGACTCTATTTCATGCTTGTTTTATCAGATACTAGAGGTACAAAACCTGATTTTCAAACAGGGTAAAGACAACCACATTTTAGACATTTCATCCATTAGCTCACAAAATACAAAATCCACTGCATAAATTAGACAAGTAGCTTTCAGTTGGTATTTCAGATATATTTTGAAGTCCACAGGCTACTCCACAGGAATCTACAAAGAAATCTGGCAGGAGTAGTATTCAATAGGCTTACATTTCCTGTATTTAAGTCTATCAGATCTACAAGAAAGGCTCCATTAATTTAAAAACCTTCTCAATCACATGGTCCCAGCTCATAGAACACATAAATGAGTGTATAAGGTGCAAACAATTGAGAAAAAAGTCCTGAGATTATATAAATGAATATAGAGCTACAAGGTAATAAGATACAGGCAGTTTAATCAAAAGTTCAGTGATTTCCAAGATTCTGGCCGAATCAGTGGGATATCATTCAGACTCTAGATACTAACTCCTTAAGAATGGCATTATTTTAATGACAAGGACAGAATAAAAATGTGTTGCTTTCTACTACTTTGCTTACTGACATGAGACAGCACACTGGCTGCTTCATTTCTGCCCTCATTGTGCTTATTGTAAATTAAAGCCTTGGCTCGCAAAATACAGAGAAAAGCACAGTTCTTATTTCAAAAGCTCCCTCTAGCTTTTCCTAACTGTTTGTTACCAGAATTTTCCTGACGATCTGCTAGAAAAAGCAGCTTAGAGTCAAAGGTGGTCTCATCAGTCTTAGAGAAACACAAGCGCATATTGTATAACCAATTTCAAGTAGGTTTTTAATTTGTAAAAGCCACACAGTTAAGACGATGTTAACAACCCACCCCCTTCTTTTGATTCAAGATCAAAGAGATTTTTAGAAAAGTGACATAACCCTTAGATGTCCCAGAAAACCACATTTGCCACAATTAACCAGCTTCAGTCTCCAAGCCTCAAACACACAGAGGAGCTGGAACAGCGTGTTCAGAGCAGCGAGGTTTTATTGCAGTTGTGGGCACATTTGGAATAAACAAGCACAGGCCAAGCTCCCCACGGCTTCCTTCCAGCCTACAAAAACCAGGGCAGATGGTCAAAGGGAGCCCAAAATGACCGATCTGGGATTGCATCACCAGGTCTGCAAGACGGTGTAAACAGCACAGCTCTACTGAACTCGCTGTGGTCTCATTGATTCCTACCAGTGAGAATCGGATCCATCAGGTCCAAACACGGCGGAGGCCAGTGACACTGCACAGGTGAAGCACTCAGATGCGCGTGATACAGATCCTGCTTTTCATCTAGGGACAAACTAAAGAGTCTGGTGACTGCCCTGAGGTCTGAGATAGTAGAAGCAGAAATAAATGCAAGAAAAAGACTGAGATCCTACAGAAAGAGAAATTAAGGAGATAGGAAGTTAGAAGCTAGGACCCACACGCAAGCTATTCCAGTGTACTTTCAGACAGAGGGCTACATCAGGAATTCTGCTCACAGTGTCTTCTAATACAACTTGATCTAAGACAGTTGAACAAAGTGCCTGGTTTCAGAGGTGCCCAAGGTCTACTCAATGCTTACCATAAAAACGTTACAGGAGAAAGAGGTGCCACCACATGTATTCCTGAAAGATGAAATGAGAAACCCACCAAATACACAGCAAAGGAGTGACGTAAACAGATGAAGATGGTAAGTAATCTTCCATGAACATGGATAACTCCTATGAGAGAAAGGTGATGCTTTAAAACTACCTTCACTTGAAAAACAGTTTGCAGTGGATTATCCATCACAGCTGTGTTTAAAATACAAAGGATGGCTTTAGCTGCAACGGCAGCATGTCAGCAGAGCACGGGAAGACACTGCAAAGTGGCGAAGAAGTGTGTAATACGAATCTACATCTAACATTGCCCATAGCTTCTGGGGCAAATCAGCGCAATGAACAGCCATGTTGGCTGCTCTCGGGTACCCCAGCTAAATCTCAGCACACACAGCACCCAGGGAGAGCACGCGTGTGCATATGGATCACGGAGATCAGTCCTGACGTTGCCAGTGCAGACTGAGTAGGAGTCCCACTCCTACTGATAATTCCCTTTTATCTGCAGCAAGAGAGCACGTGCTTTTAGAGCATGAATGCCAAAGTCCAGTTCCACTTTTATGGGCCCATGAATAGGAAAGGTTATGGCTTCTTAGAAAGTATATACACGACCTTCTATATCAGCCCTCCGTTCCTGCAGCACATATATTCCTTACTAGATCAATGAAAGGCATATGAATTCTAGCAGGTATTACTGCCCACTCGACCACCATCCAGGAAGTGGACTAGAAACAGATACATTTAGAAGGAAATGGAAATGATGGGGAATTTTCAGTCATTTGGCAATCACCATCAGAGGAACGAGGGCCCATGTCTTGTGAAATGCTGATACAGATGAGTAGCAAATAGTGCACAATCTTCTATGTTATTTTTATATATTTTAACCTCACCCTATCTTTACGCACATTTTCAGAGATCTAAGATTTCCCAGCATTACTCTGTGTGCTATAGGAAGAGATAAAAAGACACATTACAATTTTAAAAACTGAAGATTTCATGGGAGACTTAAAATTGTCACTAAGGGCACACCAGAAAGAATTACTGATTTTTCAGACTGCTCTAACGTCAAAGGATTAAATAAGAAAAGCTAAGTCTTTTATAAACTCAAGCAAACGTACAATGTCAAAGCTATTTGGTCACAAATTGGAGCCATCATTTTCCCTTTGAAGGCTTGAACAGAAGCTATTCTGCACTGGAACTGCCACAAAAATTGAAGGGAGAAAATGAATGGGACAAGGGAAATATGGACTTGCAGTCCTGAAACAGTCTAAAGTGCTATGTAGAAGCAATATTTATATGAGACACCAGAATGCTAAAGACTTTACTACTGCCCATCGCTGACTGTGATATATGGGCTGCGGTTGTCATACATACAGAAGGACAAACCTGAATTGGATTGTCCTCTGTTGAACAAAACTGTTTGTCCCTTCCAGGAAATTACAGCTCCTCTTCATTATCACTGGCGTGACCTCAAACTCCTCTTTGCTCAGTGTTCCTGTGCACATGCATGGCTATTCATGGACCCAGGACAGGGTCCATCACCTAATAGAGCTGGTAATAAAGCACAAATTATTCTGCAATACGCAGAGAGCTGAAACCAAACTGAGTGGTGGGTTAAAAATCAAAGCACATGAGACAGCCTTGGTTTTTCTTGACTTTGTAAATTGTTCTAATTAGAGATATGTACAAAGACCACCTGCCAGCCCAAATTCAGCGGGCTGACTAGGAAAGAAAGCTCTGAGATGCCTGGTTGGAAGATTCAAACCTTCAGCTTCTGCAAGATGACTTGTATCAGTAACCTCTACCCATCTCTCTCAGTTTTCACTGTATTCACAGCATACTGCATGGGCTTGTCCCAGTATGTTACACTTAGTGTCGCAATTATTTACAATAATTCATAATCATGAAGACAGCAAAAGCTGTGATAGAAGTGAGATGGAAGAGGACACTACTTCTCTGAGGTCAATAGAACTGACAAACATCAGTCATTAGGAGTGCCATGGAATGGGCCATCAGCAGGCGTAAGTGGCCATGAATCTATGCCACCTGACACCAATACTCAATATCAAACCCATCTGTACACACACAAATATCTAGCAAATTCTTTCTGAAGAAGGGAAAGCAGTAGGTCCATTTAACTGATTATATTCCCTAGAAGTCTCCCAGCATTGGCCTTTTAACATATCCTTCTCTATAAACATTTGTTGCATGTATACATTTCCATTTTCCTTGAGATTTCAAAAGATTTGGCGTTGCTAACTTAGAATATTGCTAGTTAATTGTTGGCGAGAAAAGACAAATTATGAGCAGGGGAACTGTTCTGGGAGGATTTAGTGTATTTGTATAATTTAGACCCCTGCCGTTAACGTGACAGGATTGTTTTTCTCTTGCAGTAGCCTGCTGCTACAAGAATTAAAACTGTCGTGGCAGGCTGCAGCTTGGTCTAGGCCTTAGTAATGAGCTTTATCAGTCAATAAATGATTTTATGCAGCAAATTAAACTGTAAATTTGGTTTAGGTGGTAAATATTTAGAGAATAAAGATATCCAGCTAATGAGAAGGTTTGGATGGGGAAAAAATGTGACATAAATGTCAGTCCTTTAAATCTTTGCTACACTAAAGCTTTGCAGAGAGTTTACTGCTACTGCCTTCTTTTTTTTTCTTTTTTTTTCTTCTGTAAACAGCAAGGGAACACTATCTCAACTGTATTTACAGATGCCAGAGAAGAAGGGCAAGACTTTTGCAGTGTACTGTGCAAGCCACAATCCCATGCACTCGCTTGACTCTCGGACTGAAGCATCAGACGGTCTCCTGACGAAAACACTTGTGCGAGAGAGACAACACGAGTGTTGGACTCACAACGGACAGGCACAGCAAGTTTGCTATGAGGTGAGCTCCCAAGGGCAAGGAGGACGCACACAACTTGCCCCTGACTCTAGTCTCTGCCTCTAAACACAGCTCACATGGGAAGATCTGTTTGGTCCTCAACTCGTCGGAAGAGAGAGCAGCAGCAATCAGCAGAGGCAAATCGTTTAAAACATTCCCTTTTCAAACAGGAGACTACTTCCGACAAGACGACCTTTCAGCTCTGGAGTTTACTCCTCCCTTACGGCTCACCCAAATCCCGCACCGCTCTGTGGCCCACCCTTGAGGGCATGTACATGGAAATGGATTGAGAACATCAATCAATCAACAAGAGGAATACGGTTTTAAAAGGCACATCTGGATTAACATGGATGAAAGTGCTCCAAACAAATAAGTTGCATTTGTTCAAAGGTCAGGTGATAAGCAATATGCTGCTTCAAATGCAGACAGGCAAACAGCCTACCAAAAAGCTGGTTTCCAAGATGAGTCCTTGACTTCCAGCTATACTCCAAGGACTATTCTTTCTCCAGGGAAGGTCTGGAAAACTTATTAATCTTGGCAAGGGCATTTATTACCAAGATGAAAATTTTGCATGTACATTTTTTACTGTGGCCAAAAAGTCAGCTTGCAGAGGAAAAAAGTATGAGAAAAAAATGTCAGTCAGCTCCATAAAGAATTGCTGGAACTCATCCTAAAGCTAGGCATGTTAATCTTGCTGTTCTTTCTCAGTTTCTAACAGGAATAGTGTATTTTTTCCAATTTCTGCTAGATCTGTTATTCTGCACTTTCTGACAAGGAAAATATATGCAGCCACTGACAGAATCCGTGAAACAATGGCTTTATTTATGCCTTCCAGGTGACACTGGCAGGTGGTAAAACCTCGGGCAAACAAAGCCAGAAGTGCCTGTACACCACAGAGGGCTAATACAGAACCTACTCCATGATGGAGAAACCATCTCCTTTTGTGAGAATCACAAGACAACCAAGAATCAATGCCAGAAACTCCACTTTGAGCCAGTTCCAGGCTCCAACACAGTCCAGTTCATGCAGAGAAACCCCCAACTATTGCAGAGACCCCAGGCGAGTCCCAGCACTGAGGGAGCTCCTCGCTGGTGCTCAGGTCAAGCTTAGCTTTGGCATTTCACAAACCAGTTGATAAGGCACAGAGCTAAGGTTTTCCACTAAAGCAGTCAGCTGCACAATTCTTTAAAGCAAAATTCGAAAAGGACACAGTTACACATTGAAAGGAAATTGAGCCACAGAATATCCTAGTAAAAGTCAGTTGGACCCACACATTTTATACTCCAAACAATATGCTATTAAGTGCAATAAATCCAAACAGCACCCTGGAGATTTATTTGGAAGATCAGAATATATATTGTGGATATAGTATGGAAGGCTGTTTTTAACATGAAATCTATTCAATTGCAAGCTGTTGATGTCAACCGTTTCTTGAAAGACCCAATATACTAATGCAGTTTATTTACACAGCAGAGAATGAAACTTCATGTATCACCTTCTCCATGCCTTTCTTTGATTAGATTGCTCCAGTTTAATTACTAAATTCTGTTAAAGGACTTTCAGCACAGATGTAATTTCATGCAGGTGTTACCTGGTGTAATGAAACCAGATGTTTCCATTGGAATAGGCCTCCCTCATTTGAGATGTTTTTGCTGCAATAGCCTGATTTGTAGATCCATCAGTTCAAACTGGGAAAAAAAAAAAAAAAAAAAAAAAAAAAAAAGTGGTTGGGGGTGTTAAGCAAGATCAGATTTTGAGTACAGAACAGGTAGTGCCACTTGTTGTCTCCTGTTACACACAGAAGTCTTCCTTTGTTATGTCACTTCTAAATACCTTCCTCTATCGTTCCTCTTTTGAATAATTCAGCAGGCTGGCCACTTTGGCAAAGTGTTTAGAAGCCTGATGTACAGAGGCATGGACTTATAAGTGAAAAAGGCAAGGCTGCTCTTCACTGGGCACAATCTTGTTATTGATATTTTGCCTCATGTACTTCACATCATCTGTGAAGCTTTCTAACCAGTTTCTACAATGGACTTGAAAGTTCTTGGCTGTCTACAGAATGAAACAAAACACATTTGTTGAGGTATATAAGTAGCAACTAAAGAAACCCCAAAACTTAAAAGTCTTTTGTTTTAAAATAACTTTGAATAGCATTTGAATTTCTAAAGGAGTGCTTCTACAGGACACTTAGTAGGAAGTTATTCTCTAGGCAGTCTTAGAATTGACATTATGGAATGAAATAGGGAGAGAACTGAGCAGTCACAAGGATGTTCATGAGAATTACATGTTCAGATCTGCCACTTGTTAGCTCACAGATTTGGGGCATGCAGTTTACATTTCCTGTTATAAAGAACAGTAAATTACATTAAGCTGGTCACTGGTTTAAATATAAAAGAAGTAAACACTCCCTGCATAAGAAATTTCATGGAAATCTACTTTTTGCATTGGGTTCCTCACAAGTTGTCTTAGCAACACAGCCTCCTCATTTTCCATCACACGCATCATCATCGTTTATCTCTATTTTCATTATTGTAAAATCATGACTGGCCAAGTGACAGACCAAAGGCTTCAAAGTGCCAGAAAGATCCACCACTGAGCAGCAACATGGAGTGAAGAATCAAGCCCACATCACACCTAAGCCGATAGCAATTTTGGAGTAGTTTCTGTAACACACAGATTTTGAATTGCTTTTCTGATTAACCCGGTTCATCAAACACATCACAGCCAGATAAGTTGTTACACACCAGTCAGCACAGTCCAGCTCTGGGGGAAAAAATCCTCACCATAATGCAGACGGTAAAACCAGGGGAATTTGCACAGAAAGTCTTGGCTAGTTCCAAACTGCCACAAAGGGGCTGTGATGAAATGTTCACATTTCAACCTAAAAGGAGCAAACCCAGCCCCAGCTGGCAGGGTAAGTGGCTCCAATTGGCAGTTCCAACATAAGCCAGAGTCAGAACCTCTTCACATTTCTCCCCATTGTTCTGTCAAGCCCTGATGCTGCCCAGATGACACCAACCCAAGCCCGGGACTCGAGCTCATGGGACTGCAAAGCTCTGAACAATGAAGAACGAAGGGCCTACGGGCATTAACAGAAAGTTCACAAATCACAGCTAACAAGTGGTGGCACAAAAGGCTTGCCAACCAGACAGCTCAAAGCGACCAAGATGCTCATTTTTTCGGTTAGCTCTTTTAATATTAAAAACAAACAGAGAGGATCATAATATTCATAAATTATGCTGCCTTCTTCTCTTCCATCTGTATTAGCTTTAATCCTTTTGGAAAGCACACAAGCGTCTGGGTAGGCATAGGAAGAAGAGTTGGCAAGGTGGGGTGGTGAACTGTGGAGCAAAACCAGAGATTGCACAGGACGCACAAGAGCACACGTGCACATGCACACACAAAGACATTTTCTATCAACAACTGCCAAATCTCCATCTTTACAACTGCTTTCTTGAATGAATTCTCTTTTATTTTGTGTTGTTTTCAGGTTTATTTAGGGGGGTGAGGAAAGGGAAGATATAGGCTAGTCAACTAAACTACTGTCTGCCCTCATTATTTCAATTCAGGGACTGACAGTACAAGACTTAATATTACAATAAAGCAAAACTGGTGTCAGCAAAAAAAAAAGTTTCGATGACACACTGATATGGAACACTATGATACACTGGTAAAAACTATGTGAAAACCAGAAACACATAAGACTGCAATTTAATCTTTTTATTTGAAATATAAATATTGTTACTATCAAGCTTGACAGTATAGAAAATGTGTGCCCTGCAGCCTTCTGACAAAACAAAATTTATATTTAAAACTTCCTGAAATAATGCCTTTCATATGTGGAGTTTTGTCACATTGCAGCAGCTCTGAGCCTACCTTATGGTCCTGCACCTTTAATTATTTTATGCCTAGAAGACACATTTTAAATAGAAGAGGCGGGTTACAAGAGTTTTGACAGCTGTGGATGATTAAAATACTGACAACATGCACTATATAAAATTCCCTGAGGTTTTAGCTGGGTACTCACACGAAAGTTAGCGATTAGCTTCCCTCCCCCTCCTGCCAAATCCCACCAGCATGAAATGTTCGTACCACTGGCCCATTAACCCCTCCTCTTTAGGCAATGCAACCCCTTTTTTTTTTTTTAATATCTCAAGGCCACATACTTGAAAATTGGTCAACAAATTAGATTTAGTAATCATTTCCTATTCAACAAATATGCAGGCAGGTTTCATGACCAGCTGTTCTGTATCATTGCGTGAACGGAGGGAAGGGAAACCATTTAAAATGCATGCACAGGTTTAGGTTTTGTTTTCACCCAGCCCCTCTTTACAAGCGTGTTACAGCCTGTGTTAATTTTCTGGCCTCTTGACCTACATGTTTGAATTGTGCAAAATATTATATTACATTATGAACGAAAAAGAGTGTCCCCCAGTTCAGAAAACCACTGAAGTGCATTCTTAACCTTAACTCTGCTAGCTGTCTCCTGACTTCGGACACTTGAGTTAGAGACATATTTATGCACTTTGGTTAAACTGGGACTTCACCTTTCAAGTTCCGCAATTTAAAAGCTGCATATTAATTACATTACATTACACAAGATTAATTACACTGACTTCGAGCTGTGGCTACGACTATATCAGTCTGTCCCTCCCTTTATTACACTACTAGCCAAGGAGTCAAAGAAATCCTACAAGAAGCAAACCACCTCTTCCATTCCTGAATGCTACTACCTACAGTAACAACTCCATAAATGCAGGTGGGGGTGAGCAGGACCAACACCCGCTGTGCTGTCCGTGTGCTCTCCTACCTCTGGCCCCACCACAGCGAGCCCTGACCGAGCCCGTCCCTCTGCTGCGGGTCCCTCATAAAGAAACCCGCATGGGTTGAACTCCTGGTTTGGGCAAGGAGAAGACCGGGTCTGTGGCACGGAGGATGCAGCACCCCCACTCTGTAATCTGGGTGCAGCTGCATGTGTGTTTTGCCATTCAGGGCATCTCTAACAGGAGAGCTGCATACGCTTTTTGTTTCTTTGGGAGCAGCAGAAAGCAACTTCACCCTACAGAAGGCTGTACAACAGTTGTTCTGTTTTCAAGTGCTCCATCCCTCACAAGGCACACAATATCCCTGCAATGATGTAATTTTTTTTTTTTTTGGCCAATGATTATGTATATAATTTTGATTGTAGAGCTGTATAGGCTGTACAGATTTAATAACTCTGATATTAACAAAGACGGGAAAGGACAAGGTTCTTCTCCTTACAGTGCAGTGCAAGTTACTGAAGCAGAAGTAAAATTGCAGAAATGGGAGCCAAAAATAGTTGAAGTATCTGATTAAAGAAGTACAAGGACATAATAAGAATTTGTCAAATGTTCCTATTATGTTTGGCCAAGGTACAAAACACTCCTTTTAATCTTCAATATTTGTAAACAGAATGTTGGATATATTTTTTGCGTTAAAAATAAGGAAAGACTTTTCCTCCCTTGAAAAACCAGAAATCCAGCAGTTAAATACTGCAGGAATGAGCCACAACAATAGAACGTCATACAGCAATACTTGGTTTCCTAGCAAAACATTACTTATAGTAAAGTGTATTTGGAAAAAGATGCCTGCAAACAAGTGCCTTCAGCCATGTGCCTTGAAGATCTCAAAGTGCATCAGACAACCAAACCAGACCTTCTTCCTTCCTGTTCTTTCTCCCTGTTCTGAAGACAACTTAGCTAGTGAAAAAATGTAGGTTATTGGAGCAGCCGTGCCCACTGAAGTAATCCAGGGTTTTTAACCTTCAAGCCAGTGAGAAATAAGCCAAGGATTCAGTGCTGAGGAACCAGGTGTGCAAAAGACAGGCATCTATGCACCCTAATGGTGTTGTCTGCAGCGTGCTGGAAAAGCTGCAAGGGGGAAAGAGGGGTGCTCCTCCACAACTTGTCCGCCAGTCAGCCTGGTGAAACCAGCAGCATCTGCTCATTTCCAGATCCTCGTCCTCAGACAAGCACTGTTGACAATCGCTGACCTTCAGCTCTCCAGCACCTGCCCGCAAGCTGAATTCCTCAGGGGCTCAGGCACTGTCTGCAAGAAGTGCCTGAAACTATCAGAAATTTCAGAGCATGTCTTTAAAAAAAAAAAAATATCAGGGAACATTTAAAGCATCCCCATCACCCCGCCCTTGGGAAAATGAGTTATTAAAATTCTGGAATGCAATCTGTGTCAAAGGAGACATTACATCAGTTGCTTGTCCTCCTGCTTTTTGTTGTTGTTGTTGTTGTTCAAGTTCTCAGTAAAGCAAAAAAATTAAATACATAACCCAGTGTCCTTGTCTTCAAACCTTCATTGTTATATCTAGGATATTGCTGAGTATTTTATGGCTACTGCTGTTTCCTCAATAGAAACTAATACAGATGTTCAAGCATTGGTCTGTAAAACGCCGTGTCTATTAGAGCAGTTAAGCAACACAACTCAGCTCTTTCTAGCTCCCCAGTTCGTTACATATATCATACTGTACGTTATTGGCTGAATCATCACTTTCCAACTGATTTTGGATTTTCACAATGCACAGCTTCTAATGCACATGCTGATCTGTTCAGAGCCTGTCTCTCATCTTTTTTCGCACAAGTAGTTACAGCTTAGTATTTTTGTATCCAATTATGAAGAAAGATGAGAATGAAATGGGAAATAAAAAAGTGACAGGTAGAATTACGGAACAAAATGGTACTGTACGCTTGCTTGATGCTAATTGGTTTTTTTTAACTGCTTAAAATCTGTGGTATAGCACAAAATAACCCAACAGAGTGGTCTGCCAGCCATTTCAGACATGTTTGTAGTCAATTTAATTTACTTAGTTGCAGCTCTAATACATTCTGGCTACTGACGGTCTCCACAGACACACCAAGGATGACCTTAATGGCACACAAAAAAGGGGGGATCAAAGAGCAAACAAATGCTTTTATTAAAGAAAATTTGAGATGTTTTGTATTAGATGAGGTTTCATCCTTTTAGCTTACAAAAGTGGCAATCTTTAACTCAGTAAATGAGCTAAAAGTTCAGCACTTCTGAGCTCCACCATTACAAATAAATCATACTTCCTTTCACGTGCTGCTGCTTGTTATTATTGATAGGACTCACCGAGAGAATCGAGAACTGCTGAAGTCTCTGTGCACATCAAAAACCACGATGCTAACGTCAGTCGGGTGTTGACAGCACGGAGGCAGGGGCGAGAGCGGCGCTGGGGCTCGCAGGGCCTCCATCCTGTCAAAACACAAGCTCTGCTTTACAGCTCCCCTACCCTCAATCTGAGCAGATACATCGTTTCCATGCACTAAGAACACCGGACACTGAAATGGTTATTTGAAATGATACTTTCTCCGCAAGCACTAACACATACACTTTATCCATACATGGGTGAAGTCTGCTCACTTTGATTGTGTATGGCAGAGGCGTGACAAACAGGAATTAATTAAAGCCCATTGGCTTTCAATGAAAACCAAGCTTAGAGATCACCCTCTGTTGCTTTTGCATTTCTCTTTATCAGTACAAAAAGTGACAGAATGTGAAGAGGCAGGGGAAGAAAGAGAATAAACTTCGAAGTGGCCTTAGACACATAACCAGATCTTCAGTTTGGGCTTCAGAAGCAATGTGGATAACAATCTTAATACCAGCATTTCCTCTGGAGGATGATGTTATGAAATAATAGGTATGAAATCCATAGTAACTATAACCTTCTTCAGAACTTTGTGAAACTTATTCAAATTTGAAAGCATACTGAGATCCAGACAGCCAAGTGCTATAGAAAAGCAAGGTACATTTAAAATGGAGCACTTTGGGCTTAATTTATGTTCCCAACTATAGCTTTTGGGATCCTGTACATTAGCTGTATATATATTTTTACATATTTCTAAGAAAAATGGTCCTCAGAAGATGATGAATAGCATGCCTTACCAGAAAATATATGACAGGTTCTAAAAATGGTATATTTTTAAATTGGTATAGATATTTATACTTGCTCTAATCCTCTGAGATATATATTGAAATTCGTAATATAAACAGCAAAGGGCATTCCAAGACAAGCAAATTAAAATGAATTCTGCATCATTCTCTCCTGTCCTATTATTATAAGTTCTCAGGAGGCCTACAAAAATTTGTATGTGAACTAAAACTGTATGTGAGTCTAGTGAAAGTTAACTTTAAAAAACCCTAATCTTTTATTAGATCACAATGGAACTGATGGTTAAAATGGAAGTTAGGACTATTATCACACTACATAAACAGAGTCTGTGATAGACTATCACTAGTATGCTATGTGTTCATAACATTTTACATTGCGTTTTCCTATGTATATTAAAATGTATATATCACCATCAATTCACGATGAAAGAACTTTATTTTTTTTTTGGAAAGTAATCTCATCCCCATCTCTAAGAAAGAGCTATTTATCACCATCTGATCGAACCACTGTTCACTCGTAGTCTCTTGGCAGTAGCTTTTACTCTTTCCTCTTGGGTCGCTCTCACAGGTAACACCACCAGCCTGGCTGGGACCTCCCCAGCCTTTGGGTCATTGGTAGTGCCAGGTCCCCTTGAACATCTGTCTGCCCTGGGCTGAAACCCCCTGGTGAAGTCTGCATCATTACTCAATTCCCCTTGTGGTTACGAAGTTTTCCTCCCAGTCATCTTAATGCATCTTGGCTGAAAATTAAATTGGTTTCTTTGGAATTCCCTCAAGTGGAGAGAGAACAATAAGCACCAGGCTTTGCGTAACTTTCTCATATTGGAAAGACCATCATGATGATTTCTCCGTAGGTTTATCAGTTCCCACAACTTTTCTTCATAGGTTACGTTCTATAAATCTTCAGATTTTCCTGTCACATTCCACTGAATTTAATATGCCTTCTTGATATGTAAAATATGGTGCCCAATGCAGTTCTGTAGCTGTAACTCTGCTGTTACTCGTAACTCTACTGGAGGGTTTTTTTTTTTTCTATTTTTTCACAAGGACATTATGTGAGACAAAACCAAAAGCTGAAATCAGGATAATTCAGCAATATCTTCTCCCTTTCCCTAAGCTAATTATTCTTTCAGAGAAAGAGATCAGATGGATTTGCTGAGAACAAATCACTACAATCTTAAGCTGTCTTTTACAACCTTATCAACTGTATAGTTAGGAAGATTTTTTTGTTTTTGTTTTTTTTTTGTTTAAAGATTTGTTCCAGTGTATTTCCAGCTATAGGGCTGAATGGTTTATGAATTCCTGATCCCTTCTTTTCTCCTTTTAAAAAGCTAGGTACAACACTTATACTTCTCCCATGCTTTGGGGCTTCCCTCACCCTCTAAAATTCTCAGAAGATCATTTTAGCATTTGCTGAATAGAAATCCATGCTGCTATTTCATTTCTAATAGATTGATTAATTCATTCTAAGATGTTCCTGGAGAACTAAACAGCTAAAAATTCAATTTTAATATACAAGAGTAGCCCGATTTCCCACTCCAAGCAAATCTATAGGTGAAGTTTCCCACTACAGGTAAGGCAGTGCCCCATATACTTGGTCATATACATCTCTGCTTCCTGGCTCTGCACATCCATGTAAAGAACGAGCAAATTCATGGAGTTAAATTGTCAGAAAAATAAGGGGGGGAGGGGGAGGGGCAGAGTGTGCAGCTTCAAGGGATTGGAGAGGTCAGTGACACCGAGGCAGGGAGAAGCAGAGCCATCCCTCCAGCAGCTGCTGCTTATTAGATGGGTTTTCCTATCTCACCAAAGATGATATCTCACCAAAGAAGTGCAAGGAACACCCCACCAAATTCTACCTTACTGGTAACCAAAAAAATAAGAATTCCAAAGCAAAGGGTACCAGCAGAGTCCAGATTTCCAAAAGCTTTGACTTTTGGATTTTAGACTCATTACTGCAGTGATCTAAGGTACTTTCTTCTATGCAGCAGGTCTCTTCCACCAGCTTCCCAGCCTGCTGCATATCACTCATACTATCATTTGATTATTGCAAATACACAACACTTATAAATCACTTCATAAACACTCAAAAACTGGTATGTATGACAACTCTACAAAGTTCTAAAAGTTTTAAGCACACTGATCCAAGCAATATTTTAAGAGCTATGGACCATTCCTGAGTTGGAGGGCAGAGATTGCAAGAAAAACTGATGCAAATGCCATTTTCTGAGTTGCAAGAGAATTACCCTTCTCCGCGCTCTTCCCACAGCGTCACCCGACTGGCAGCTCCCCTGGTGAGGACACACGTCAGCCAACACAGCTGTCCCTCCTTCGGTGGCCCAAGGAATGGGAACCGGAGCCAGGGCTCTGGTCTCAGCCCTGACACCACTTCCCCGCTGCGTTTTATAGCAATGGCCTAGAAACATCACCGCAGTTACTCCTGTGCTTAAGGTTACGCAGGCGAGTAAAGTGTTGCAGGATGGGTTTCAGGTTTGTGCTTAGCTGAAGAGAAACTTCAGTAGTGGAAGGCAGGCAACTTGAAACCTTTAGCAAGCACTAAATGCTCTTAATAAAGGACAGAAAGAAATCGCTGTCTTTGTGTGCTGCCCCATCCGAGTATTTTTAACACAGCATGGGAAAAAGAAGTCTTTGTGAAGAGCTGATTCATGTATTATGTCACTTGTGCACTAAATACTATGTTATCTTCAGAAATTATAGAAAGGAGGAGGATATTTTTAGTAATTGTTGGCTACTCAAGCCACTGTAAGAAAGTATGTTTCTCTGGGTACAACTAATTCTGTTCGTGGTTTCAGAGACCACTGCCAGTATTTCAATAATAAATACGTTACGAACTGCTACAGCTGGCAAGGTGTATCTGTGTTGTCTATTCCAGGGAAGGATTTTGCTGCCTATTCAAAATGAATAGATTCAGAAGTGGAATCCAGCATGGAAAATGAAGGAAGGTCAGAGGAAGGGTAATATTTATGGAAGATTGAGCATTTTAGCGTGCTACTGGCTTCAGGGTCTGCACTCCCTAAAAATACCGGGTTTTGTGCACTGGAGTGCTGAGCAGACAGAGTATAACTAAAACATTTGTTTGAACCTTCAGAAACAGACAGTTGCTTAGTATTCAAAAACGAACAGAAAGAGAACTTCTACATTTTATACCACTCTAGAGCAGAAACGCTTTACCTAAATAAGCAACCCAAAAAGGGCTTTTCAATCAACAAGAGCAAAGCCCTCTAAATTATACCTTGGTTTTGGCAGCCAGAATAGCCGATGCGGTACCTCACCCCCTATCCCCAGCTCAAGCAGAAAGCTGCAGCTTTCTGAAACCTTTGCATGTTGGGGGCCTGGGTGGAACGAGTGCATGGAGGGTTGTAAGATGGGTCTGAACGTTTGAGAGAGAGGTGGGCGAGAGTACTGGATGCTGTTCAAGAATTGTCAGCTATAATCAAGATGCAAATAAACAATGAGAGTTAGCACTCCACGGCTGAATTAATTTTCTGGAAACACATGAGAGCTAGTGAGCTGAAGGATGTGGGAGAACTATCCAGTGCCAACAGCTGCCTAGTTCAAATGTATAAATCCAATGAGACTATAAAAAACTCTTATCTTCACATGACTGACCATTCATTGATCCAATGCTTGTAGTCTGAGCATATCCCAACGTGTAAATAACATTATCTTTCCATGTTGGTAGTCAAATGTGTATGGTCAAAGACTGAATGGACATCAGTGCTATATAACAGAACCTCTGTTCTACACCTACAGACCCATTTTGATAGGTAAGAGGTTGAAAATATAAGGTGCTGTTAACAAAGAAATATCAAAAACTGTCTTCACTGGTAACCAGAATAAAACAACTTTCAGAGCTTCCAATTTTCTATCTAGCATTAAACTCAGGGGGTGGGAGGGCATGGGAGAAGACACACAACAAAGTAAAACCAGTAACTCTAAAAACACCCTTGCAGAATGCAGCAAGGAAACCCATGCACTAGGTAGCGAAGAGAACGAACTGAAGCACTCTGCTTCTTCACAGGACAGTGCTTTGGGTCCTTCATGCAAAACGGCTGAGCACTGATGCACAACATCCCTGCTCTTCCACACCCTTCAGCAGGCTGAGGCCTCCCACAGCAACATTTCAGCATGACAATGTCATAAAAATACAAAAACTATTTACATATTTGCTCAACAGCTCTTCCACAGAGTTCCAATAATAGGAATATAGGAATACACTCTGTATTTCCTAATACCAACTAAGAATTGATTTTTGTCTTGGTTAATTCAACGACCAAATTTGTATTCATTTTAGTTGGAACATGCTGGACCTCTGACTCCTCAGACTTATTTTCATGTGCCTGGGAGCAAAATTCCAGTTCTATATCTATATTCACTCTGCAGCTACTCTTTCCATATCAGGCATAACTTTGCTCATGTCAACAAACCTCCCTGAGCAAGAAATGAGCACTGCTCCAAGGTTCAAGGATACACCAGCAGGTCCTGCTCCCTGCTCTGTTTCTATACACATTTTGTTTTCCTTCAGTATATAAAGTGACTTACAGGAAGCTTCCAGTAGTAGAAAGTTGTAACTCATCTGAAAAGAATTGGTGCTTTAAGGAACAGGCACCTTCTTACTGGATCTTAAATAATATATCACATAATGCAATTATTCTGTGTCTCCTGGTCATCACATGGTCTGGGGAAATCATAGTCAGTTTTTAATATTGGGAATGTAAGGATCCTGTGGAATTAGACACCACACAGAACTGTATTCTTCTCTCTGTATAATCTAACCTTTTATCAGAACACGTAATTTTTAAATCTATCATCCATTCTCCATTTCACATATATACATTTAAAAATAAAAGGCAACAAATGTACTGTGGGATGATTGCTTACCCGAAACATGCCAGACCATTACACAGTATGCTGTTCTAATTAGAAACTCTCAACAGGTCCTGTTTGACACTCCTCTGTACTGCACGGCTGAAGCTGAGTTGTATTACACTCACATCTACAGTCAAAGAATATTGCCATTTTTTTCCTAGATCAGACACCTGCTATCAATTCGAGTGGTATCTGATTGAATATTTGTGCAGGAAGGACAAGAATCAATTATTCATGAGTACTAAACAATAGAGTGTATAAACATAGTTCATGAACCTGAATCCTTCACAACCTAGCTTATCTTCGGTACATTTATAAGGGCAGCCACATCTTTTAAACAACTGACAAATTTATGGCACGAAAAGGGGGGATGGGGGATAAAAGAGGAAACAAATGTTTTTGTTAAAGAAAATCTGAGATGTTTTGGATTAGGTGGAGTTTCTTTTCTTTCACTTACAAAAGTGGTAATATTTAACAGTTTAACAAAATTTAACTAGACATCTCACGTGACAGCTGTTTCCCTGAGACTCCCAGCTCAGATTCTGCTGAACCAGGCTATTTGGGTAATTCGAATGAACAACAAAATATATGCAACTTTTGGATCCTTACCCAGGACTCTTGTGTGAGTTTTGGACTCCTACCTGTTCTTAGCAATTTAATGGAACAAAACATTTTGAGGCTCTCCTGTCATTAGCTCTTCTCCATTGCAGGAACCTCTGTTCCGTCCCTGGCAGCCTCTTCTCTTTTAGGTTTCCAGCACAATTCAATTAAGCTCTGCTGGCTCTGCAGTGCTGCTCTGGTTGAATGCACGCCAGCAGAAATCCTGCACCTTGTTGTCTCAGCTGAGCTTCGTAACACAAATGTGGCTGATGTCAGAAGGGAAAAAGCCTGATCCAGAGTTTCGGGGAAAATACGATTCTGATATCAAGGTGCAACAACACAATATAGACCAGTAAATACCGCATTCTGTTAAAATCCTTCCTCCCTCCAAGCAGAGCTGTTAATGTTGCTGTCACGTTTAACATATTTTTATGTTGACTTCTTATTTTCTTATGGCAATGGTTTAAATTTCAATACAAATGTTTAAAGCATGTGACATTCTGAAATTACAGTATCCATATTTAAAGTCCCAAGATTACAGCTTAGAGTGGTGAGTGCTTGAACTATTGTGAAACACTATTTGATTTAAAATCAATCCTCCGATTGACTTTAAAAAGGCATTTAGTGCTGTTTATTTGTTTTTACGGAAAATAATACAGCCGATTAATTTCTTTCATACCTTAAGTGTCTGAGTTATGAAAGTCTATAATGTAACATGGCATGCTTGATGAATAACATCTGAAGTGATTTAGTTTACAGCAAGTGATTGGCAGTTACTGATTTTGATAAAAACTCGCTGCATGATATGCAACAGGCAACTCAGCTGATCCAGTGAAAACAAACTCAGAGTGTAAAAAATTTCTATCATGTTACATTTTATTCTGGAGAGTCAGAGAGAAGGAGGAGGACGTAATTCTTTCCTAGATCTAGTAGCTGCTGCTTTAAGAAAAGAAATGACAAGGTTATGGGTTCTCCCTCTGCCATGCATCCCCTTCATAAATTTTAGCATTATATTATAAATAAAACATACGAGGACTCAGCTCAATGAGAAATATGTCTGGACTTTGGCACTGTATAGGTCTGTAGAAATCCATACAAGCTGCTTAACATTGATTTTCTTTGGCGTCTTTTGCAGCCCTATGCGGGCTTCGCAATGCAGAAGGCAGACATGCCTTTTATTGTTTCGGGCCCTTTGCCATTAATTACAGACATGCCTTTCCTTAATGACTGGGCACAACTGGCCTGTTGATCCCCAGGCTGGATCACCAGAGGATGTAATCAACAGCACAGACCGGGACCATGTGCTATTCCTGGCCTATCCGCCCTCCCCATCCTCTTTGCTCTCTCTGCCAACAAGAGGTTGAGGCCAGTACCCCGACCAGTTTCTCCAAAGGAAAAATAACTCAACATACACCCGCACTCACCTTCAAGCAGAGGTCAGTGGGGAAAGCAACAGGAAAGACTCATCTTTCCTACACCTAGAAGTTAAAAACTCCAAGGCAAAGCCAATATTATTCTCTTGCTCAACATGGAGAGCTAACCAAACCTCCTGAGTCTGCAGAACTGAGTGGAAAAAAATTTTTTAAAAAATAAAAATAAAAAAAATTGCTTGTGGTATTTTCACATCTTCATTCTGGCCCTAGCTAGAAAAGTAAATGGTTTTGGTGGTTAGTGCACGGGGCCAGGAGTGAGGAGCCCTGGGCTCTGTTCATACCTCTTCTACTGACTCACTGCAGCAAACTGTTTGGACAAAATTCTTGAAAAGCATTTGCTAATGTTAGGAGCCACATTTTTTGCATAAACAAGTAGAGACATGTGGGTGCAAAGCACCTACCGCTTTTCAAAAAGCCAGAGGGAGGTTCTGGCACAGACCACACCATTGTCAACCACCCAGACCACGACCTGGACCTTCACGTAGGAAGACACAAAGCACTCTTCCCTCTGAGTCAGAAAGCTGAAAGCTGTGCCCAACGGAGATTCTTCCAGAAATGCAGGGCTCGGCATTTAATCCTGACACCTAAAATTACTGAACACATGAGCTTGAAGCACTCCCTGTTTCTCCCATCTGCTAAATGGGCATCATATATATGTCGTAAGAGGCCTGTGACCTCCTGTTACGGTTTGTCAGAAAACCTGGCAGTTCCTCATGATGAGATCTGTTTCAGAATAGCAAAAAATTACTATAACATTTTGATAAACCTTAAAAGAATGTTTGGTTCAGGTCTGCGCATCTTGCAAGGGACAAATATTTGTTGGAGGATAATTTTAATTTTTCCAGATTAGTTTAACCTGAGTAATATTCCTCTGTGTATAATGTATTTGTTGAATTGCTTTTCTTAATAAACCTTTCATACCAATCGCATCCTGCTGGGTAGATTTTGCCACTTTAGCAAGAGCTACAGAAACACGTATCTGATTAGGAAAAAAACATGTTTATGTTAATTTCATGTTTTATTTATTTTTACTTAACTTTAACATATTTCCTGGAAGTTCTATCAATAATAGCCAATCCCCCTGATTGGTTCATCCAAATAATGACTGTTGAGCATGTAAAATAAATTGGGCAAGACCCTGCCCTAAGAGCAAGAGGTAGATCTCTCATCGAAATCAATTCTCAGATATAAAAGGTCACTGATAATTATGCGCATGTATCTAAGAATGAAATTTGCCCCATTGAGTGACATTACCTCTTGACTTGCAGTAACATAAACAGTAAAAAGACAGAACTGAGACATCCTCGCTGTTGTTCTAGCAGCTGAACACCATGTTTCTGCCCACAATTCACTTTCTGCTGAATTGCCTGCGTTCAGCCTTCCAAAAGCCAATGCATTTTGTTTGCCCAGGGCAGATCATATATGGCATATGTTTCCCCTCAACTGACTTTACAGTTCTTGTGCTCCTAGAGAATTGTCCCCAGATTTATTCAAATCGTGCAGGAATTTAGTTTTTAATCAAAGAAAAAAATGGCATTTCAATATTAAGGTCTAGATGTGAAGTCCTGAATCTCTTACTGAAGTGCAGAGAAAGATTCAATGTTCAGGGGATCTGCCTGATCTGTTATGATGCTAACAGATTCTGTACTGTCATGTCATTGATCTCAAATGGAAAGCCCTTATCTCTAGGGGACAAAGGTATTTCACCTCCTCTGCTTCTTTCCACCCTCTGAGCAAATAATTAAGAAGAAAAAAAAAAAAAAAAAAGCACCAAACAGATGCTATTGCTCCATGACCAGAACACAATCAATAATATTGTTACAATTTACTCTTTGAGAGAAATATATTTAGAGAAAAAAAGAAATGAGAAAATCAAATCAACCATGTCTTAAAATGCACAGTGAACATGTCCCTGGCCTTATGTCCTTTATGGAAATTGTGCTTATACAACAGATAACTCAGCAATGCAGTCAATAACTGGCAAACTTGATACTTCCAAAGGCACTAAGGGGGAATGTCAACCACCACTGACGAGCAGCTTTGAACCCTTGGCCTTTCAGATGCAGGCTGACAAGTTAACAGGCTTTTCTCTCTCTGTAGGGAAGAGCGTTTTCATGGCCCGTATTCCTACCAATAAAATGCAATCCAAAAGTGCTGGGCACATGCCACTTTTTGTAAAAGAGTCAGATTACCAGCCCCTCTAGATACACTGCGGGATGCCAATGTATGTTTGTACTCAGTGTGGTTTTTCCAGTGAAAAAAGGGAACAAAAAAAATCCACAGAATCTCTTACACATAGGAAATTACATTCATTCAGCAGGGAAGCAAAATGGAGGCTACTTGAGTTAATTTCTCCTCATTTATTTATATTTAGCTCTGCAATAATGGTCCAGCAGCTCCCATTCCATTGAAATGGCTCAGCATTACCTCTTGAAATTAAAACCCGGTTGGATAACAACTCGAAGTGCTTTTAACACGTGGCTCTGAGGAGGGGAATCCCTTTATTTATTAAACAGGAAGCAGAAGCAAACCAAAAAGGATTCTGTGAGGTGGCATGGTCAAAGAGATTAAAGGAAACGTACTGGTTAGTCAGCTGCATTAATCAGGGGGCAGTTACGCATTTACTCCCTCAGACTGACAAACCCTGTCAGAATGTCACCGCAGGGAAACACACCTGCAGAAATAGGGATCTTGGGGTCAGCAGACACATAAAGACTGTGTCAGCCAGGTCTGTGGCATTTGGCCACACTCACCTTCAGCCTATGTCCTCAGTCTGTAAATCAGAAGCCCCTTCAGAAACACCACTTTGTATTCCAGCTTCCAGACTTCCTTGTATACATTTAAGTACTTTGAGAAATGTTCATTATTCACTGCTTGAAAAGGAGAGAGATGACCTAAAAAGCATCTAGGTAAGCTTAAGAAAAGGGATAATGCTCTTAACCCTCTCAAGCACAGATTCTACAGCTCTGATTTCTCTCTTTCTTAGGTTGTCCTACATTTCCATAGCTACAAAAGTTAACTGTGGTTGGAAATTACCCTGCCCACTTTTTATCCCCTTATCCCATAAACATCTATTTGAATTTTAAATCTAATTCTGAGGTTTTGGTGCGTTGTTGTTGCTGTTCATCAGTACAATATTTCCATCACGTAAAAACTAAATATTTTCAATTTTGGAAGTAACAAAAGCACAAGCATAGGCTATGTAATTTTGAGAAGTGGATTTCAGTCAAGCTTGGTATGGGATCCCACGTGTTCTTTAGCAACTCTGCTGTTCGTATTGAGCTATCTGGTAAGGTCTTTGGGGAAAACATCCCACATATCTCTTTAAGGTCCAACCAAAACATAATCTATCCTACCCTCAGTACAACAGCCTTACCGAGATAAATAGTTCAGGGGAAAAAAAAATCTTCCACTGTAAATCATACTAACCAAACACTGCTGGGCCAAGTTCTCTACCCTCCACTCCAGTGAGATGCTGTTTGTTCAACAGGGAGTCTGATTATTTGACAGAATTTAGGATGGTAAAATTAAGACAACATAACTGCAGTCCTCTAAGAAATTATTCTGTTCTTATTTTCTTGCCTCTCTTTTTCTTGGCACCAGAGGACTTTGGGTCAGAGATAAACAGCTTATGAACTCATTTCCTAAAATTTTCAGTCTCCCAAAAGCTTGCTTTCCTTGGATTATTTTTAATTCAGCCAATTTGTAACACATATTCAGCCTGTATCCTCCACAATATTTTATGATAAATCCCATTCAATTTCACATGTACGGTTGCAAGCTTTATTGCTTAACAAACATTTCATCTAGTCTCCCATAATTTATATCTGAATGGGTTTATTACAGACATAGCATTTCATTCATTGTGCAGTTAATTCTGTAACATGCTGCCTGTTTTCTGTATGGCTGCTCTACCATTATGTGCTTTCAGTACAATTGAATTTTTCCTTGGGAGCTTTATAAAATGGTTTATGAATATGTAATACAAATTGTATTAACAAGGCAAATGTACTTTTTATTTCTTTTGCAAGCATTTCCAGTCAATGACTAGTAAGAGAACAAGCATGGTAGCACGTGTCTCCCTCAATTCCTATTCACTAGGGCTACCCATGCAATATTATTTTCAAAAGGCTCATCACTTCAAATACAAAGGTGTTTTAAAATCTTGGTTGATGTTGCAGTCAGGTCCATGGAAGAGAACCGAAGAAAGCTTTGCAAACATGATTTGTCTCTTTGTGGGGACTTTTCACCTTCTGTTCAGGTAAAAGGATCTTTGGTAGATACTATTTTGAAAAGACATCATCTTTAATCACATCCATTTCATGCAGTCTATTGCCTTAATTACTATTACATATTTGTTTCGCATTAACACCTAGAAACACCAGTTCTGTTGCATTACATGCCTATATGCATATTAAAACCAAGAGGCAATCCTTGCCCTAGAGCTGTGATTGACCAGACGCATCTAGTGAGACGAGAAGTGCCTGTGACCAAATAGTGGGAGCAAGAAGAGAGTTAGACAGAGTTTCAACATATACGACCTATTCCGTGTGTTCACCAGCTGCTGGAGGAACTATGTCATGCAAGTGGGAGGTACAGATGATGCTACATGGTCATGCAAATCTTTGAGGGAGCTCTTGGGATGACTGTCAATACATTCACATACTTGAAAAACGAGAAGGAATGTGTTTCTTTACCTAAATTAGTTTTCTTTCTTTTGGTAGAGAGCAGTTCGCACACTTGGAAAAAAAAGGTAGGCCCCAGGCCTCTGAGAACACAGAAAACTTCCATACAAAGGGAGACAGAAGCTTGTTTTACGTCCCAACCCCAAAGTTCACCACAATGTTCTTGCTAAACCTCACAGGGGGATTTGCTAAAGCACTTCACCTGCTAACGCACTTTCTAAATCTTCAGATCTGTCTCTGATTTGAGAACAAAACTCCTATTAAAAACCCCATCCTTCCATTCACCGTTTTGGCCAGCACACTGTCTAGAACAAAACTGTGTCCATCGCATTGACTGATGACTAATGGTTCACCATATGTTCTTACTTAGAATGCAGGGGATTAATTCCTCAGTGACATGATGGGCAGACTAGAGCCTTCAGTAGGAAATAATGTGGTACTGACAGAAAAAGAAGGAAATGGAAAAAGTCTGAATATATTTCTGCTCAACTGTACAGATTACAAGAAGAGACAGCACAAAAAATTGCCTCTGGAATTCAGATTCTTTTGAAGTCTGCCCACAGGCTCAGTAACGTCTATATTATCTATACTGGGAGGCAAGAAATATTTAGCAGGGTTGCTGTCCTCCCAGTATTAGATATAATAGAAATACAGCAAGGTAGATGATAGCATAGGGTTTGGCTGGCTTCTGCTCTCAGATCCCTTGACATATACATGGAAGAAAAGTCCCTGGTGTCATTCTAGATCCCTGGAGTTAGTCTGGATTTGTAAGGAAACCATTGTGAATTAAGAGCAAGTAAAAGTACAAGACAGGACTCTTCACATTTCATGAAAATTATGTGCTTGTAGAGGCACTCCCATTTTAGGAGAGAAAAGAGCACTGCTTTTAAATAAGAGATCTTCTTATTTGCCTTCACTGCTTTTGCATATGCAAAGTGGGGTTCGGTAATCACAGAATCACAGAATGGTTGGGGTTGGAAGGGACCCCTGGCGATCACCTAGTCCAACCCACCTGCTAAAGCAGGTACACCTAGAGGTACACTCAAGCAGGGCATCTCGTGCTTTTCTAGATTAGATTCACGGAAGGACTCGGAATTAGCAGCATGGATCACTGAGCCATACCCACTCCTTATCAAATTCCTCCAATGACAATTTTACTGGTGTTTTATATTAGTGTTAACAAATGACCTGAATGAGATCTAAATAAGAGATGTTATATTTTAATGTTATATTTTAAACGTCCAGGTAATGTGCCCCTGGGGACCTTAGGATCAAATGAGCTTTTATATTTTTAGGTAGAACGTAATCATTTTTTCATTATTGTGGTTGCTACATTACTGTTATTAAGGAGTTTATTACCCTGTGGGGGATACTGTTCATTGGAATTACATGCTTGCAGACCAAAAGAGACAGTGCAGCTTCATCCCTTAACTAACAACACGGCCACAGGACAGCAGAATGTCAGGATGCTAGGACTGATGTGACATGCTGGGTACCATGGGAAGTCAGAGCTAAATGCAACGGAAACTGGAAAGTCATTGTTATATGGTCATCTGGTTTGCAGAGCTTTAGTATACGCTGAGTTTCTAGCAGGCTTTTAGGGAAACCGGCCAAAATACAACATGTAAGGAGAGAGCGAAGTGGACAAAACCCAGCAAGATACTACAAGAAATGGAAAATTACCCAACAGACCACTTATCTCTATTCAAACTTTGGAAAACATTAGAAATTCTTCCTAGACTTTTATATAGCCATCATTTGTTATCAAGCTGACCTTTAGCCCTCTCAACCTTGGCAGCATTATGCTTTCCTAAGAATTACTTTTTTACAGAGTAGTCAATTTATTAGAAGACCTACTCAAGCCCCACTTTAGAAAGAAAGGGGTCGATACTCGCTTCCCACTGATTTGTATTTCGGAAAGCACTGTGGCGAACACTACAAAGCAAAAGGGTGCCAGCTCCTGGGACAATCCTACTGGCTCCTTGCACATTAAGCATTTCTTCTTCTGTCCCAGCTCCAGCCTGCGCTCACAAGAACTGTCATTTAGAAGGGAGGTTCATTCCACTAGGTCTCAGTTTCTATGCCTCTCATAGTTTCCCAGGCTAATCACATAGTTAAATGTATACATCCCAGAAAGCAAACATTATTACTGAACTTTCCTCCTTGGGACTCCTGTGATGTTAAAGCATGGGTGGTGCAGTTCTTTGGCATTTTGCTTGTTTCCAAGTGGGAAGACATCTATATGATATGTTAACACTGGAATGCAAACATCTGAAGACAAATCTAATAAGTGTGTTCGTATCATTACCTGTTGCTTCACAGAGACAAGGAAGGAATCTCATTGAGGAAGGTGAACAGGAATGTATTATCACAGCACCTTAAGAAACGCAAGTGATCCATATTGCCTAAAAAGGTTACAGAAGGTGACAGAATAAATAGGTCTCACTCCATCTCAAGATGAGAAACACCACCTTGTTTGACCCTCTGTGACAAGGTGTCAAATAAATACCAATCCTAAGTATAGCAGGAAATGATTCATTAGTTCCACGTACAGTGGCTGTTTCTGTTTCCATGTCATGGTGAAAGCAGTGATTCTGAGCATACAAAATCCACAAATATCAGTACAATGTGGGAAAATCATATATCCTGGAATGTATATACTCATGTGGGTATTATCCCTGGTATCTGCTATCATCATTTATCAAATCTGTCTTTCAGAAAGTTGACGTTAGATTTCATGTCAAGCAGAAATAATACCCAGGCTGCGATCACCCGCACTATGATGAACTACTTGTTGTCTGTGACAGAGGAACAGGGGTTAAATTGCCCTTTGAGTCAGACACATCCAAGACCTGAAGACCTGCCACAGTTGACAATGTAGGGATGACTGCTTGGGTGAGGGAACCCAAGCAGTACAGAGAAACTTGTTCCTAACAGATGCATCACTGTAGCATCGCACTGAACACCAGGCTGATGGTCCTGATAGCCCTGTCTTGAGAGGTGCCCCCTCTCCTCCACTGGGAATTACCGAGCACCTTCCCCTCCACCAGTTATTACTCAACACTCTTGCAGATATAACTGACTGCCCAGAATGCTACCTCAGACACCAACACTGGGGCAAGGGCTTTTGCAGGAGTAAAGGGCTGCCTGATGCTCTCAGAACGGCCACACCAGCATGACCCAAAGCATCTTCCAGTAAGCTGGAGTACCATCAGCAGTAACACAAAAACAGCTGCTGCTGTGCTTTACTCACACACCCCATTTTCCCTCTAAGGCAAGGCTAGGCTAGAAGCAAGCAGCTTCTTAACTCTCCTGAGTTGAGGAGATTTACACCCACCCTTACTGCACATGCACGAAATGAACTCAGCCTTCACAAAGCCCCAGAAGTGGGAGGCACTCCCCTGTTCCTGCATACCCAGCCACACATCACACATCATGTAGCTCATAAACCATGTCACACGTTAATGAGATCCAAATAAAGCAGAATCTACAAAGTAGTAACATCTGTAGTTGGACTATTTAGCTTAAATCACAAGGATTAACAGTCCCCATGGTTCTAGAAATACACTAATCACGTGCAAGGATCACAGAAGGATTGTTGCCATCTTGCACTGCCTGGCTGGCCAAGTGATTCTAATCTTCTTTTGGGATAGATACTGGATCTTACAGACCACTGGTCTGTTGCCTTGTAAAATGAAAGAATTCTACAGTCCCTGTATTATCTCTGTCCACCCATTACATCGCGTTTGTGTAAGAGGCAAGAAAATCATATTTTAATGTGGAAACATTAGCATTAAAAAGAAAAAGCAAAAAGCTAGCTCAAGATCAAGGAAAAACTCTGGGACGGAGCTTTGGTTTTCATTTTAATGACTGTTCCACAACCTTGTTTAACAAAATCCTATGAGTAGCAGATAACCTAAAATATCCATGCATATCTGCAAATGCAGTGTTGAAAACAGATTACAAAACTGTTTTCAACCCACTTTTAATTAAAAAAAAAAAAAGCCAGCCCCAAATCCTGAATGAGCAGTCTGTCTTTTTACATTTCTTCTGTATGTTCTAAAAGTTTATTGGAAATTTGATTATTAAACAGCACATTTTTAACCCCCTGCTACCATACTATATTCTAATACACGTGTATATGTGTTCTGAAATTTAATAGATACATTATTTTATTACCCTTTTTTAAGGAACAAGCCAAAATGATAAGATTCTTGTCACTGACTTCTACTGGCTTCCATAGATCACCCAGGAGAGTGCCACAGAAGAACAGTGTTTCAATAATCCATACTTTGAGTAATAGTTTGAACATAAAAGATTACTGAGCTGAAGGCAGCGGGTGGACATATTTCATACTATCACAGTAACTTTATCACTTTTTTGTGATATCATCTCCCTTGAAAAAATAAGACTGCATGATATTTCTGTCTCCTGGAGTTGAGATGAGCGTAACGATGCTATCTGTTTTAATACATGACAGTACTCTTGCACCAGTTTTCCTTGAAAATGTAGAAAATCCAAGGGACTGATTTAAAGGAAACAAACCTATATACAATATCTGGTCTGTGTGTGTTTGGCTTTCTCCTTTTCTGCAGGCTTTTCATTACTGTCAGACAGCGTTGGCCTAACCCTTTCTATAGAAAGAATAATTGTAAATCTGCATGAAGTTCATGATGATTAGTTTCTCTTGGAGTTGGGCCAAAGAATAAGCCTTTCTCCAATACAGATTTCACATGCAGGCTCAGTCAAGAATTCATTTATTAATCCTTTCGATCAAGCCTGGATTAAGCCATCCAGGGGCCCTAGCGACACCAAGTAACTCTGTCCTTTGATACAATCGAAAGATCTCCAGAATGGGAAGCAGAGGTTGCCCCCAATCCCAGCCCACGCTGAACCTTCACTGAATTCTGGGGTCCTCTTAGGGCACCTGGATCAGGGCATCTCCGTACGGGCACCACGCGCCCCTTTGGAGCACTGGCGGGCTGTGCTCCGTTTTAAGCCAGGACACACCACACAAGCGTGTTACAGGCCAAAGGGTACAGGAATGTTTGAAAGGTTTAATTTGTTAGGAAGAATGATGTAACCGAAGACGAGGAGACCAAGTCTAAGAAATCCAGCAGCCGACCTAAGACCTTCTTTACTCCTACCCTATTATTCTAAAAGTACAGCCATTAAAAGATTTTAGCAGCCACTCAATGTGTCAAAATTAACAGACTTACTTAGCCATGCATTGTATTACCTTTGTATCAAAGGCAATCGTACTTTGATTCAACTACTACTTTCCATAAGCTGTATTAAAACTCTGTCACTCCATTTCCTAAGAGTTCAGCTGAAAAGCGGTTTCTTTGGCTTTAGCCCCTACAAGTTTCTGAGTTTAAATTGTCTTTCACTCTAGAATTCAGATTTAGATGTTCATATTCTGCTTCAGAAGCAAGATTAAGCTAAAAACCTAATTTCAACTTTCTTTTATCTATTTGGCTATTTCATTTCAAGAGAACTAGGAAGACTTCCCTGTTGCAAAACTCCCACCTGGTCCAACTTGCCTGAAAGTTTAGTGTCTCCTCTCAAAGGCAGCTGAGTTCAAAACCATCGCTCTCCCACTTCCCATCACACCCCCCTCTCCATCCAGGCAAGATTTGTTGCAAACATTTCACAGAGCTCTAACATTGTGTGAACTCTTGCAGAATTATTGTTGTTCCAGGAGTGTCCCGGGGGATTTTCAGCGCTGCTGCGAGACAGTGATATCCCTTGTGGAGGAGTAATAGACTGTCACTGTTTCCACCGGGAACAATGAAGGTCAGACGCGCTACCTAACCTATGTTAACACGTAACTTCCTCGCTCTGCTCAGGAACAGCACCGAAAATAACACAGTGCCTAGATACCCCTCATCGCCGTTTCATTGAGATCACATCGAATTACTCCTAATAATGCAGCCTTTTCTGCTTCAGACCAGTCCCTGGCTTATCAACCCAATAAGCCCACGGGGTTTACTGCTCTGGTCGCTTCGCTCTGTCAGAAAGCGTCAAAGGACAGAAAGGGAGAAGCAGGGCAGGAGGAAAAGTTGCCTGCTCCAAGTGTCTGTCCCAGCAGCTCAGCCCTGAGCCCTTCTCCCACCCTGCAGGTCCCCCTGCTGCCCACTGCTCCAGCACTAACCTGCCTTACTTGATTTTAACTCCTTGTTTGCCACGTCCTTGAAAAACTGCCTTTTCTTTTTTCACCAGCCCACCCCCTTGTTTTCTTGTTGTTGTTGTTGTTTGTTTTCTTACCTTTCAAGTCACTTGGAGCTCTTCCAGAAGAATCAGACTGTTCATGTTCACAACGCGGCAAAGGCCGGTGGATGAGTTCTGCACCCTCTGTCTTTCGAAACAGGGATTCTGCTGCATCCTGAAGAACAGCGGTAGATTCAGGGAGATGAAGTCACTGCCATCATTCCTCATCTAATACTCTAGAAAAGATAAAGGTTTAGTTGATGGCATGTATACTTGCAGGTGCTATTTGATGTTTCATTTTAAGACACCTGTAAGCATCTGTTGATCTTTCACTTCCCAATACGTTAATGGCCTGGTATTTCACTATATTCTGAAAAACTACAGGAGAAAATGTAAAGCTGGGGGAAAAGGGGGGATTGAGATGTTTTGACAGGAAAAACCGTAATTCATAAATTTTATGACTACAAGGGAAAATGAACCACAGCTTGATCACACAACAAGAATAGCAATTAGGAACAATTGTTGAATTTAGTTTAGGTATGCAGCATACGTAGGTAAATACACTGAATGCTAATGGTTTTATAATAGTCTTATTAATTCACACACGTAGTTAATGTTTAAGATAAACTCCCCATCTTCAGAGTAATTTATGCATTCCACTTTTATAGAATTCCAATTGAATGAATATGAACATAATCATTTTGCACAAATGTTCTCCAAGGAGTGTGCAGAGAGTCTGAGGCAATGCTGAGGCTCCCCACAGCTTTATTCATAATGGATCAGTCTATTCATTCCTTATTAATTTAATGGAGTACAACTGAGCAGTCTAGCAGCTTGAGCTTATGAGTGTTTCACAAATGGGGCTTTTTGCCTGTAATCGCTTAATCCTACTGGCAAGGCCTCATAAATTGAATAAAGGAGTGAACTAGGTTTTAATTAAGTCTAAGGAATGAGCTTGTCTGAAAGATACTTCAGCCCCTTAAGATCACAGTGGTGAAGTGTTTGTCCAGGAGCCTAGCAGAGGCAAGTATCCCAGGCTAGTTAGGTTAGAGACCAGTTGCTTTGATGTAAGGTATTTGTTAATACCTTTTTTCCCTTTAATTAAAAATCCATTCTCCACTGTCAGTACCATCTAAGAGTGCAAGTGAGAGAACTGCAGCAAACCTGACTGGTTCTGGAAAAGAAAGTGGTTTGGGATTCATCCTTTCTGACTCCATAAAGCAGCTCACAGAGGAAAGCACAGATTGACACCAACAAACAGGGAAGAAAACATTTGGCCCTAGCACTTTCGAACTGCTCTCCTTCGGGGCTCAGTGCCCGGGGTTAAATACAACTCGAGCAGAACCCACGAGGAAAAGTGCAAAACAGCGAGTCTGGCTGTCACCCCTTTCTGGGTCCCACACAGCGGGTCACAGGTACCGAGCTCACACCCGCTCGCAGGTGTCACCACACACCACAATTTCTGTCTCTGTGAATATCCAAGTACCAGCTCAGGAGGGCTGATTTGGTACCGATTTCTTACTAAAGCTGGGCAGGACACATGAATTAAAAATCCTCTTGTACACTCCCTAGAGGCCCAGTCCTGTAATCCTTTTCTAAGGAAAACAGAGAGAGAGATCACATCACTTGCAAACTCTATCTGCAGCCACTTTCTTTCAAAATTCAGTGGTTGGAGAAGTAATTCTGCTCCAGGTTTGCAAACTAACTTGGCTCTCACCTAGGCTAGAAAACAGTGGCATTCAAATCCTTCCCTGCCCACAGTGGTCTCAAGAGAACAAAAAATTATTGCCTCCTATACTTTATCGCCGAAGTACCTGTTGAGGATATATTCTGAGCAGCAAAGTTTTCAAGATTCATGGTGGTGTAAAAGCCTTTCTTCTGAATGTATTCCATTTTCTACTCTGGTGGCCTATCTTGTGGATATGCATTAGATAAAAGCAGCGATGCTCGGCACTGAACTCGGGTGCCCTCCTCCCTCCTGGGACCAAGGCTGGAATGTAAACTGTATTGTGCACTATCATAAAAACTATTGCTTTGGTAAATCATCTTCCAGGATGCAGGATTTTCTTTTTGTAAATGTAGATAAAGAAGAAGATTCTGAGGAATCCTAAACCACGGGGTTTGTTTCTTTGTTTGTTTGTTTTGCAGTGTATTGAAGGGGGAAGATGCACTGTTTCTGCTACAATTTTACAGCTTACAGTACGATTTACAAGTACCCCAAAGTGCTCTGTTACCTGGCTGTAGTTTTCATACACTAGAGCAACAGTACAGCGAAACCGCAACAAAAATCCGACCCCTTTTGCTCTCTAGATAAAAGCATAACCAGAGATAGGTCCTGACCCCAAACAATCTAATGCAGCAAGAGCAGTATTTAAGGAGATTTAGCAACCATCATTTGCCTTCCATTTTTGAAAATAAGACAGGAAAACGTAAGGCTGGTGAAAGGAAGGCTAATTTTGCCTGGCTGGCTTCTTGTGGGTTTTACTGAATTACCCTGCCGCCCTTTAGTCATGTTTTGGTATTAATTTGGCTGTAGGTTTAAGTTATGCCAAAGGCAGGAAGGATATGAATTTTAACTAGGCACCCATCTCTCCCTGAATTCTCCTAGGCTCCTTTGAAAATCCAGACCCTAGAGCTGTCATGTACGTGTGTGTGCTTGTTTCTGGGTATGTTGTATATATTTGTGCATACACAAATCTGCATAAATAAATAAAGTGACATGATCAGATTTTCAAAGGCATTCAATCTCGAGAGGCACCCCCGTTGCTCTCAACAAGAGCGGGTGCACGCTGAGCTCTTCTGAAAATCCAGCCCAGACCCCCGACTCCAGGGAACACTGAACTTTGTACAGCCAAGCCCTGAGACAAACATACACGATTCCTGATCACAATTAAGTTTTAATTGCTTTAAAAGGTTTCGATCCGGGGGGTGGGCAAAACAACGCATCTTTCTAAATGGTTGGCTTTTCTCCTGGGCGGGTTCCGACGTGAGGCGTCCTGCCAGCCTGGGTCTGGAGGGCTCCCATGAACAGCACAGGGGCTGTGACAGGCTGGGGGAGCAGAGCCGTTCCCAAAGCCTGCTGTAGGCTTTTGATTATGTTAAAATGGGGTGAAAAAGAAATAAAGTTAAACAAACACCAGAAGTGCACGTTAAAATGTAAATGCAAGCTGTGTTTATTTAAAGGGCTGTTACGATTGCTTAATTACAGTTCTTTAAAAAAAAAAAAAATCCCTGTTTTTTTTCCTCTAAACAGCTTGTTTTCTGTGCACAGTGAGAAAGGCAAGCAAGGTCCATCTTGGGATGATGGACCTATAGCAGTCAGCATTTTCAAAGCTCGTACCTACTCAGGATCTAAGACTCTTTTCAGTTTTGATTCAATTTTCCAAACTACTCACAAAAAATTTAATTATTCATAAAAGTAACAAATAAGAGGACTCTAGTATATGAATGTGAAGGAGCAAAGGCTCCTAGACACACTTCTGAGAGCACTTCTCACGGCAGTCAGCACCACTGGAGTCAGTCTCCCTGCGGTTTTGAAGGGCAGACTTACTTTGAAAAAAAAACAGAAACACAGAGTTGCAGAGCCATGAAAAGTGACAAAGGCAGACACTGAAATGATAACCCCCTCCCTTAAAAAAACAGTCAAAAAAAAGAAGGCTGGACTCTATGAGCAAGAATTCAGTGAGGGGCAAAGACGTGGCTGGGCCAAAAAAGCATCCATGCATGGTATAACAGATGGAAGAGCTGCACCCGAGAAGCCAAACAGCCACTGGAGTCCAACAGTCCTGAGTGACACATTAATGTGCAAAATGGACATTCAAACGACTCTTTTGACTAACAAATCCCTCACCCTCAAGCAAATTGCATCTGTAGCCAACCCTCTCTTCAGCTCAACCCCTTGCCTACAACCAGCACCCTTCCCTCTCTCCTTCCCCATGCGAAGAGCAGAGCCCTGGGTCCGCATACAGAAAAATACTGTACGGAGCTGCTGGTACATCCCAGAGCACGGGCAGGTTTGTTTCGGAAGAGGTCCCACATATGCAAGTCAAAAAGATCCCCTTGTAGTCTTATTTTCAACGTGAGCAGTTTATGAAGCAATACCTTGAAAGCACTTTTTAAATAAGCAGAATAAAAAAGGTACTGTGTCAACTGTCGACTGAATAAATGCATAAAGCCCTCTAAATCAAAAGCCACATAATCAAAGTACTACTGCTCTATTTTTAAAAACAGATAATTTTCTCACTTTTTAAACCAGTGGCACTTAAAAGAGATAACATATAATAGGGTACAATATTTTCTAAACTACTGCAATTTTTAAGGTGTTGCTAACACCAATCTATTGACTGATTTACACTAATTACTTAAAAAAGATGCTCCAGGGCAAATCACACACTCTCAGTCAATTTACAAAGGAGGTCAGTCAGTAATTGGCAAGGTGTGCACCTCCTTTTGAATAGATGTCGGACTGAAAAGAAAATAAACACTGAACTCAGAGAAAATACATAGAGAATGTGGTTAAGCTAACACAGAATTCTCATCGTACTGTTAATTGTTAAATTTAACACGATTCCTCTATTTTCCATCCTCATGTAAAGGAAAAAGTCACAACCAGTATAAATATTAAATCTGCATAAGACTTAGTCCTAAAGTGCTAATTTGCCTATTTCCTTGAAGAGTATTTTTTCGAATTTCTGTGAATACTTAGCATGGATGACAAGACAGGTACCAAGGCAGGTAACCTCATGGGAGCACCACACATCTAAGGAAAGCACATCGCTTTATCCCCTTGCATTTTGTGATTCATGGGAGACTTTCCCTAATATACATAAGCGACTCAGTGCCACAACAAATCTTTGCTGGTATCATTCATTTGGAAAGGAGATGGAAAAATTAACAGCCCACAGTGACAGGGTCAGGATAGAGTCCAGATGTTCATAAATGCATTGAATAAAATCTACATTTCCAAAAAAACCACAGGTAACCACTTATACCTCTGTTGTATGGCTGCTGAAATCATCAGGACAATATGGCCCAAAGGGTTTTAGAAAGAGGCTGCAGCCAAATTCAGCCACCGGGTTGGTTGTCAGCCATGGCTGGGCAAATCTCATACTCATCACCAAGCTTCTGGATTTACTGCCTGTAGTTACACGTTAGAAAGTTGCACAAACAGGTGGGGCAGGAGCGTTGATAGGCTAAAAGCCTTCTTCACACTCCCACAATAGGATAGACAACATATACCATCAAAACCCAATTTACATTAGCATCAATGACGAAAAATAGGATACCAGCATTGTCTACCACAACAGCTGTTCAGCATCTGAATGAAATACTGTATCTAGTGTTCACCCATCTCATAACATCCTTTTTGTATGTCTCAGAGGTCACCTAAACACATTTATTGACTTCATTATTTTTATATAGGGAGAAAAAATTGACGGTGCTACAGAGCTGAGCAAATAACTCACAATAAAATCTTTATTCAATATATTTCATCTTTTTTTTACTCTTCCTGCAACAACAGTGAAATTCTTCCCCTTGGCCATTATCTAAAATCACTATCTGAGAATTTCTGCAATAAATTTTTTTATGCTACAAGATGATCTTGGAAAGTTCGAAGCGAATCTTTGCCATTAAAACTGTGCTTATTATTTAGATAAACCATGCACTAGTGTTTCTGTTCTCCAATTGACTTACACAATTTATAGTACAGTGTGACTTGTGAATTTTACTGGTAAGTGTACATGACAAATCCATGAACACTTGGTTAGAGTGGCTCAGATTGTAGGACTTGTCAATAATTAATTTCATGGGGAGTAAAATTAAAAGGCAATTTGAAAGGATCACATCCCAAGTGTCCTATCCAGAAGAAACAGAGAGCAGAAAATGTGATAGCAATGCACAAATCGGAAGTTGATTAGTTGTACGTACTCTAAAATGAAACTCCCTGTGGCATTTTGCATGAGAGCCTGGATATATTTGGTTGCCTTTTTAAAATTATTTTTACAAAAATATTTAATTCCACTGAGCACCCATTTCACTTGTTTCCTGACTGGGAGACAATCAAATCCTTAGATGCTGTCAGTCACTCCTGGCTCTTGGGCAAAAACCTACTGATACCTTTAGCTGATGAACTTACAAAAGGAGAGACTATAAATAATGTTCATGAAACAGACACTTTTTGCATGAAAAGTGCAGACCATGATGTGCTCAGGTAAGGTGTACCAATAGGAACCCAGACGAATCCTGGATCATTCTGCAATACCTTGATACCAATTCCTGCTGACAGGGATGGGGACTGATTTCACAATACACAGTTCTGAAAAGTTTATCTGCTTCAGCGAGCTCCTCTTTGAATCTTATTTTGAAGCAGGCTAATTGAGGCAACTTAAAGTACAGTTACACATGTTTTTAGGGTGCTCTTAGGGAGGAGACTTTAAACTGAATGAAGTCTGAAATTTGCTTGAGAAAGCTTGACCCATCCTTATTAAAACAAATGAACCAACAAGTCAAGCACAGAGCTCATTAAGATTACAAAAATAATTCAAAGCAGGCCCCCTCACTGGCTCAACACAAAGGGACGGCTGCTTGCTCATGCAGGGTATGAGTAGGAACAAGCACAGAGGCAAATTGTACTGGGGACACAATGCTGCAGGGCTGGGTACATACAGACATGTTCCATCCTTGAACTGTGCACAGAGGAGTGTTCAGATGTCTGCTCTGCACAAGCTCTACACAAAAATCTTCTATGATGGGGAGACAATATGCAAGAATTTCTAAGGCCCTAAATGATAAGCCAAGTTTTATCCAAACGACCTCTGAATTTTCAGGCATTTCTGACCATAGTGATTTTGTATAATTAGTCCAGGAAATCTAAGTAAAGCATTGCTTGATTTCTATAATTGCCAGAAATAGACCACAAGAAACAGAAGCCTTGATATTATGGCATGAGAATGATACCAAGACATACCATGTTCTCACGATGATGGGCTCCTCTTTAATTTGTACCCAACAGTGAACAACTCAGTAAACCACAGTTAAGTTCCAAAGCCTCTCTTCATTAATATACAAATACTAGTCTAGCTCTGTTGCTCCTGTTGCTCTCTTTTACAGACCCTGCTGCAATGGCATTTTATGACATGTTTTGTAAAAGATGACAGGGTTCAAAAACTGCTGAAAGGGATAATAACCATTTCATGTACTATATGAGGAACGGTAGAGAGAAGCTTTGAGATAGCTGTCTCACACCCATTTTCCAAGACGTTCGTATCACTGATACAAAGGTATTACAACACTGTCAATCTTACTTTCTTTACAATCCTATAGACCTCTTGATACAAGAGATTTTCCAGATGATCGCTCGGCATTGGTTCGACCGAGATGCCCGCACACTGACACCCAAGTTCCTGCTTCAGCAGATACTCTTCAGGCAAAAGAACAAAATGAATTTGTCCCTCCCATGAGCTTCTCTTGATCTGACACATGGGACATAAATGGTACAGTCTCAACGTAATTTCTAGCCATCACATGCATCTCCCAGTTGCCCAGTCAGTGGACCAGTCCCTTTGTGGGCTATCTCAAAAGAACGAAGTGACTGAGGGAAATTATCGAACTGAAGCGCATGGAATATTTTCCTTTCTACCTGGTGTGTCTTTCAGGGATACTTCAGGTTTGACACACAGAAAGACCAAGGTTAAAAACCCTATCCCCGTGAAATCAATGGGATTTTTGCCATTGACTCCAGGGGAAGCAGGATTTCTAAGACACTTTGATAAAGCTTGCAGCCAGCCTCGTTCCACAGCGTTTCACACTGTACCGTCCCTGGCTGCTGCTGATTTACACCAGCTGAGAATCCGATCCACCGCGGTGCAGGGAGGACAGATCCATCCCAATATCAGCCTGCATTGTTCCCCAGCAGCCCCAGCCTGTGCTGTGGATAAATAGAGGGCTTTAATCCCCAGCACTCTCAATCCAATACCTTTCACCACTGCTGGATTCACATTTTGTTTTGTTTCTTTAATACGAGTTTACAGAAGAGCGAAACTGATAAACTTCCTCCTGCTCGGATTGCAGGGGCAGAGGATAATATAACAAGTTAAATGAAACATTAGGAGAAATAGAAAGCATTTTAGAAAACATGCGCTGCCTCTTTAACATTTCAAATTTTTCTTTTAACATAAAATTACAGCATCATATAAGGAAGGAATCGAGCAAGATGCTTTATCACAATACTTGGGCAACTTTAACTCATCTCAAGTGTTATTATAAGAAATGGAATTTACTGGTATGGACTTATACTCAATAGCACTCCTTCCCTTTTTAATGAAATGTCATTATTCCAATACAAATCCTTTCATTCTGCAACCCGCTCCCCCCTTCATCTCACTATATTTCATTTCCTGCAGTTATGTGATATTATTGCCTTTTTTTCCACAGCTATTGATTTAGGTGTATATGGTTATTACAATGCAAAATAAAACAGTTCCCTCATCCATTCTACCTTGTACCATTGAACATTAACTTAATTTGTTTCAAATCTGCATTTGATTTGGCAAAGAAACCATTTATCTTTATGAAGAAAGCCCTCATAAAGTAGGGACTTCAGGAGATCACTGCTTTAAAAATTTAATAGCCTTGTGTCTTATACACTAGAAAAATGAATTAAACCTTCAAATATTATATGTCTCAATGTAACCTTTTTGCATTTCATACTATGTTTAATTTATTATATCCTAAAGAAAAAAACAGATAAAACCTCACTAGATTTAGGGTGGTAGTTGGTTCTTAGCTTTGTTTTGACTTGGGTTGGGTATTTTACATTCCAGGATTAAAAATCTATCAATATGGTATTAGTGGTTGGATGCAGCTGATGTTGTTAGGCTGAGTTGGTTGTTATGTATCTGATATTCTTGGTTTGATTCTCAGTATTGATGAGAAACATTAAATTCTGAAGCCACCACTAACATTGACCATCCAACCTGTAGGCAGCATGCATCATCTTTAAGGATGATTTCTGTGGCATGAGAAAAGGACAAGCTTTCCAAGACTAAAGCAATCACAAATCAAAATAATTTATGCATTCTTACTAGAGACGGAATATTTGGATTACAATGTAGTATACGATGCCTTTTGCATGACCAGTGAACAGATGAGGTAGAAAGCAGAAATATCCATGACTGTAATGGACAAGTTCTAGTTCAGAAAATAGTCACTGTATGACTAGGCTGATGAACAACATCAGCAACCAAGGAATATAACCAAATTATTTTGTTGGGGTGAGAACTGCTTTAGATATTTATGTCTCTTTTTTCTTGGAAAATATTTCACACTGCTGCATTAATACCATCATTCTGGACATCTTTAAAAGAGTGGCTTTCCTTCCTTCAGCTTGTTTTTCTACTCTGACCAACAAGAGCTGTTCTAATTTCACTGATTAGTTAATAATTCATTTCTGCACCATCACTGAAGACACCAAAATCACAGTCAGAGACCTAAATACCTGTCAGGACTGGGGTTGAAGGCCCCAGAGCCACTGGCCACCTCTGCAGTGCCAGAGCTCAGACAAAGGTCTCCTGCTGACCACTCACCCTGAAACCTCTAGGAAACCTCCAGTAAGTCTCGACTCTAAACCTCTGAACTCCAGCATACAAATTGGATCATACACCAGCACAGTTCCTCCCACCCTCCACTTTTCTGTGCATTTGAAATTTACCCAGGATCTTGAACCTTGAACACAGGAGTCCAGACAGCATCAACAGTGTTCCCTGTTCTTCTCTCCCAACCGTTCTGCCCACTCATACACCTCCTCTGTGCCCGTTGGTCAGAAGCAGCTTAACCAAACAACAAACAAATTCAAGTTTCTGAGGCTGATTCCTACAAATGTCAACTTCACCAACAGCCTACAGGAAGAACAGACATGAGGTGGCCTGTGAAGACGGAGAGCTCAGATGGCTTGGTCTGGCTGAGCAAGATATGAAGTTTAAGCTAAATTAGCAAACCAGAAGCACATCAACAGGCTGCCTCAAGTCAGGAACTAAAAGACAGTGAAATTATGGGCAAAAATTAGACCACATACTCAGATGAGGAGTTAGAAAGGTAAATACCCAACTTTAGGCAGGTTGACCTTAGTAAACTGAGATGAAAGACACAATCTTAGTATGGCACACAAAATATAAATGTTGTATTGTCTCCCCGAGGCAGTATTACCTAACGAACCGGTTTTATGTTAGGACTCTTAGTAGTGAAAAAATCATGGTCAAAAGATACCCAGAACAAGGAAAGAGCTTCAAGCACAGGGGCATTATGAAAGAACAGAAGAAAACTTAAGCAGAAGAAAAAAGCATCTCAACTGACTCCTTAAAGAGGACAACCAGGTGAAGTGAAGGAGGCAATAAAACAGCTAGAAGTTGTGTAAGTAGGGAAAGAAGGAAGCTCATAATGTTCAAACCTAAAATAAATTCACCATCAGAACAACTTCCGTCAGCCTGCATCACTGTGTTACTGAGCTATATTCTTTGGTACACCTAAGTTTCATTGATTTTACAACTACAAAGCAAACAGCGGGCACTAGAAATACATTGGATAGGTCTCATTACAAATCTCCCTGTCTGTATCTTAGAATGTTCTTAAGCTGCATTTAGCAAGCAACCTGGAAAGCGCTGATATACTGCGTACACATATTAGAGACATGACTGTATTTGCCTATTTCTTCCCAGTAGGTAAAAACGGGCTGTTTTCATTGGATGATGTCCAGAAATGAAATCAGAGCACGGCATTGTGATTACTCAGCTCATACAATGAATTCCCAGTTTCAGTAAGAATAAGTAACATTCTAATTTAGAGTTGATATTTGACACCATAGAAGAGAGGAGGGGTCGTCTTTCCATTTTCTCCTTAGACAACAGTGGTAAACTGCGAAACTCCCTGCTAAAATGTATGATCTTTGGAGAATGCTAATTGACCTACTAAAGTTGGCTTATTTTATTCGGTGAAATCTGCTTATCACAGGCCTCTAGGTGCTTTACGTAAACAATATAAACGAAAATAATGAATAGACCAAATACCTAAGTGACAACGGGGACCACATCAATAGCTGTCTGCCCAACAGAATACAGCTCAAAAGAAACTGTATTATAGCATCTGATCGTCTCAGAAGGGGGAACTTTCCCCCCTTGTGAGGTTTCTTTTATTTCCAAGCACAGGGGGATTTGTTAGTTTGAGGCAGATCAGGTATATCCGCCCCTCGCAGACTGCAGAGCACGGCAGTTCTGCAGAGATGGGTCCATGTAGAATTGATGCCATCCTGCGGGTGTGGGAAGCGGATACACGGGTGGGCAGGCGATGCCGCTGAGGACGGGACACGCTCCCACCCTGCCAGGGGACACTCCTCCGGTGCGGTGGAGTCCAAGACCTCAAACAGAGCAAAGCTGCTGAGCTCCCGGGCACCCTTCTGTTGGTTCCCTACTCTCACACGGGCATGGGGGCAGGCACTCCAGCTGCAGAGGTTCTCTCTGATCTGATGCATTTTCCAAAGTAGAAGATTTCTCTCGGTATAACCTGAATTTTTGTTGTTGTTGTTGCTATTTCTGTGCGTTAAGTCTAGAGAGACTTCCGAGCAGGACAAAGCAAGCGCATCATTTTCTCACAGAAAGGCTCATCCAGCAGCAATGTCCTCTCTAGGTCAACCAAGTCAGAAAATAAACCGCATATGTAGGAACATGAGCAGGATCTGAGAGTAAACCAGTCACCCAGTGTGAGTCACAATAATGCTTGAGGGATATAAATCATGAAACTGCAAATTTAATATTGAAATAACCAGACTAGACTTATGCTTAGTTAGCAAGCAAAACAGAATTCAGCACAGCTTCATTCACCCGGCTGTTCGGGCAGCCTCATTGCTCCCCCTGACTTCGCCAGGTCTTGGCTGCTAGTGAGCTGCAGTCTGAGGTGGCTCCACAGCCCACTCGTCCCACGAGAGTAGTTTTGAAATACTGACCACCCCTCCTGATGTGACAGAAAGAGGAGAGACCATCCTCCATTTCAGAAAGCAGGACCAAGGAAGCTCTGCCTGTCCAACACTTACGTCCCACCGACAAGAGCCCTCCCAGTGCGGTGCTCTAACTGGGGCAGCAGATTGTCAGCTCTGACCAGTACACACCATTCACTGCATTCATGATTCCCAGAACTATGTACCTCAGCTCTCTTAGAAGATGAGTGTATTTGCTGATTCCCTGGCCAGTGAAAGCAAAGCTGACAAAAATACCCGTTCTTTACATATTTCATACCACTTAGGAGCAGGTACACGGAGTCAGAGACATTCCTCCTCTTCGTGGATTTAAAAGTTTGGATGGGAAGAAGCCTCACCCAATCGTCTGCTAATACAATATGAAACACTCTCCACAGCTGTAATTTCCTGCAGCATCCAAATTGTTTCCTGTTAATATTTTCCACGTTGTTGCTGTTTTTATGAAAAAAAAATCCCCTAAATATTAACATCTTCGGATGGCAGAATGGAAAAAGCTAACATAACTCTTAGAGACACAGCATACAAATCCAGAAATAGATCTAAAGCCAGATTTCTCAGCACTCCCTAAATTCTGTCACAGGGAACAGACCAAAACTCCAGCCCAACCTCCTGCTTTTCCTCATCCAGTGCTCAGATGTTGTAATTTGACCTCGATTCTAGCCAGAAGACAAGTCTCATTTCTGTAGCCTAACACAGATCATGCACCTTTATTTTCCCATTGTATCCGTACCAATTCCTCTGTGGCCTCCTCCTCCCATTGCCATGGCAAATAATAATCCTACTGTTGCTTATAATACTCAGAGGAGAAAGCTTAGGCTCTTTCTCTGGGAGGAAAAAGATGTTTAGTAACTATAAAGAAAGTTACTCTGTGCTCTTGCTATTGAAAGTTTCTAGCTCAATGGGAGGTTTGAGAGACAGGGAACAATAAACACAATAAAAATACAAAGTAGCTAAAAACAAAGCTAAATGGGAAAAAGGCGGGGAGGGGGGGGAAGCAAGGGGGTTTAGTCCTATAGTGGCTCTTGCTGTCCTCACAAATTCAATTTTAGAAGATTTAACGACTGCCCATACTGTGAGCAGCTGAAGGATGAGGGTCGTCTACAAAGACGAACAGAACTATGCCAGTAAAAGCGTGCCCAGCATTCACCAGGAGCGTTATTGCCCCAAGAAATCCAGAAAATGCCTTACCCTTGCAGACAGCAGCAACATACCCAGTAAACAACTTCTATTATTATTTTGCTATTTCTTTGTCTGTGCTGCCTGGGGGGCAGAACCAGCTTGGATGGTATGAGTATTTGTTTGGCTACCCTGGCTGCCCAGCCTAATTACTCCACAAAAAACCCAATGGCTGATTCCTCATCTGGTAATTGCAAGGCAGTGACTGCCAGCCCCTGTCCATGCAGCTTGGCATATTTATACCAGCCGAGCTCTGTCTGTCTGTCTGCCCGTCTCATCATCCAGAGCAGGGCTATGGGATTTACGCAGCATCTCCTCTCCAGCCAAGCAAGAAAAATACCAAATTGGACACATTTGCAAGACTCTGCAATTAGTTGCTGAATTGGGTGTGCAGATTAACATTTGTCCATGTGTTTATCTTCTCATGAACAAATTCTCAGTAATGATCTCTACAGCCGTGGCCACAATTTGTGCACTCAGAGACCATGAATATTGGCCATCAATGTCTCGTGTGTGCCCACAAATCTGGGAAAGATCTAACATGGAATCAAGACACATCTTTTGAGAGTTTTCTTGTTCTGGCTGGGTGGTCACTCATTCCGCTGGAGAAAACAGTGGATTGGTTGAGATTCTTGATAGCCATGGTAGAGGCAGGCAGGCAGACAAGACTGAAGATGCAAATGTACCTGCAATTTCAGAAGATTTTGCTGCAGATCGGCCTGGTCTGTGGCTTATATGAACAGCGAAATACACTCCCTCTGCCAGGACAGCATTCAGGATCTACCACAGACACGGCTCAGCTGAATCTGAAATACAGCTTTGCAAACTTTCTGATTGAAATGAAAAGTAAAATTAAGTATCATTTTTAAAAAAAAACAAACCTTTTTTCACTGAGACTGTGCGTGCAATTCTGGCTTTGTCATAAATCAGTCTGTAAAATTTCTAGCCAGACTTCCGTTAACAAGTGAGAAGAATGCCTATCACTGTGGTCATTTTGTGCCAGAAACAGAGTGGCTGGCAAAGCCCTGTATTAACAGGACCAACTCGTGACCCTACAGGTCACCCTGAACTGCACCGTCCTGCACATACAGAGTCAATTAAATCAATGAGATGGTACATGGGATACAAGCAAATCTTGAAGTCCATCCCATAACCAGGGACTCCCTATTTGCCCACCTTTTTTTCCACAGACAGGTGTTTCTGCCAGCCTGACACCCAGTAAAGCACGGGGCCCATGGCTATTTGCAGATCAGTCCCATGCAGTGCCATCACTGGGCTTTTCACGTTTGTGATCACACCCCCGTACCTTGCCATTTGTAGCTCTTCGCATTTTGATTACTTAGATGCAAATCCTCAGCAAATAACAAATTCCCTCTCTCTCGAAATGCGACCAAATTTAAAAACATGTGAGCAAAAAACTGAGCACTCAGTCTTTGCAAGTGTCCATGACATGAAAGACTTTAAGCGACTGTAAGCTATTTTCCTTGCTGTCAAGCTGCCACGTGATTTTCCTGCCATTAGCACATGCCTATACAGGCCAAACTAATGCTTGCCTTTTTGGACATATATGAGAAAATAAATGTAATTACAAGCAAGACGTAATCACAATTGCTTTACTATTAAAGCTGCTGTATGCTCTCATGGTTTAGTTAACAATACATGCAGAAAGTAGAACTGCTTGATGTTCTCAGACAAGGGGAAAAGAGGGAAAAAGATAAATATGGTCTCTTTCATTTATATCTGTGAAAATACAACATTTAAATGCAGAATTTGACTTTCCAAATATCACACCAAAAACCTTTTAACAAAAACAGCAGGGAGAGAAAGCTCTTTAAACCATGATATTCCATGAAGGATTATGAAAATAGAGGTCATTGCAAGAAAGAGAATTGCAAATAAAACTTGAAAAGCTTCTCACATTTGTAAACACATCGAGGAGAATTTATCCTCTCTGGTTTTGCTACCAAAGGATATTTACAGGTTCCCAGGGAAAAAGGAAGAAAAAAATGACATCAAATTTGATATACTCTGTGTGGTGCAACATGCTGATGTGTAGTAGTAACACTCAACTGAGCTTCAAAGGAAATGAGTTTTCTAGGCTGGAGTTACATATTACGGGCCTGATCCTGACAACACACAGAGCATTTCCTGAGAGCTTTCGCGTGCCGTCAGCTCTCGCAGAATTCAGAGACAGCTTTTGATTTTCTTTCGGTGCTGGATTATGATCAGTAGTAATGAGACAAAAACATAGCGTGCTTCAAAGCAAAAGCTGAAGCTCATCTTTTTTACAGAGCCTATCACGCTGGGGCCCCTCTCCTTCATTAGGGCTACAGAGTGATAAAATAATAACAGTTACCATCCCGATAACAAAGTGAATCTTGGTTTGTCTGTTTGGACTCTGCACAACGACGTATCTTACATACCCAGTAGAAGAAGGAAATGCATCTGGGCTCCTTGCATAGGCGCTGTGTCATATCACTGACCCAGGAGCAGCTGAATACGTTCCCCAGCCTTTGACTGACAGCTGTTATTAGCAGGTTTCAGTGTCCTGGATCAGTGAGGTCTGATTTTAGCAAACTCTGATTACCAACAATCTTAAAATTATACTTCTTGAATGTGTAGGCTATCCTATTTCTAAGCAACTAAATGCACTGCCATGTGTGGTCGAGGAGCCGGCAGCCCCTTCAGCCGCCAGCCACGGGAGGTGCTAATTCGGGACAGACACAGCGAGCGGGTCGCATTTTCCATCCATCACTGAAAAATGATGCCCACAAACTTCAGAAGCTCAGTTCGGGTGGTATATGGCCCCTCAGATGACCAAGGCATAAAACTCTGACTGATTTCAACTAGATTATCTGAAACTTAGATATTTCTACACTTGCACTATGAAAATAAAAGGAAATAAAGTGATGTACACCAGAACCAGCCTTCCCTGCCCGAACATTTGGTGAATCCGAGTGCTGGAGAAGATCTCTCTGAAGTCTGTGACACAGTACAGCGCTAGTTATCCACACTGAGAAAACAGTCCAAACGCTGCTCATGTCTACAAAGGCCACATTTAGGTGCGTCTTTGCCGCTCAGGCTATGCAGTTTTGCTTGAACTTGGCAGTTACTTTACAACTGCAAGGTGAAACTCCAACGACTGAAATCAAGAACAAAGCTCTCACTAGTTTTAACAGAACCAGGATTTCACCTTATGATTCCCTTCTGTACGAAAAAATCAAGCGGAGACGGCGTTCAGCTTCTCACTGCCCAGACATCTGATACCAATAATGCTTTTTCACTCTGTCCAAAACTATATTTAAATTGCATTTCTGGCAGGTTTTGAAATGTGTGATATAGATCTCCTGCTATCACATCAGATGTAGTTTCCCTCAGAACTGTTGAACCAGATGTAAAATGTGAGAGATGTAAAAAGTAAAATAAAAACCCTGCTCAGAGTAAAGCGTTTCTGGCATGTGGCTATTATATATGGGGATTTTAGATGTATATCTCCACTCCAGCCATTTAAGAAGGTACAGTGTACCATAACTCTATTGGAGCTGATTAGCGCCAGCTACTTGTGATCAGTAGGAATTTAAAAACTAAGGGCTGCCAAACACTAACAATTTATAAACTGTATGCCAGCCATGTGCTGCAACTGAATATTCTGTAGTGCACTTAATTTCAGAGTAGAGCCATATTTAGCACACTGAGGGGGGAAAAAAAGCAGCTAATATATCACATCAGTATTTGATTTTCAGCACTTAGGACTGTACATGTTCTGTTTCTTACTGACAAAGAGAACCAGAGGCACAGAGTGAAAGGAATTCTCACGAGGATGTCAAGCATCAATACATTTGCACAGACAACAGGTAGAGCTGTAAAGTAATTCTCCCTTTTCAAGCATAAAATTGTCTCTTACAAATCTCAGTTGCAAGTGTGTGTAGGTACAGATTTGAGTTACAAATGAAGAGCGGTGAACAAATACTTTGGCAGCAAAGGTGAGTCAAAGCACAGTGACACGGAGGAAGGAGCAGCTGCACTCGGAGCACATTAGCATCCTGATTGCGCCCCACTCCCCACAGGCTGAGCCATCACTTGCATGACATTCGGCAATAGCTGAAGAAAAAAGGAATTTAACAAACTGCCTGTTCTTAAGAGAGAAGGGAAATGATCCTCCTGTCACCAGTTTTATCTCTTTGCAACCCCTTTTTAGTCCAAGGAAATCACGCCTGATTTATTGTATTGAGAGGAGAATTAAGCTGAGTCTATTTCATCGCAAGGCCATGAGTCCTCCAAAAAGCAGGGCTGTCCATCTCAAAGGGACTCAAATTTTGCCTCTCCCTGGTGACTATGTGTGTACTAACATCCCAAAGACACTATGCTCCACTGTGCCTTCAGTTAGCTACTACAGTTGGACCACACTAAAAATGAATATAATTGTGTCCAGTGACCAAACCAAGGGAAAAGAAGAAGAAGAAAAACAAAAAGTCATAAAGCCACGTCATCCAATCATCAGGAATTTAAAAAGGCTTCTCCAGAAAAAAATCCAATGAGACAAAAATCCTGGCTGATCCCAGGAGAAAGGAGGTGGCTTTGTTGTGTGCAGCACCCTGACACCAGCTCAGAGATGGACACCACTGACGACTGGGCACAAAGCATCCGCTGTAAAGGCGGCTCCTTCTAGCATTCATGAAAGATACCCGAGGGATCCATCTTTTTTTTTTTCCCACTATGAACAAAAGACTTCCACAGCTTATCAAGCCAAAAAGCCTAACTGAATTGAACCGGGTTACAAGCAGACCTAAAGAAAAAAAAATAATAAAATCACCCATAAACCTTGTAGTTAACCTGTATCTACACGGCATTTTTTCTAAGTACCTAAATCCCCCTAAGTAAACACAACATACTGAACGCTCTATGTTTAGACAAGCTCCTTCACCTGTATGAGCAACCTTTAGGAGTTCAAAGAAGCAAAAATGCAAATTACATCTCTCACAACCTGGCTCCCTGATGCAAGACATGGGGCACAGGAATTAAGCAAAGAGCCCCAGCATGACTGCAAAGCAAAGAATGTGATAATTCCTGTCCTTGCTGACTTCTGGCAAGTGCTGCTTGGATATTTTAATATCACTGTAATTTGTAATTGTTCAAATTGATGACATCCCAGTTAATGGAGCTATAAAAATTTACATGAGCTGAGGCTCAAGGCTCAGAGGCATGCCTGTAGGATGGTGCAGGGGGATTCGGTTTTCTCCTTTATGCTTGATACAGGCAGACTGAAATTGGGCCATTTTGCTAAAGGTCTGAGAATGCTCAGGGAACGATTTTTAAAGTGCCAGCAGTCAGGAATATTTTACACTGGCACTGGCAGGGCAACTTCTAACCCTCCTCACTGTGTATTGCACACAGCTAACATGGGAATCCCCAAAAACATGTGGGGAGCACCTTGCCCGAGTGCACCCAGCTGTGAGGGGGCGTGCTGAAAACAAAGCCGTGGCTCTGGTTATTCATCACCAGGAGTATTGCGCATTCTTCAGAAAGCGCACATCAGCCTTTGTACTTGGGGAGAGTCGCGATACACCCTGGTTTACCCGAAGGGCCTCAGCAGATGCTGTGGAGATCGAAACGCACTTATGATGACAAACATCGAGATTACTCAATAAGAATTTTAATTTGGGATCCTGCACTGAGTTACCACACCCCACTCATGATACACAATCTTAGATATGGCAAACATTTTGTTAGTAGGAAATCTAGATGTTGTCTCATACAGTACTGCAAAAGACCACTATAGAATATGTTCTGTAGACGCCAGTTACAATCTTTCACACACATTTTTTGAGAAATGCTGTAATTTAAAAAAAAAAAAAAAGCATAAATTGATTCTAATAGTAAGTGACATTTTAGTTCAGTTACAATTACAATCAACCAGACTTATTCTTCGTATTAGTAGCAGGATATGATCTTTAAGTTCACACAGGGTTAAGTTTGTCATCCTCAGAGATTTCTTAATGACCCTTGTTATCTAAACCCTGATGCAGAATGGTGGCTGTGTATTACATTTGCAGTGCACATCCTCAGACGTATTAGGACACGAAGTGAACCTGACAGGGAGAAGAATATTTCCTTTCTCCTCTGAAATGCCCCAGGAGGGTTTTATGCAGGTGACCTCCTCAGACCTTGGCTCTACATTAGAGTTATTGTCCTGAGAGAAGATTCAGTTAAAATACCCAATTCATTTCATATAGTGCTCTTGAGTTTATTCTTGGTGGCAGCTAACTTGTAAAATTTTATTATGGATTCTTCTTTGGTTTACTTGATGGAAAACAATTATTCTATCATCAGGTCTAAATGACAGACCTTGGTGGACCACACAATTTTCCTTCCATTACTATTTCCAGATAAAATGTCAATTTCTGCTTAAAATGAAGTCCAAAATATCCTTCCTAACATGGTATTATCAATGTATTAATTTAAACCTCACACTTCTAAATGGCTGTGTTCAAAGAGGTCCAATATCCTAATATAAGCCTCATGACTTCTGAATACAACCTCTTGACTAAAATGATGATAACGATGATGATGATGATGATAATGATAATAAATAAGGTAGCAGTATGCTGGTGTCTCTTACAAGGGCAGAGCTCACTGTCATAGGCAGTGCACAAATGCTTGGTAAGAGTCCATCTATGCCTGAAACTGCTGATACTGTTACCGGATGGAAAGGCACAGTGCAGAAGAGTCCTACCCCAGAAAGTGATGCTGAAGCGCTGAAAAACAGGCAACTTCCACACCAACAAATGAGCTGCCTCTGAACAAGCAGGTGTATCTCCACAGCCTTGCACAGCCACCGGCTCACAGACCAGAAGCAGCAGCGACTGGTCCGTGCAGGGAGGCCCCGGCTTTCCCAGCTCTGAGTTACCAGCTCTGCTGTCTGACCAGAACCAGCCAACCCAGCAGGAACTCCGGCAGCTCTGTACTTCATTCCAGAGGGTAGGTGTACCCCACAGAACTCAGAGGGTGTGAGAAGGGCTGTGCTGCCACCTAGAACCAAGACTACTAAATCCCAGCTGAGAAGTCAGTTCGGGTTTGGGGTTTACCGATCAGTGGAACTTTCTCTAGAGTAGCCCTAGCGTTTACTTGAGGAAAAACATCAATGACAGTAGAGCTAAGACCATACAATTTATTTACATGCATGTTTTTGAGATGACTCTAGAGCGCACCTGACCTTGAAATATATCGCTCTTACAGGGACTTCGGCGGGGAGATATTCTTACACTGCAAGAACATTTCCAGTGCTGTGACCCACCCCGGTTTCATGACATTGCCCTTACATCTGCTCTGGTGTGTGAGAACCCACCAGCTGAGATAAGAAGCTAAAGCCACCTTCTCTCTTCCCTGAACGCTGCGTGTTCTCTAAGATAAGCACAAGTGGATAACGAATGTATCTGAAAACTTTCAAGATTTCACCAGGATTAGGGAAGAGAATCCAAACATCTGCCACTGCAGCAGGTGCAGTCCCTCAGAGCCAAAGGTGTTTTCAGAAATGGACATGTTTGAGCGGGGTCTATTTTCTGGAATAAAACAGAGCATTTCAGGTGTAATGTGCCCTCTCTCTTTCATACAGACATATGCCTTAGAAGTCTGACATACATTCAAAAACAACCAAAAATTCCCACTGATTTCACTAGGCTTCGGGTAAGGATGGTCTCTGCTTACAGGAGGTTGAGCCCAAAATACTTGCAATGCTATATCACCCACGTATCAAGACTTTTCTTTTAAATCTCTGGGCAGTAGGCACTTAAATTGAGGTTCATCTCTTACACCACAAGTTTGCTGTTTCCAAGTTGCTGCTTCTAGTAGAATTTTCTCTTGCAAAACAATCTGCCATCTACCAAAATATTCACAGATACTTATAGAGCCATTATTCATACACTAGTTATATATCAAGTGAAAAATCTGAGCCACTAGAACTATTATGCAGTTTCTCCAGTGCACTGTACAGTCAGATTGCTGTGATGAGATGGCAGATGCAACCTAGGAAATTAAAGTAAAGCTAGTACTGTGGATTTGTACTTAGAATCTGGTTGAAAGCACAAGGAACATTTGAAGCAGCTTTGTGCAAAGCCCATTCACAGGGATGAATCTTGTTTTGTATTAAATATCACGGCAGGGTTAAAGTCTTTTGAAAAAACCCAGGTGTCCTGGAGGAAAAATATATGGAATGTGATTTTATTTAAGGCTTAGCACAAAAGTCCTAGGAAATAATTTAGTGTTTTGTTTGTTTGGTTTTTCATACTTGCATATATACTTGAATATCAGTTAGGAGGCATGCAGAATTATATGATCCTATGGAAATTAACATGGTAATGAATATTAACATGATAATTAATAATACACTTAAACATGTGTCATGCAGCTGAGTGAGCCAAGAACGAACCAACTGTATTGTACCAACTAATCCCCCACAGTTACAAGACAGAAATGAACAGCATTTTGTAATTATACACAGTGACATATTTTCTCATATCTACTGCCAAAAAAAATTCACTTTTTGGAATTAAAAGAGAGAGCAACAAATAGAAACAGCTATGTCATCAGTAATTGCAAACATGTTTTCAGCTCCAGCTTCTGATAACTATCCAAAGACGTTCCTTTAATTGGTAAAATTGACAACTGTCCAAAAATAAAGGAGTCCTCAAGGGCCGTGTTCACTCCTAACAAGTCAGATAAAGAAATCAGAGTGCCAGAGGAGTACCTCGAAAGTTCTGTAAGGAGATGGGGATTAGCAAATAAGCAGTACAACTGGAAAGTAGATGGTGCTGCTTGTAAAGGGGCTTTTTAGATATCACAGTATTCTATTAACTGTGCCCCATGGGGCCTGATCAAGTTGCCTATGAGAGATGGACAACAGACTTACCATATTTAAAATATAACCACCTTTCCCAGGAACACTAAGAGGATTGCTTAAGACAAGTCTTAACACAGGAGCTCTCTAGCATGTGATAAAACAAGCTGGTGAAACCCAAAACATCTTTCTAGCTAGAAGAGTCAGAGAACTTGGTTCCAGAGCTTCACAACTAAAAGATGCTTTTGTGGGGCATTATTCTTTGATAGAGGTGAGATCTCAAGTCTGAGATGGCATCTCATGTTCCTCAGTGGTGGTGGGAGAAACTGATGATCCCTCAGACAAACTCGCACCCCCCTCAGAGGTAAAGTGGCTGATGGAAATGAGCTCTATAAAATGATCCCAAGGCAGGCAGAGGGAGACTCTGCCAGATCTCCTCTGCAGCCAAAAAGACATTTCACCAGCCTGATCATGTTTGAACATTAATCCTTGCTTAACAAGGGTTATTGCTTGATAACATCACAGGCAAGCAGGAAAGGAAGGTCCCTACTCTGAAGTTTCTTATCTAAAGAAATTTTGTCTTTCAAATATCATTCTATACCCGTGTTAAAAAATGAAGCCAGAAGAAGCCCACAGATTCCAGTCCTCATGGACTGAATAGGAATTACGATACTGAATGCCTCTAATATTCTGAGTCTAGGAAATCCGGAATCCCAAAATATCTGCAGGTCATTGATGACATAAAAGTAACTAAAAAAACTTCAGTGAAAACAGCCTTAGTGCAAATTCCAGCTGCAACTGACCTAGAAGAGTTCTCAGCAAGAGAAATGACTCTTCATTCACCTGGCTGAACAACCAGGAACTAAAAGCCTGTATGATCTACGAATCTCTTCCCCTTCACCACACTGGTATATTCCATAAATCCCATATCAATATTCTACCATTTGCTACTGATAGTTGTGTGAGAAGTAAGTTGCAAGCAACTTTACATGTCCTGACCTTTAAGATCAAAGACACCTTCATATTCTTGCATCACCTTATGATTAGCTGCCTCCTGTCTACTTGCAGAGTTTAAGCTACTAAAAATACTACCTTCAAAAAATGATTAATAAAGCTTGTTGGAGCCCAATAGTTGCCACGGAGATAGGTTTGTGTACATCTTAAAGTATGTGTAAATATGTATTTGGACAGTTGTTATAAACATGGATAATTTTTCCCAAACACCACAGCTCTTTCCAAACAGCATAGTTTGATGGCATAATGCACATATAAAGATTTTTTAATAGTCTGGTTTATTTATATTTATTTACTCAATAGAGTACATCAAGCTTTCAAAACCTTTGTGGGCTATGTGTGAACTCAGCAGGCATTCGTCCAGTTTTTTAAAAACATGTGTCACTTATGCAGTGGATCGATCAGTAGGAGACATTACAATCAGACAGTGCAGTCAGAAAAAGTAAGACTTGAATATTACCTGGGGAGAGCTACCGTGATACTTCTACATCCACAGGGGACAATTCTGCTTTCAGGATGGCAGCGTAAATCCAAAGTACGGCCATTAAACCAATGCTCTTATGCTGGTTGTTTTTTTCTTCTTGGTAAGTGGCAGCATAATTCAGCTCTTTCTGAAACACATGGAAAGTTAGAGAGGAGGCAGAGCTCACTGTTAGTAAGATCTCAAATAATTCAGTTTAAAACACAGTATGAACAAATATTTAGTAAAGGCTCTCAGAATATCCTGTTCCTCTCGATTTTAGCTGGCCTCTTTCGTGTAAAACCTGAACTGAAATCTCCTTTCTTGAGTTTTACAGTGTACTCCAATCAAACATGGTAATATATTTTGGTAAAGAAAGAATCCAACAAGTAGCACACCACAGGTTCTCCAAGCATAAATTATTTTGAGACATGCTTCCCATTGAGTAAATCAGTCACAAAAATCTGGTTTCTATTTCAGTACCATCACTGCTCTGCTGACAGTATCCTGCTCGTCTCTTAACATCACACCTCAGGTTTCTACATCTGCAAAGTCCTCTGCAGTTTGCTTTGATATATGATGGTGCAAAGAGTTCTCTAACAACTACAAATGATTACAATTGGTTTTGGTGTTGTTATAGTTGTTAGGCAAAGTTTATTTAAATGCTCAAGCTACTCTTCTGTCTTGTGCAGAAACTACAATAGTATCCCAGGTACTACCGCATCACCAACAAAACTGGAAAACACTCAGAGCACTGAAGAGATTTGCAGAGACTCAGACCTAAAAGTGTAAAGTGCATCAAAGGATTCATCACAGGCCTATCTATATATCACAGATATCAAATTCCACTTTGAATGCAAAAAAGGAAAATATGAGAGATATGAAATCCATATACTGTAATTAAATGGAAAACACATGCAAACTGTAGCAGAAAAATAATAGAAACATGAATCGTATATATTGCATCTGCCTGTTATTACAGTAGGAGTGGCAATGATTGGTAGAAATAGGGTTGCAAAACAATTTCTTATATAATACCACTTCCTGTGCCTACAGGGAAACTGTAATAAAGACAACTCACCCTCAGGCAAGGGCCAAGGCAGAAGACGCAGTCCTTTCTGCTGGGAAAGAGCAGCACTCAGCTGCACAGAAGCCTTGCCAGCCAAAGGAGGTGCTGCCTTCTCATCCTTTGAAGGTCCCAGCAAGCCGTCTCGGAGCTGGCATACCTCCCTGAGAGAGAGAACTGTCAGGGACCCACAGCCTACACCATCCTAGTCAGCAAGAACCTGCTTCAGAATCATCCCGCACAAGGCAGGAATGCTAAGAATTCTCTAAAAGCCTGAAAATGTTGACTTTCGTGAACAGTATTATGCAAATTTAATGATGCATAAATGTGAACTTTAACACATAGACTGGGAACTTGCCATTACGCACACATGTGAATGGCCCTGCTGAGTGCAGCGAAATATCCCCATACTCAGCATTATTCATGAGCATTGTGCCATGCCTTTTCATGTAGCAGATGTAAAACACTTCAGTTAACACACAGACATGGGTGTCTCTTGGTGTCATAGCCCACACGTGACTTCAACAGGTCAGCCATTAATACATCATGGTGATGGGCTGTGCTTTTGCTTTTAGAGTTTAACCCTGAGGTCTTTCAGAAACAGAACTTAACACATTGCCTAAGAGCACAAGATAACCCAGTGGCAAGCTTGAGCTGGCAATCTGGGTGGAGGATCTCGCCCCTCCACCCAAGACTGACTCACTGCAGCTCCCTGCAGTCCAAATACAAAGGGGCAAGATCTTTGTTGGTGGCTGATAAAAGCTATCAGTTTGGCTGCCTTATGGAAGTGCTGAAACAGGGACCTTAGGGGGGCCATCTGAAGTCTGCAGCATTGGAGTTCCAAATTAGGTCTTCTGTTCACCAGAACCTGGGGTGGGCTGCAGTAGATTTGACTGACGCTCTCCGTGCAGCTGCACGGACTTCCAAAGAGTGCAAGGGAGAGGAAGCTGAACTGGCTTAAAACATCTCTGCTTCCTCCAGATTCCAAGAGCTGCATCACTCAGGTACGTCACTGCAACGCCCAGCTGTCGCACATGTGGCCAGTCCTTACGTATACGTTGCTGTGAGCTCTGCTGCATTAACTTAACTAATATAAACCCTCCCGGATTCTTCATGCACTGTGCCGGGTTTAGAAAAGGTGCAGGGAAGAGAGTATTGTTCTGCAAACAGAATTTTTCATAAGAGGCATAGTCACCTTTTGCTATTACAAATACAAAAGTAATAACAGTATATACAGGTCTGAGCAATAATGGAGATTCTGGCAGATATTTTTCCCTGTCATAAGCACACTGGGCCTAAGGCAAGGTTTTCCTCTATTTAATAAAGAAAATAGAAAGGTAAGGAGAAAAATAAGAAACTCCTGCATTGCCTCTCAAATTACACAACCTGCTAAATATTTAGGGCATTCTTTCCCCCAAACACTTCAAATGGATGAGAAAGGGGTTTGTCTTCTTGACAGTTCACATCCTCTTGTGGGCCAGACTCATTCCTCTGGAAACCCACTGAAGTCAGTGATATGGGATGACAGACAAAGCTCACGATCCACATTTTAGTGGTATCTGTCTACTGCTCATACAAATCAGCTCAAGATCAAGATGCAAGTGAAGACACTAAAGGTTCAGGCTGAGGGGACAACTAAGACAGCAGAAACAGCCTAAAATCTGTGGCAAATGTGTGTGTTTAATTCCACTCTCAGTCTCTTGGCTAGAAGGGATGGACTTGGACAACTTAACAGTAACTAACATTGTTTTTCAATATCTGCTTAAAGCGACATCTATTCTTGCTATTTGGGGTTTTTTTTGTTTGTGGGGGGTTGGGGGTTGTTTTTGTTGCTGTTTTTGTTGTTGGTTGGTTTGGTTTTGTCGTCGTCTTTCCCCCAGTTACAGTGAATTGCCATCACGTACTCTCATTGCATGGTAGGCTATCTTCATCGCAAAGAACAAAGTGACAAGTGCTCACAGTTGACTAGCAACAGGTCGCCCTGCAAACAGCTCCGAGCTTTGCAAACCATCAGTCCAAAACACTTTTAACTTTCTTCAAAACACCAAGAAAACTCCTCCAGCCTCTTAAACTGGAAATAGCAAATCTGATTTCAACAACAAGCCTCAACCAATCTGAGTTCATTAGTAATTGAATTAGAAGTTCACCTCAAGTCCAAATGAAAATGAATGAACAGTCGTCAGGTCAGGTAAAAATGAAAGCAAAGACAAAAAACTGTAGCTGTAACCATCCATCCAAAATTTACTTATCAGCTATCAAGCAAATAACTGCTATGTTAAAAGCTTTTTCACATTATGCCAGTTGTTCTTCATAATAATTAGAATACAATGCTTTAATAAAAGAGGTTTATTTATATTCTGATAGTCAAGCTGGCACTTAACGTTGGTTGAGGCTGTTCTCAATTAAGAACTGTTTATGGTCTCCAAAATCCCTTCTTGGATGCTTCTGAGGTTCTGCACCAGAAAGAGGAGGGGAAAACTGGCAAATCATAATAGAGATGTGAGAAATGTGCTGGGGGAAAAAAAAAAGCAAAACCCCCTTGGAATCTGGATTCTGAACTCAACCAAAGCCAAGCTGCACCGAAATGTAAAAGTCTGGCGAACTTCCTAAATTCTAGTATCAAGATTTTCATTTACAGTACTTATTTCGCAGCACGTATTGATTTCACGATGAGCAAACCACTATTTTTAAGCCGAATACTCAGTTGGCAAGGTTCCGACCTGCCTTTCCCAGTCCTGTCTACCGCACTGAACTTCCCACGTCCGAGCCCGTGTGAGCTGCATCCCCAGGTCACACCGCTGCCCTTTGCCAGCCGTGTCTCCGCTGACAGCACCGTCACAGCCGTGCTGGGACGGCGAGCACAAGCGCGCTCTGTGCCACCCTGGCCTCCCATCACACAGCTTGTGCCGGGAGCTGGAGGCTCCTCGTTCTCTGCCCGGGTGGCTGAAGCCCAGGAGCAGCCAGCACACAGGCTCTGGTGTCACCATCCTCTGCCTGCTGTGTGATGCGGAAAAGGTGAGAACAGGACAAAGCAGCAGCAACTGGTCTTCCTTTAATTCAAAAGACAACACCATGCCACTAATAATCCTTCACACTTAAGTACAGCCAGTTTTATAAACAGTAATTAAAGATGCCTTCTAGTGTGCCTGCAAAGGAAACATCACTTCCCTTCTCCACAAGGACCGCATTTTCTTCAGTGACTTTTGATCAAAGGAGCCAAACATGAGTACAAAAGGTTTAATTTTCAGGGGGACAAGCAGCTACAGGTCACATTGTATAACCTAACAGTGCCTCCTAACATCGGCTAGAAGTTAAAGTCTGATATTTTCAGCAGAAAGCCTCACAGTTCTTCTTTTCAGAAACTCTCTGCATACTGCTAAACAGTAATTTTAAAGAAACAGGATTCGTACAGCAAAGCATTGTGAAATTTGCTAATAATTTTTACATATATATACCAAAAAAAAAAACCCCAACAACCTTGCTTGACCCCCTGACATTTCATTGAGCAAACCTGCCAGGAATGAATTAAACCAGCATTCTGAGATTCACTATGTGGGTTGTTCATTTGCTTCTGCTTCTCCTTTTCTTTTTAATATTTGAACTGGCCAAGGCTTTGACCACTCACCATTCACCTTCTCAAAAAATCAAGCCTTTTCCAAGCACCAGGTGGAAGTGAAAACTGGCGGCAGCTACAGCCCTGACCACTCAGAAAACCCAGCGCAACTTGGGTGAGCCCAGAGATGCCAAGTCACTGCTCTAATTACAAACCTGAGGCAGATTAACCTTTGATGACTAAATTAATCTTCTAAATAAAATGAATATGCATCAGCCTGCAAATTAGGATTAAATGCTTAGCAGAATCTTTATGTGATCAAGCAGGTTTTGTGGTGCAGATGTTAACCATTAGCACGAAGCAATAAAATCATTCTTTTTTCTTATAATAACACCTAACAATTCTAAAGCCACCTTTCATCTGAGAATCTCAAAGGGTTTCATAAACATAATTAATTAACCCTCTCAGCATCCGAGACAAGTGCATAATAATATTCCCTTCCAGCAGCTGAAGAAACAGAGGCACAGCAATGCCCCGATTCACGTGCCCCGGTCTGCGCGTAATGTGGATGTTCAACGCTTTGAAGAAAAAGCAAGGACCGGGTTTGGAGCGGCTTCAGCCCTTCTCTCACGTAGCGCTCCTGCCAGGACGGCAGGGTGGCTCCTCCGCAAGGCTGAGCTGCGGCCACGCACGCACGTCCCTGTCCCCGGGCGCTGGGGGTGTCTCGGTGCGACCCCTGAATGGGGACACGGGCTCTGCCTCGCCCCGGCACCACCGGCTGCACCAGGACACCTTTTACCGTAAAAACCAACAGAACCCGTCTCACTGCTGGCCAAATACAAACAAACACTGCACTTTCTGAGCTACTGCTTAACTCTGAAATAAGTCATTCCAGGGCTGGAGGGGAATGTTTTCTGGAGAAAAAAACTATTCTTGATTTTTCCCTTTGGGATTGGAACCACCAGTCCCTTAAAGTAACTGTCGCTCGCACATACCGGTTGCAACAATTTAGTCACAAAGAGACCCAGATGATGGCAATCCCACTTCTTTTTGACTGCTGGTAGAACAGTTGCCCCTGCAACACGATTCCTATGGCTACATGGAGTAAAATACTTGCATGGAAGGCAACCACCACTGCCACCCCGACCCTGGCACTGGCAGAGATGTGGCCATGGTTCTTCCCAGAAGACCAAATAGTGTCAGGGAATCGAGGAAACCTCCCACTGAGGCCCACGTTCTGTGCTCCTTCTTCCAATGGGATACTCATTTCCAAGTGGTTTGCAACCAGGAATTTAGACAAATGCACACATCATGACTTTTCAGCCTTACTACCCCTGGTTTTAATTTTATTAGCTTCAAACATTATGCATTTGATTATTATCAAACCGTAAAACTATGTTTTAATTTGATCTATTTTAATAGAAAATAACAGAAGAGTATTAGTGCACTACGGACAGGCATGTGAGAATTCATATTCATTATAATCCAATTTGTTGACATTTTTGTTGCCAAATCATAGCAGTTTCTCCTAGTATGTTTTTCTTTTGACGTAAACTAATCTGATGGTGTAAAACATTCATTACTGTAAATGTAATTTTATTTGCTTAAAAGGGAACTGGATAAGTTCTTAAGGTCAGTTTAAATTTCTTGGCTTCTAAAAGGAAGCTTAAACTAGAAATTTACAGTTATTTTAGAATATTGACATCATATATAGAATTTTGGCATGTAAATGACTTCCACAGTACTGGAAGTTAGACACACAAAAGCATTTGTTGTTTTCATACAACGACTGCTAAAATCCATGGAAAAATTCCAAGGACTTTAATAAGCTTTGGATTGGTCACATTATTACTATGAATGTAACTCTTGATACCTCTTGTAACATCCCAGGCCATGTGAGAAACTTAGGAAAAGCAATTAACATTCCTCCATCGACTTTTGTATTTACATTTTAAATTTACCATTTAAGACTTTAATTCTCCATAAAACTGCTTAAACATACATAACTTCAGTGTTATTTAAATGTTTTATGATCTTTCCGAAATGATCAGCTAATTAAAATCACTTACCTAATTTAGTACCTTAAATTTACCTTCCTTTATTTGGAATGAATTGGATTTAATGTGCGTGTTTTGTTCATTTTCTTTCTCAGAAAATTTAATTTAGAAGGAAAATCATGATTATATGGTAGGGAGGAGGACGTCTTCTAGGCTGCAAACTTAAACTAGTGGTAATCATTAGCTACCATGTATGACACAGCGTATATAATTGAGAAATGAATTTATTACAGAAACTTGGAATTATCAATTAAAAAGTAATCAGTGCAGTCCCACAAGGTCCGATATGATTACCTATGTTATCTGGGCTGTCACTTCCAATGCTGTTTGAATCTCAAAGACTTCTGAGGGGTGCTCTGTGTGTCAAGCTAAATAAGTGAGACAACCTTAGTGGAAAAATGCAATGATATGAGCTGGTGCAAACACAGCTCTGCTGGAGGAGAATGAAGATGTCCACTTCAACCTGAATGTTATTGGCAAACTGTTCTTCCTTCCTGCTGTACTTCTGAATGGACTGACAGGACTATTCAATTTGTGGCCGTACCACAGTCTGTTTGATGGGCTGGGAGGCAGAACCTCAGAAGCATTAAAGGGCACTCCAGCCTGTTATATTTTTTTTTCTTACTTATTCCCTTTGCAGACTTTGATTTTTCCTTCTTCGGAGATTCCTCAAGTTTAAGGCCAGAAGAGGCAGTTAAATTATGTAGCCTGACCTTGTATATATGCCAGGCCATCACACTGCACTCACTGATCCTTCCTCTCCGAAGGCTTCTCGTTTTCTCCAAGCTATCTGTCATAACACCAATTTACAAATGTGTCTCAATTACAAGGCAGTAAATCAGTGTAAAAAAATAAATAGTCCCTCCCATCAGCCTTTCTCTCCAAAATCCCAACGCCAGCAAAATGATTGCTCAGTCTGAAATGGAATGAAAAGTCTGGCATCCTCTGATGAATCAGATTTTGTTTCTTGTGCTGAGTGTCTAATATCTCTCTTGGTCTGGGTTCTAGCTTGGACTAGAAATAAAACGAACAGAAAACGTCCCCTCATTTTATTTTTGACCTGATTGATTGGGGTAGACGGATCTTAAATGCTTCATATTCAGCTATGGAGGCTGGGCATACCTATTTATGAATTCAGATACAAACTGAATGAATTTAAAACAGAAGTTGTTCATCCACAGGCTCAAAATAAAATCCTGTTTTTTTCTAGCACTATATAACTTCTTCAAACCAGTACACATCAAGAAACCTAACATAGTCATCACAACGCCAGTACCTGCCTAAGCAGTAAAAATTCTGACATTTACCAGAAACAGGGAAAAATAAAACAGTCCAAAACTGATGATACTCTTGTTTAGGATACAATTTGAGAACCGTCTCTTGGCTCTGAAATAAAGACTACTGTAGACACAAGAACACTGACAGACAGGGATTGTCTCCTCTTCTAAAACTATGCTGACAGCATCAACCCTTGTTCAATTTGGTATCAGGGAGTGTCAGTGAGATTGAAATACTGCTTACCTTACACATAATGCAAAATAGAACATCCCTGTGTTTCCTTGGATTCGCCCCACGAGCATTCCAAAATGTGCACAACAAAACCGCATGAAACTCAGATGATTTCAGATCACGTTACAAAGTCAAAACACAGACCAGATTCACAGAAAGATTTGCTAAGGTTCACCAACCTGTTGAGTGAACCTGGGCTCAGTTCCAAGCAAATCTGGATTGATTAATGTTTTCTTTAAATGAACATCACCTGATGTTCTTTGCTACTGATGTGAATCTCAGCTTTTTCTTTTCTCTTTGGAATTTTGGGTCGATTTAAGTACGCAGCTGAAAACAGCACATGGAACGCATACCCACCTACAATACTAACTGAAAAGCATGTAGCACTGTTTTCCGCAACGCAACAAAATATTGCAAAACCAGCATCCCACCAGCCTTCTCAGTGTTTTGCACTATAATTAGCTTTTTGGTGAGGGTCAGGGGTAGAGCTTTAATCAAACTGTTCATGCATTTAAGAACACAGCAGTAAAGGAGCTCTTTTTACATCTCAAACATGGGACCAAATCGAGATATACTCAGCTATACAAGGAATAGAACCCCTCTCTAATGGACCTCCTGAAATCAATGGAACTACTTATGGAGTAATATACCATTACCCATTGCGAGTAAGAGCTACTGTAAATAAGCTTTGGAAACTATACTCCAGCTACAGTTACACTTGGGGCTTTGTAATATTCCAGCACTTGCTGAATGTAAATAAAGGAAATAAAGTGGGAGATAGTGATACTCTGATTTCTGTTACACTGACTGTACATTTGTTCCAAGTGTCTGAGCAATCAGAACACTACATAAATACCTTGCCATGCCTGTGGGATCCCATGCTAAGTTACAATCCATCACTGAAACAGGCAGCCGCTCTTGAAAACATGCTAAAGCATTTCTGAGGTTGAATGTAATTCACTGCTACACTCTCTGGTTGCACGTTTAGTTCCTCTAGCAGGAAGAAGTGGCTATAGGCAGAGCAGTTGCTTTCTGGAGATTTCACTTAAAATTTGCATCATATTAAACAATTATTGATCAAAGGCTCTGTAATTTATCAGCTGATTTATCTTCTCCTTTCTATAAGAATTTGTTGTCAATAACCTTCAGGAACTCTACCTTGATGCCTAGTTTATCTCTGTTTACATCTTTATTTCAAAACTGCACAAGTTTTCAGGACTGAGCCAGGTAAAACCATTCATGTAAACAAGAAGAATCTGTCCCACCATGGCCTCACTACACACACATAAGAATACTCATTATGTGTGTATATATAAAAAGCTGTCTATCACATAGTTGCTTTATTTATTTTCTTCATTTCTGGCTCCTGGTTTCAGACAAACAAAAAACTGAGGGAAGTGTTAAAGAACTGCCAAAGTTTCTGTTGGAATAGAAAAGGAACAGGAATATTGTAAGACAGACTGTTCCCTCAATTTCTTCTGGCCAATTTGTAGTCCCAGCAGATTTGTGCAACTTTTGAAGAAGCACAGAGGCCTGGCAGCGCTGACATAAGCTGAACTCCTCTTGCCTTGTGAAATTCAACCACTGCGACTTCATAGGCAGCTTTGGCAAAATACAGAGAAGATCAACCCAAAATAAAAAGAAATTTAAAACCAATAGGATTCTTAAGGAGAATTTTTGTCAACAACTCAACGAATTTTCTAGCAGCTTAATTTTTCACTTATATGTTTGGATTGCACTGGAGTTCATCCCCAGTGTCCCATGTTCCTGCTTTTTGCTTTTACTACCGATTTAGACATCGGTGTCTACTAACGATCTAAAAAAAGGAATCTTTAATGTTCAGGCTGTAAATGTGCCACTGAGTCCCAAGAGCCTAACATATGTCACAGGCATGAAACGATGACCATGAAAGGGAACTCTACATCTGTGTTTGCTTAGCAGAACTGCAGGGCTGACCTGTGGACTGATGGGGCTGTTTAATACAGTCTCTGCAAACTGTTCAATAACATCAGAACTGCTGTTTAATCCTCTTACTGGTACCACTGACGTTAGTTCATGTTCTACTAATTCCAAGTCATCTGCAGAAACACTTGCCTCTCTGGCAAGCCAACAGAGAAGGCCAAATTATTTAAAAATTATTTAAAATGCTGAAGCTATAATCTTCCATGTATAATTTCAGAATGAGGTGTGTTGGTTTGGTTTTGGTTTGGTTTTTGGTTTGTTTGTTTGTTTTTTTTCCATAGGATCATTTTTGCATAATCTTATAGTCTAAATCTCATGTCACTTTTACTTTTCCAAGTCAGGAGTAAAGGTAATGCAAGGTGAAGACCAGAGCCCAAAGCTCCGTGCAATTGACTTTTCTGAAACAAATGTCTACATATATTTTGAGAATATAACTCCAAAGGTGTTCAGATAAAAGAACCTCTATTTTTGGCTTTTGGAAGAACAAAAAATATAGTTAAAATTGAAATTTAAAAAAAAAAAGAAGCAGTATTTGAGAAGCTTCAGAGGTATGCAAATTTCTACTCTGCAACTTCTTGACCAGCTATTGCAAAGTTCTCCACTTTCATTGGGATTTCCTATGGAGAGTTTGTGACAATCATATAAATGGACACAACCAGGTTTTTCACATGGTGATTCCTAGTTCAGTGTTCAGCATTACAAAATCCACTTAAAACTACCGGAAAAGAAAGAAGAAAATTATTTGTAATTAAAACAATCTCTCTTCATGATTTTCCCATGCATTTCCAGAGAGACACAAAGAGTACTAGACCTTGAAGGGGAAGGATTCAAAGGAGTGAAAACTTTCTGGCTTTGGAAGGAACTAACATTTTCAATGCTGTACAATCATTCTTAACCTCTCTTTGCAACCTATGGGGAGACACAATCCATCCAGGAGAATCAATTATTGAATGTAACAGTAAGTCTTGTGCTGCCATTCGTGTCACGTCACTGTCTCCTGTTGGAGAACACAAGTGGGCCTGAAGCCAAAGCAGACACGTAGTGTGAATGAACTGCAAAAAAACAGAATATTTCAAAATAAAAAAAAAAGACCGGTTCACACCAATGCTCTGCTCAGAGTATTACACACCACAGAAACTGGTGGAGGAAAGAATGTTTCTATATACAATACACTCAGGCTCCCACTATCACTTAATCCCTCTTCCATCTATGCCAAATTCCAGCTGCAGTCAGTACTCGCCTCCAAAGAACCAGAGCTAATAGCGAAGTAACAGTCATATCTATTGGCTCCTTCACCAGCATTTCACAACAGATATCACATGATTAGGTGTTAAGTGGGACTATTTGCACTTTTGCTTATGGCACATATAATTATGTAATTCTGCATAATGCCAAAATGACTGTTTAAGTAGCAGCTGCACAGAACAGAAATACTGGTTGGACAGCACAGAAAAGACAATCTTAAATAAAACTAGCACAGTAAAAAATACACACACACACATATATATGTATTTATATACCGTCAGGACTATCTAACCTGGAATGTTTTTACAAAAAGACTACATCAATAGTTCTTAAGCAGGACTCTCTGCCTCTCTTCTTGCCTAGGAAAGTTTTGCCAGTGACAGGTCCAGAGTCTTTACAACACAAATTGTGGTTTGACAGATCCTTAAAGCGTAATGGGTGAAGCCATGGAGTTCATGATCTCATCCACCAGCTGTTGCTGGGGTTTGTCACGAGCAGGCTGGCACTAGATGGCCCTGTCAGTGCTTTCGGTGAGGTGGGGTAGCACATATTTGTGCACTGACTTTGCCAACGCTTCAAAGCTCAGCCTGCAAAGAACCTTATGGGCAGCACAGTGGGAGAGACAGGTGTAGACAAACCGTACACAGCAACCCCCTGCAGAGTTCCTCCTGGAAAATTAAATCAATAACTGTCCCTGCCATAAAAAACATGGAGGAAGGTACATTTAACTCAATTTTATTATTTTTCAGAGGAGATGTGTCCTTATTTCATAGAATAGCAATGGAGCTTCTGTGAACTTTGATTAAAGTAATCACAAAGTATCACGATTAGTTAGACAAGCTGTCATATTTTAAAAGACATCTCTCTAAGCATATGGGTAAGGTGGTGGCAGTGGTAGGAGTCTGCCATAGAGGTGCTCTACAGAGGTCAAAAGGAGATCACCATTTGTTTAATTTAAATAAATCAATTTGTTAAACAAGGAGCTGCTGAGATTATACAGTTAGAGGGTGGAGAGCAAAGAAAGATAATTATTTTTGTTTGCATAAATCATTTTCTTATTACTTGGGGATCAGGGTGGTATTGTTTGGGTTTGAGAAAGGAGAGCGAAAGAAGATAAGTATATCAATTTGCTGATAAGGGTTACATGGGATTTTGCTGCTGGGGCTGGAGAAAAGAAAGAAGATCATTATTTTTATTTAAATAAATCAATTTGTTGTGAGCAGGGATCACATGAGGTTGTGCTGTTCGCAAGGAAGGCATAGGAAATTCTCCTTTATGGATAAGTAGTTGCAGAGCAAATGTTTGGGCACTACTCTATCAAATGGAGAAAGGACAAAAAAAAAACTTCAAGACCACAAAGCCGGATTTCCATTTCTTTCTTTTGAAAGACCCTGTCTTTGGCATTTTGTGTTGGGCTCCAATTTCAGTTAAAACAATAGCTGCTATGCTTTCAACGCACTGAATCATGGTTATATATATATATATATATGCATGTGTGTATGTGTACATAAACCATGCACATAGACAATTAGATAGATAGATAGCCAGACAGCAGCTAATGAGGCTGGATCCTGCCAAAGCCCTTGTACTTTCGGGCAGAGCCTGAAAAGCCGTGATCACCTTCCCAGAACGTGGGATCAGTCCTGCAGTGGGGAATGGCCACTGAAATCCACAGCCATTCTGTGCACACACACTTTAGAGGCCTGATATTTGTTGTTTCTTTTCTCAAGCAATTAATGAAGGTCTGTGTGTAATTTTAAAGGCCCTTCATGAACTAACTGGAAATCAGCGAACTCATATCTAAAACTAATAACTTCGGTATTGCTGCCAAAAATTGACTAAGCACTCTTTGCACCTGCAAATGGGGTTCTGTAGGTAGTATCTTTCTACCTGCCTTCAAGGGATAATCTCTTTTTACAAATAAAACAAGTGTTTCATCTGCTCATTGCAACGGTTGAATGAGGCTGCAGAAATGAATCTCCTTCGTTTTGAACATTCCCAAGTCAACTGAGGATTTGGGGAGTGGGATTGCTTTAAATTAATATGTGTTGCTATTTGAAAAACTAGTTTAAAAAAAACGTATTTTCAGGGATTTGGATGTGATTCATTCAAACTAACAAGCGAACCATTCCTCTCACTATAGCAAATTAAAATACGGCTTGAATATAGTGCAAAAGTCAAAGATCTGTGGGATCAAGGTGTCCCATATATTACCTTGGAGTAAAAAGAAGGAATCATCTAGTTAGCACTTTAATAAATGAAACAATGTTTAAGTAATTATAGAAAACAGTGAGCCTCAACCATCCCTTGGATGTTTTCAGAGCCAATGGCGTAGTCCAGGGGATGAATTTGCGTTTGTAACAAGAATGATAAATTTAGCTAAACATCTTCATTTTTACAGTACGTTAAAGAAGCATTTTTATTTAGTGCAGTCATATATCTCCACGTTATTTTGAAGTATGCTTTTTTATTGCTTTTATGTCTTCAGAATTGCCTGAGGAAAGCATCCTTTTCTCACTGTGTTTCATTGTTGTTACCCTTGTAGAGTATAACATGCACAAACTTGATTATGATTAATTGAGGGCTCTGGCAAATTATGTTTTTATTCCTTTCCATCTAAGCCTTCCATCTGCTCAAGGCAAAAAAAAGGAAATTTTATATTTCTAAGGACACTTAGGGCTTTCTGGGTAAATCATCAGAACAACTGGTTCAGCAGTAATGGCTACAAGTGAAGAAAGTCCTCCTTCGCTCTTACACCACTGACATATTAATGCATCTCCATCCTACAAGTAAGACTGAGTGACGATGATAACTGGTCAAACTGCATTTAATCCAACATCTTGCTGCGGAGCTGGAATTTCAAACTGCATCAGACCAGTTTAGAATATTGCTCAATTAGATCCCACCACCAAAGAACCACTTAAAGCAGTTAAGTACTAAGTCTGTAAATATAAACACCTGCGTCCTTCGGCATAACGCATATAACATCAGGCATGCTATTTATAAGAGGCTCAGTTGAAGTTCTTACCCAAGGTGATGCAGCTGCATTAAGCCTGGCGTACCACATCAGATAAGGCCCTTCCTTGAGGGGTTATGATTCAGGTCTAAATGTTTGCCAGCCCCTGGAAACTGCAAATGAGGTTGCACTTGGCAGTCTGGGGTTTTCTTAATAGGGTGAATGACAGAAGCCAGAAGTCACGTTCAACTTGTACGAATGCAAGGAGGAAAAGGCAGGGCTTTTTCATGTAAAGACAGCCTTGTTCTCCAGCCTTGTTAGTGCATAGCACAGAGCGGCACTTTTGACTGATGAGAAAGGAAAATTATTGAGGAATTTGCTTCTCTGAGACCAGAGTTGAAATAACAAAACCCCAAACAATTTTAGCAACCAGAATGCAAATACAATTGGTCTTTAAAAGGCTGGTCTGGACAGCTGGTGGCATAGGGACAAGGGCTGTGAATTTAAGACAAGGTCAACATCAGTGGCGTTTTTCTTGCACAGCCAATAAGGTGAATTTAGTTGTTGGCCTTGGCCCAGGCCTCTATGAATATGGTTCCAAATGACTAACATCACACCACTCTTCTTGCACCACCACCAAAGACGACAGGTTAAGTCTGCACATCTTACACCAAAGTGAACTGTGGAGCACTGGTGTGATCTGTTACTGTAAATCAGCTGTAAAGGTGGTGACTCCAGCAGGAGGGATAGTAATCACCACCAAAGACAAGCGTGTGGGTCTAATAGCCTGTAAAGATGACATCTGACGACTAGCAGGGAAGTTACCGCAGTGCTCCTGCACACAGGTGGACAGAGTTGAGGCTGACTAAGTGTCAAAAAACAAGGAATCTGCGGTTCAACTGAACCAAATGAGATTTCGAGGTAGATACAGAAGCTATGCTTCCTCTGCCAAAGTTTGCAAAAGATCCTTGTCAAAGATATACTGACAGCAATGCTGTAAAACCTCTCAGCAGCACACTAAAGATTAAAATTCTCTGGTAGCCTCACAGGAAAGGAAGCAACCACTTTGTGTAACAGACATGGTTTGTGCAGAAGAAGCAATCCTGTGGAAAAGGCAATTCAGAACAAGAGTCCTCCATGGCAGAGAGAACCAAGTACAGAGCAGCAGATGAAAGCCGCATGGCTGGTAACAGAGTCACTGCCCCTGCTAGAGGAAAAAGCAGGCACTTCTTAGCAAGGAAGAGTGTTCTATTAATTGGGTCCAAAGGGTTTAATTCCCAGTTGTGCCTCCCTAGAGGTTGGTCAGGTCACTTCAGCATCCTGGTTTCCAGGCTCACAAAATGAACAGGCTGCATTTACCCACCACTGCAGGGGGATCGTAGTAAGAATTCACCAGAGTCAACTTTTCCAGCGATATCTGTCACCAGTTCCTGTTGCAATTACACAGCTGGGCCAGAAGTGAGGGGTGCCTGATGACTTCACCCCTCCAAGAAGTAATCCAAACACCTCCAGGCCCAAACAGGCCATCACGTAGAAGAACTGGTGAGTCAAGTCATCTGGTGACAAAGTTACTGGAACCTGTGGTCAGAAATCCCTGGAAACGTCCCAGCTTGCTCTGGGGACTCCTACAGCATCAGCATCCCGCTGCAGTCCTCCCCGCCCTGTGCTCGCACATCGCGTATACGCAACGGCACGAGAGTTAATTCAGCCTTCTGCGGAAAACTCTGCACGAAGCCTCTTTAATTGGGCTTTATGCGAGAATGTGAATCCCATCCGGATACTTTCAGGGTACTCAGGGAAACAGAATGGCAAACTGGCAGAAATTGAAAATGCATTATCATTCATTGGCAGCAAATAATTTATTTGATATCTGCCATCTTTTTTTTTTTTTTCCTGCTGGCTGTATTCGTGACTGTACGTGAAATTAATTTCTGAAGAGTTTAGCTAATAATTATTGGTGAGAAAATCCTGTCAAACTCTCAAGACAAACAATAAATGGTTCTGGCTGACGCAGATTGTGCGTCACATGACTATCCAATTTTTCTGATTTAATAAATACTAATCTTTCTGCCTTTTAGAAGCATTGCACAAGATTTCATTATCTTCTGATTTGACACGGGAAATGGCCAGTACATGCCAAAACTACTCCTGTTACATAAAAAGGCAAATTTTCCTTATTTTATTTCAAGACAAGACATTTTTCAAATTAAAATTAATATGCACACAGATCATATCTTCTCTTACACAAATCTATGCAAGATGCTATTTAGGGCGTGCCTTTTTTCCTAACCACGAATTCTTCTGACATCAGATAAAACAGATTTATTGTCATCATCTTGTTTTATCTTCTAACTTTTGCCTAGTGGGCTAGCATAAAGACAGGTGACCCCACAAAAAAACTATAGAAAATGATCTTACATCAAGGCACTTGGCAGAAACTCAGATGAGCTCTTGGGAGTTGCCAACCTTGCCGAAGATTTTCCTCACTGCCTTGAGCAAATTGTTTTCTTTCCTTCTCTGTGCCTCAGTTTCCTAACTGTAAAGCATAAGGGGCAGGAAAGCGTAAGAGTTCTTTCCCTTTTCTTTCTGTCTTACTCCAGTTGAAAACTTTTCAATGCAAGTCTGATTACCCGTGTATCAGATGCGGGCTCCAAACTCAGCTGGAGCCTTCAGGCATTACTACAGTATAAAAAACAACAATGATGATGGAGCATTAAAATAGACAGAAGTTGCTCTTTGTTCTCCACAATGTGAATCTAACTGTGGCTGGACTTATATTTAACACCACCATCTAGTTAGTTTATGAGAGGATTTATCAGAAAAGGTTGGGTTTAATTTCCTCTAATTTACACTCTATGAAAGAATGGCAACCGTCTGATTTTAATCTATGACCCGATGATAGGGCTTCCCAGAAATAACAAAAATACCACGTTCGAGGTATCCAAACAGCTGCTGTAGGAGTGCAGCACAGGCTGATTCGCCTGTTCCCTCACACCTCCGCTCCATCCCCTCCCCACCTTGTCTCTCCAGCAATATCTGCACAGGCCAGAATCACTGAAGCAGTACATAAATTATTAATGGTAATAAAAAGAATTTCAGGAGTTCAAGTGCTTTACTTGGCATCTTGATTCACATAAAGAGTTAATCTTTTATTTTTAGACTGGCATTTTTATTTTTTAACCAAATGGATATGTGTTTGTTAAGCTGTCTTTTCTAAGGTGGAAGGAGGAGGGAGAGGTGGTGAAAAAACACTGTCATTTTCAAATGGAACAAATGCATGAAGTTAAATATAAATGTGCATTGACAAGCTCACAGATTATCACGGGGTAAAAAATAATAGTATAAAAGAGATGGAATTCTTTCTCAAACCAATAGGAGAAAGACTCAAAAGCAGGGCAATCAATACCACCCTGTGATCAACAGGAAATGCTAAGAATAACTGTAGATCATGTGTGGCTTCAAATTTACAACCAGGACATATAATCTCATTGTAAGAAGAGAGTCAAGTTCAAGAACTTAGCCTCTACAGTAAAGCTCTCATTTTAACTAAAGAAGCTGAGGTCGACGGCCTCTCAAATGAAACAGATAAGGCGACATAGGGTTCTTGTCAGAAACAAATGTTATGTCTCTCCCTACTGAAAAGCTTAAAGATATTATCAGCAAAAGCCTAGTTGGGCCTGAAATGGGTCCCAGAGAAGTAATATTAACCAGGCTCCTGGCAGATCATTTATTTATCTCAAGCTAAATTCAATAAAGAGAGCCATATATAAGTGAGGGAAAATAATGCAGCTGCTAGTAATTTATCATTGGATGGAAAGTCATTGTTATCCTTATCTCTCCAATGATGTTCTATTTCCAACTGGTAATGAATTATGGGGCTTGCCACATCTTTACTATGTGACAGGTCAACACTACCTCATGGGTACTGTACTGTATTTATGCAATCGATAGAGAGTTTGCTGAGAAAATATTGGCAACCATTTTGTGAGAGTGACCTAGAGCTGCACGGCCTTATGATCGCTGGTGGTGGTCAGCGGATATAACAGCGTTTCTATACTCCTTTAAAACAAAGATTTCTCTGAAGGCTTTAAAAGTATTTTTCACTTTGCTCTTTATAAAGCCAAGCATGTGAAGTGAACCACTGGATTGTTAATTACAAAGCATTCTGCTCATATAAGCTGGCTCAGCCACCAAAGGGATCTTTCCTGTTCCTTTGTTGCACTTATTAGAGGGATTTATTAAATCAAACTTCAGTACAGACTTATCCAAAATTATTTGTGCCTGTGGCGTTTGCAGCATAGCAGAGGCAGGAAGAGCAGAGGCTTGGCCAGGCTGCTGCTGAGGTGGAAGGACAGGCTATGGAGCCACATTGGGTGCCCCACAGAGCTCCCCAATTCCACACGGAGCTGTGAGATGGAAGCATGACCCCTGCAAGAAAAGCCGTGAAAAACAGTATGGATGGATGGATGGATGGATGGATGGATGGATGGATGGATGGATGGATGGGTGGCTTCAGGAGGAACAGACTTGCTATAGGGACACTCGGACAGGGTGAGCTTTCTGGAGCAGTCCCTTCTCTGGTGCTGCTTTGCCATCCCCAAACCAATTATGCCATGTTTTCTCTCTTCTCTACTTCTCCCCACTGGGTTTAGTTGTCATTATTCACAAGAAAAGCTCATGTGGCCTGAAAAGTCTGGATTTATACTAAAAAAACACANAAAAAAAAAAAAAAAAAAAAAAAAAAAAAAAAAACAAAAAACCAACCTAAAAACCAAGCCACAACTAGATTTTGGCCCAGACCTCGTTTCCAGATTAGACCAGTTGATGGCGTGCCATTTAGTTCACTACCTCCCATTGAGCCTCCCTCTTCATCAAGAAACTGAAGACTACTCATTTTCGGCCATGAACTGTTTCAAGAATTGAGCAATCCAGAAAATCACGTTTTGATTTTCTGTTTCGTTTTGGTTTTTGTTAGGTAGAAAAATACACTTTCCTCAAAGCAGAGGCATATTTTGAAAAACAAACTTTCACTGAAGAGAAGCAGCAGCCATGTGAACGGTAAAAGTTCCTGATTGCAATAACATCTGGATTTTTAGCCGCGCAAGGGGATGTCCAGCTGAGTAGGGCCACCAATGCTGAACCCGCTGACCTTTGCAAAAGAGCACAATAGGACAGAATCGTCCCCGTGTGACACCCAAATGAGGCAACAAGAGGAAAAGTAAAGCTGTCTCTTCCCATTATTGTGGGAAAAGGAAATTTGGACACATCAGCCAGCTACAGTTCACTTAAATAATGCATTAGGTGACCTAAATGATACTAACCAAGGTGGCTGAGATTAACTCAGATGAAAAACAAACGCGGATGGCTCTGTCCATTGTTAAATAACGAGCGTGCTTCCTGGTCACAGAGACACGCTGCTGTGCCTTCTGGCATGCACACATGTGTTAATATGTCTCTCTGGCTCTGTATGTTTAGGAAAGTCTTAGTAATGGAAAAACAAGGGTGTTGTAGGTGAAGGCTGAAGTCCTTTGGCAGAGCAGCGTGTGCAAGAGCTTGACCAGAGCCTGCTGGATTGTGCTTCGGCCGAGCCTGCGATAGTGGTCTGTCAGCTCCACAAGCGCTAACACTCATTCACAAAGATTCAGAAAGTCAATGAGAGCATTACCATACCCTGGAGTAAATAACATCCTTTTCCCACGTACCGACGGAGATAAAAATTCCGTATGGTGTGGCTATACCAGAAGGGGTCTTGCCCAGCTCTGATATGTTCATAACCAGTTAATTCAAGGGTCATCTAGCTGATGCCAGGAAGACCTTGCCTTTCTTTAAATAGTTGAGAAAATAAGATGGAGTTTTACAATTTAAACAAGTAATGTAAATAGCAAAACAATTAAAAATCTAGGTGTCATAACTCATATAAACCAAGATAATCCAGAAATATACCCCTTAAAATCAATTATTGACTTCTGAGTCTATCATAACCAGCAAGGAGTCTGCTACTTATCAGATACTCTTTCTCATGCAGCTTCAAACACACTGTCAAAATTGTGCATAGCTTCTAGCTCCCAGGCCTTCTACTTACATACCAATCACTCAATTCACTTTCTAATTTCCATTGTTTGGAGCCCTGTCCCAAATTTTTTAAAACAGAAAAAACCAACAAAACCTGAAATATTGACTAAAACTACTTAGGTTTACAGAGGTACAGTCTGGTAAGAATGATGTATGTGTTTAATAATATGTTCCCTGGCTAATAAAATACTAGATTATTTTTGGACTACAGAATTTAAATGGAAGGAAGCTTAACCATTAGGAGCCTGTTTACTATTACCAAGGGAATAGCCAGTTGGCAGGTCAATAGCTATCTGCAGAAATAAAGAACCACAGCAGCCACCTGTGTTTAAGGCTTGTCCCTGTTAGGGAAAAAAAATAAATGAAAGGGTAAAAACTGAGAAGCAAAGCTAGAGCATGCTGGGGTGGTTCAGCTTAAAATTAAAAACAAAGAACATTGTTCTGGGACTACTGATTTCAGAGTTTAATGCAAATGACAGCCAACTCTTCCGGGCTGTTTAAGATCAAAGGGGCAGCAAATATCTGCATCAAACCTTTTCTCTAGATGAACAGTTGAATCTGAAGCATGTTGCAATATCTCAGACAGGTTCTTCACGGCATGAGGATGAGCTGTGAAGGGAAGCGTGCACGCAGGGGTGTTTCCCCTTCCTGTGTGAACGGTCCCAGCACTGAGCCAGTTGGAGACTGGCCATTTAGAGTTGAAAAGGCCAGTAGACACCTGCATCAAGTGCATCCTTCCTTTACCAGCTGGAAATAATTGGAGCCTTGAGAAAATTCTCACTTATTGTCATCTGAACGGGTCAGAGAGAATCCCACCTGCAGAAGAGCTGCACTGTGTATCTCACAGACCAACACACACTGGGCAGAATCGTGATCTCAGTCATGTCAATGCGACTTTTGTTGTGGGTCCTGAGGATAAGACTCTATATTGCCAGCAGTGAATGGTTCCACAGGCAACAAAATCTTGTTCCTACATAATCTGAGACATGCATCAATCCTGAAAGTAACCACAAAGGTGAGGGGGTTTTCCCTCAGATTTCTCATTTGCCCATGAAGAAAATTTTTCTCACCTTTACCAGTCAGCTTGGGTTAATGTGCCTTTCTGTCTTAGAGGCTTATTTGCGTACATATGTATGTACTATATTTATGTTTACATATCATTAAAAATGAATTAGCATTATGTGCTGATTCAGATACTAATATAAGCATAGAGAACAACTGTATTAGTAAATGACAACATTTCAAAGGCAAGTAAGCTACATAACATATAAAGACACAGAAACATTATGGTCCCAAATTCAGCTAAATATTGAAATATTAGATGTTTAGGTGGTGGATAAACCTACAAAGGACGTAATTTTTTTCTTTTATTTCTTGCCAATGAAACACTGAGACGCTTTAATTCAGTTCAAGTTTGGTTAGTCCAAAGATGTTCCATTTCGCAGAAGGAAAGGAATATTCATTAGTAAAAACTGGACTTAAAAAAGCAGAGGAGAGGCTTAAAATTCCCAAAGAAATCATTAGACTTCATCCAGCCAAAAATCAGGCTAGTAATTTTTTTTAGAACATTTCCTATAGTCACATTTTTTTCTGATTTCTATGATTTGATCCAGGGGAAATTGAGGAAACCACTTGCTACTTGGTTTCCATTGTAAGGGCTCTGCGTGTTGTACAGATGCAGTAGCAGCACCTGCAGAACATTCTTGTGCTACTGACCGCGTACTGGTGAGGGGTCCTAAAGTCAAACATCACTTGGCCAGTTTTATACCAGTTATGCCATTTACAAACTCATGGTGGCTTAACAGCTGTTGCAGATATTAACAGCTAATCAATTACTGTTGATGCAATTATTGTTCTCTTCCACAAGCAAAGTCTTAAATAAATGACTAAATAAATGGCTAAATAAACGATTGGTGCTATGGGCAACCATTATTTCGTTATCACGGGACCTTAACCTGGACTTGTCTAATGTTACATAACTTTTTGGTACCCTGTCCCCTGTTTGTACACTTGAAAGGTGACTCATAGTGTGAGCTCAGAGCCAGCATCCCACCCAAGCTGCCCTTCGGTGTGCCCCTCGACCGAAGGAAAAGCTTCCACCATGGCCCAAGTTACCAAGGAAGGCAGAAGCTGTTGTTGCAAAGGCTGAGACCACAGCTCTACAGCTCCTGCCCTGTGCTCCTGTAATGGGCAAACAAGCACAAGGCGAGGTACGAAATCTGAATATTGGGGCCCCGTTTACCAACACAGAAATGAGTGCAATGGTCTCAGCAAACTTTCAGAAGGACAAGCTCACAGAGGTTTGACTAGATAACAAGGCTACAGGTCTAATTAGGCAGAGGTTGACTGCAGAACAACCAACATAGATGAAGGCACCTTTTCAGCACATGGGATACACTTTTTTTTTTCTTGAAAGCAAGTTGTCAACTTTTAGTTCTGTGTTGACTTGCTAAACAGCATCAATTTTTTTCAACTTCACTAGTTCCCAGAATCAAGCCTGTGAGTATATAAAGAAACACTTCAACTGCCAGAAAAATTATGGTTTTGTGTAACATACAGGAATTTCACTGCAAATATTTTAAAGAAAAATCTCCAGCCATCAGAGTGTCTTGTTTTAACGTGGCGTTTCTTTGAAATTCTGAAAATACTTGTGCACTGATTTGTAAAATATAAATTTCTATATATGCAATGCTCAGTCTCATCTGAGGCAATACAGAGGTTGTGGAGGGAAACACCGTTATATTTTGCTTCCTCTTGTTGTACAGCCTGAATTCTGTAAGTCAGATAATTGATCCACAAGAACAAGCCAGGATGGGTAGTAAACTATCTAGGGCAAATTCCCGGTCACCTGAGTTTTTAAATCAAGGTTGAATGTACTTCTAAATTATGTGCTGTAGCTCTATCACAAGCTCAATGTAGGAGTCACTAAATAAAATCCTCTGGCTTATGGGAGTCAGCCAAGATTATTATAATGGTTCCTGCTGGCCTTAAAAATCAGTAATATAGGTGAAACAGAAACTACAGTTGAAATTCATCCACACGCAAAGCCTCGTGATAAAACTTTGAATACAATTTCAGCCAAAGTGCTTAGAACGTCTTAGGCTACCCTGCATCTGGTGAGATTTTTAGGGAAAGTCCCCTAAACTACACATGGAGAAGAACAGCAATGTCAAGCCTTATTAAGGTTTTGTTTTGCATACTGTGAGAGGAAATAAAAAGCATTGCCTTCTGCCCCAGGGTTGCTGCTGGAAGAGAAAGACCAGCTGGGACCTCTTGTGGAATGCAAAGGAAGCTTAACATTTATCTGCTTTTGCTCTCATTGGTATTTGTTGGAAGAGCAATTAAAATGTGCATCTCCAAGAAAAAAAAAAAAAAAAAACAAAAAAAAAAAAAAAAAAAAAAAAAAAAGAAAAAAAAAAAGAAAATAAACTACAACAAACCTCTAAGGAAGCTCTTTTGACCTATCAGCAGGTTTTGGAACACTGGAGTCAGCGGTGGCTTTGCTATGTATCCCCCAGGCTCCCAGAATAGCCAGTCCCTAGTGACTAATGCTGAGGCGCCCGTGTAGGAGGACACGCACCTTGTAACAAGGTACGTGAGAAACTCTGCTCTGGGAACCCAGGAACTGCTCCGCTTCAGTATTGCTTATTGTAGAATCGAATTTATCAAGGGAAATGCTGACCCCACAACTCACTAACATAAATCATCTGTTGAGGAGCAAAACACATGAAGTCGCCTTGAGACCTGGAGTGGTTTGGGAAGCACGTGATTTTAGCAGGTCACCTTTGGCCAAGGCTTACTACTGCCTCCTGAAACGGGGAGGTGATGCCCCCTGCTCCCTCTGCACGGCCGCACAACCCAGGCCAGCGGGCAGAAACTACCCACAAATACACTCACACAAACTGTACGTGGGTATTATTAGTAAACACACAGGTTCCACCATAAAGGGCTTATATGACTCTTTCCTGGCATCTGGAATGTGCATTATGTTACCAAACAAAGGAAATTACGCAAAGAGAGCCCCACAGGCAGAATAACCGTGATCCGCTCCTACTTGTGAATAATGGGCAAATACTTACTAGCCACAATTAATTACCTGCCTCTGCTCATTCTGTTAAATGATCAAAGTAATACATCCACTGGTTGCACATGAATGTGACTATTTGTACAAAATCTCATTTATACAGTAGCGGTGCAGGGTCAGATCCTGCAGTATTTGTCATTATTCACAGGCAAGTCGCCTTATTGAGGGAATTGCTTCTAATTACTTAGCACCAGGACTGCAGGACAAGGCCTGACTTCTGCAATATTAAGGTGATAAGAATATATAGCAGAGCAAGGGTAGAATCAATTGTTCTTAGATTTCTTCCCTTCCTCACCGGCCCACCTGACACACATGAAATATTTGTGAAATCAATTTCAGAATGACCAGACGAGGTACTGGAAGCACCACAGCCAGCTCGCCAGTCGGCTCTTCCAGGAACACGTCAGGAATTAGGATGGAAGCATATTACTTCCTTTCCCACAGGATCACTGCAGTGAATACAATAACCGTTGTTCTAAGAGATGCTGCCGTGCGCACTGCCTCACACACTCTACGAAATGAGCATCGTTTGCCCCCTCTCAGCTACAGCTGTGCAAAGACCATTATATAAACTTAAACTTTCTTTCCTCATTTCTTCAGGGCTGTGCAGCATTTTGTATCAGCACAGAATCACACTGAGGTCCCTCAAAATCAGTTTTTGTGGCTCCATTACCTGCACGCAGTTGTAGTTACCCCTGCAAAGCGTATGTGGTCAGTTCACCTCCTGCGTGATGCAATGAGACCTGTGGATCTCATTCCTGAGGCTGACTGTTTAAAATGAGAACTGCATTATCAGCCCACCTGGAGCAGAAAACACAGAAGAACAAAGATCCTAAGGCGGCTGGGTCCTTGGGCCACAGAAGTCCTTAGGGACTTGCCTCTTGCCCACAGCAGGTTCTGGAGGCAGACTGCTTGGTCTCCATCTCAGGCAATGTGGGCCCTCTTTGCTCACCACAAGGCAGGAGGAGTTTCACAGGCCTTAGCAAATCTGGCCCATGGTTTCACTCTCCTTACAGGAGCTTTGCATATGCTATCCTGGCACAGAAAAAGGAAAACTTTGATATAAAGGTATGGAATTAGGTTCGCTAAGAATTTTTGATAAAAGTGCATACAAAAGGAGCTTTACTTAGTGTCAGTGCAGACCCTTTAAAACACATACATGAATATTTATGCAGTTTCCCTTTCTTTCAGGAATTGTTTGTTGCTCTATTTGATCACAGTACTTCTCCAGCTCCTAATATTTTTGGATAATGTTCTTGCCTTCATTTGTAATCACTCTTTATTCAGTGTGGAAGATGGATTTTTCCAATTTTGTGCTATTATATACCTTAGCATGGAAAGGATTAGATGGGTTTTTCTTTTCCCTTTTAGTCCTTATTTAACTGCTTGTGAGCTTCAGGGATTTATATCCCAGTAGCTCTAATTCCAGGATTATAGGTATCTAGATATCCAGTAAATCATTTAGCACCATATAGGTTTAAGGCAACTCCAAATAACCCCTCCAGTTAGCTCTCCAGCTAAAAACTGAAGTTAGCTAGAAGCACTAGATTCGGGTAAGAGTTATAATGCAGAATTGCTAATTTAGAGTCTGATTCTACTTCCTTCAAAGGCACTGACAAAATTTATACCCACTTCAGTGGGAACATGGCAAGGTTTTCAAATGCTCTTGCTTTAGACGCTTTCCCTCTTCCTAGCCAAATACTAATCAAAGTCTCCTCCTCCAATCTAAGGTTCAGCTCTCATTCCCATAACTGTTGCATTTTTATTTGGACAAACACTGCCAGGTTGAGTTGACCCAAAATCTAGACTTATTACAACTGAAATAAAATAAACGACAGAAACCTTTATGTATTTGTTTTTCTAAATTCCAGTGAAAGCTGCTTCTTGGTTTGGACTTCAGTTTTCCTTGGCATCATCTACAGCCTGAACATTGTAGTACTGTGCTCGTACATGAAAACAACCAGCGGACAGACAAAAGTGAAGCTGAGTTATAGATTTTCCTTGTTTGGGCTTAGTGAACAGTAAGCACGTGGTATTAAAGATCAAAAGTAAATCTAGTTTCTTAGGATCTATCACGCAAAATAATCAAAAGCAATACTAATAGCAAAGATAAGGAAACCAGTGCTTTTAACGGTGCGTTTGATTTGCTCACGCGCCTTTAGACACGGCACTGCGAGTGAGAAAGGCTTTGCCCTGGCAGAGCGGTGAGTACAACCACGGACCCGTGCCTGTTCTCACCCGGCGTGTCTGAGGGTTTGTCATGCGGTGGTTTAGGGAAGGTGCTGTTCCATCGGCACCAGCAATGCTGGAGAGGCACAGCTGTTTCAGGGTCAGGTTTCTGGTTTGCTTGCAGCAGAGTATTACGGAGCAAGAGACTGCAGAGGGACACAAGCCGCAGCACGGAGGCCACTGACTGCACACAGGGAAAGAACCTGGTTGCTCTAACAGGGCCTGGAGGAAACCAGGACTGCATGTGGGGCGTGGTAAGGCGATACAAGTGAGCATCCCTCCCACCCCTAAGGGTAAGTGCTTGTTTAAACTCTGTATATCGGGTGTGTCAGAGGTGTAGGCCTAGAGGATCTGCCACAGCCAGAATTAACATGTGTTCTTCTTATGTAGAACAGATATAAAAAGGCCTTTCCAGACAGAAGCTTTTTGCCTGTGTGTCAACACAGAGTTCATTTCAGGCAAGTTCTCTGGTGAAGAGAAAGGTAAGGTTAGGTGAGGAGCCCTTCCCATCAAACCCAGCTTGAAGGAAGGCCAGGACTGCAGGGCTGGATTAGGACTGGGCACATCCCAGCACACAGGATGGTGAGTAAGATGCATCACCACAAGAAGGCGTTGAGTCTAAGAAACACACCTCGCATTTGCAGTTCCCTTCCTCATACAGGATGGGAAGGTGGGATTACAGTTTATTAGTTTTCTGCGCACTACCTGCCATCCCCTGCACTGGCTCAGACAATTAGGCCAGCGAAGAACACAAACAGACAATCATGGTTCTCTCTGCCTCCACGTCCATCCCGCAAGGGGTGGGCAACCAAGCAGATAGGCTTGTTTACTCCTGCATGCCCAGATCCACGGTCCGGATAGCTAACGAATGGGACAACGAAGCATTCAGTTCATTCACCTCTATCTCCCATGCAAAAGAAATGAAGTCATCCCATTCCTTTACTGACCACCCAAGTCTTCTCAGCAAACCATTCCCTACCCATGGCCACAGCATGTTCAGCTCAATCCTTTTAAATTGGCTTGAGAAAGCCGATTTATTAATGAATGAACAGTGAATATGGAGAAATAACACATCCCATTGGTGCCATGTCATCCTGGTCCATCATTCACAGAATTTCATGTGTATCCAGACCCTGCCAACAGATCTGCCTCAAAGAGCATGCAGGATCAGCAGTCTGAAGTCTCAGAAACAGACAACATCTAAATCCACCACCAATTCAGTAACATCTCTGCCTGAATATGATAGATAAGGATTTCAGGAAGGCATGTCAAAGATAAAAGGAAAGCTACCCCTTGCTCTTGTTTAATTTCCCTTCCAATTTCCTAAAAGGCCTGTTGCGGGAATGACTGTCACCAGAAAGATACAGGGCCCAATTTACAGCCATTGCACAGAACTGCAATAAGCAGTTGCAGTCTATAATTTTCAAGTAACACCACATTTATGAAAACTGCAACAATCCCTTTTGCTGTGATTTGTGGACTCCGGTGGCAGAAGAGCCAACCTCTCCCTCATGCAGCAGAGAGCAAGAAGAGAGAAAGATGAAGAGAAACAAACTGGCTGCTGTCTCAGCATGTAGTCTGCAAAAATAAATAAAAAACAGCCTTTAAAAGTGTTAATAAAATATCCGCTAAGAGTAGAAGGGGAGATTAGAGCTGACAAGTTGGCCATAGGGCCTTCTTCAGGCTCTTCCAGTTAGAACTGAGACAAGATGACATGTTGAGAAATTGAACTATGTTGACATGGCTTGCATTTTCATAAATTTCCTGCTCCTTTTTCATATTAAAAAAAAAATCTGCAAAATAAAAAGGATAGAATTGAAACAAAGGTCTGTAATACTGTGCAGTTCTCCTAAGTATCCTGTACCAAGCTTTGGAACAAATGCAAGAGTAACTGCAAGAGCCGTAACAGACAATGTATTATATTTACTGAGTAATCATCTCTAATTTTTTTCACCAAGGATTCTATTTGAGTGGAAAGACTTCAGAATGAGTTGGATGAGGTCCCAGATTATCCTGCAATTTTTAGGGAGTGCAGTGTTACTACTACAAGAGCAAACCAGAAAATATAGTGATTAGAGCTTATTATCTTTTGGATTTTTTTCAAAATCCTATCAAAATCAGCAGAAAAGCTTTCATTAGCGCTAATACCTTTCTGAAAAAACAGTTAAATTCTTTCTGAATTGGCATGAAAATTGTGACATTTGGGAAATATTCATGAAGAAACCAGGGATGATTTTATAAATGGCTGAAACAGCAAGCAAGCTTTTACTCCCCCTACACCTCCAAAGAGTCAAACCTGGAGTTCCCCATTATCACCGTTTCACTCACTCTGTGCTTCAGGCAACTTTAATGTTTTAAATCTGACACGTCTCCTCTTTTTTCCCCCAAAAAGCAACTCCATTATTAAATAAATTACAAGTATGCCTCTAGTTTTGCTGTCTGAGAGTTTCTTTCCCTATCCAACATTTGGGAAATGGGAGTTTTTCTCTAAATTGCTCAGACTAAGCAAAGGTAGCATGAAAGATTTTCTGATTGCATCATTTTATTTTAACCATCATTATTACTATTATCTTTTCTTTGGTGTTTTAGTTATTACCTAACTGGTAGGTATAGTGCTGCACAGCATGTGGTCTGCCTTCGCCTTTCAAATGAGCACAGCCATGCAGAGATTAGAGATCCAACAAAGAGCTGACCATCAGTGCACCAAGTATTGTTTCTAATCAGTGAACTGCACAACACCAGTACAATTGAGCCGGAGGCTGGAAGGTTACACAAGTATTCCTCATGCAGCGAGCACAGGAACAAGGATGTTTCAAGAGAACGGGTTTTTATTAACTTCAGTCATACTTTCACTTGCATGGCTGTTTTGATGTTCACTCCACCTTCTTTGAGGAGGCTGTAGAAGATGCAAATCTTAATCCCTTCTGAACATAAAGCACTTTAAAGGCAATAGAATAAATCTGTCTTTACTGTATAGATATGGATGGAAAGCACAAAGACTCTCAACAGAGTTTGTGGCCCTGTAATGAGCTCTGCAATCCTAAACCTCAGCAGAAGAACTTAAGTCATTGGTCCTGCTGGGGAAACCACACCTGAAAGGGATGAAATTTTGGTGAGGGCCTTCTCACAGACCTTTTTGTTAAGGTTGTGTCAGAAAACTGAGAATGCTCTGGGCTTTTGAGAGATCACAAGCAAGCTGGACTTGGTGCCAGCTAGACTCCTGCCTTGAATTTCAAGGTCTGGGAAGACCCTGATCACAGTCCATTCACTAGTACTTTAGGCCAGTTTCTGCTTAATGAAGTCTAGAAAAATGGTAAGTGATTGTCCAAAGGCTGCCACTTACACAGGGTGGACACCTTCTTCATGCTAGAACATCAGAGATGCAAAAGAGCAGAGCAGCAACCAGCTTTGGCAGCCCAGCGATGGTGACGGACCAGGCAGATCAGGACAGTAAGAGCTCTCTTGCTCACTGGCTTCAGTCACTTTCTTACCCAAACAACCAAGGCTTCCTCAGATGATAAGGTGGGACTCTTAATGAAAGAAGTTGTGTAAGGGCAGAAAGTTTGATTCACCAAGCTGCCACACCGGCAACACGTTTACACAACTTCTCCACCCAAAATCAAGAGGTTTAACCTGTAGGGATAATTGCACCCCTTTGGCAAGGGCGGTAGAGAACGTTTTGAAAAGGCAATCAAAGCAGAGAAAAAGGGAAAGCAACATCATTTGGGATAATTGGAGCGAAGAGGTAATACATATCTCAGTGTCACAGGGGAAATTGGCCAATGCAATACGCATTTATTCTTATCTCGGAATTGTATTTATCTAAGTAAACCATGCTTAAGTTAAAAGGAAGCACATAAATCTTCTCTTATTGTCATCTTGCAACTCACAGCAGCTGCTAATTATATTATAGATCTTCCAGAAGTATGTATAGTAATTACCAGTTTCAGCCACATTATTAAACTTGCAAATAGAGTTTGCTCTTTGCAAGCCTGTCGGGAGCAAAGGGTCAGACCAAAAATGGGGTAAATCAGCACAGACTCAAGAAACCAAGGGGGAATCCCTGATTGTACTGGGCCTACTCTGACGTGCACTGGATGAAGCCCCCACCTTTACAACATAAGCAGGTTTCCTTGCTGAACTCTTTCAATTTTGTGTGCACATCCCAGTCAGGAGTTACTTCACGCTCTCCTGGGTGGCCAGCTCATAGCAACTATCGGGTTCTGACTTGAGCTCACACTCAATGTATCAGAGTCAGTGACAGCTCTCTTTAGATCTTGCAGTCTTTCAGAAAGAAAAATTGAAGTTATTGTTCTTAAAGCAGGAGTAAGTTCAAGGCCTCTGGAGTCTTCAAAAAACCCTTGATATTGCATCCATCTATGGATGAATAGAAGCACCACTTCTTGTCACGTAAATAGGCAAAAAGGAAATTCAGTTAAATAACCAGAATCTGATTATACTACCCACTTTCTCCATATACCGTAGTTGAAGATACAAAGCACTACCAGGCATAAGTCTTAAGTATTATTCATATATGCACACACACATGGGAAGAACCACTTGTATTATCAATTTGTTCTATTTGTCTGGGTTTCATATCAACTGAGCATGAACTGGAATTCTTAAACCAACAGGAATTATGTGGGCAAAAGACTAAAAGGTTGGTATGCAAGGCAGAGTTTTCAAAAGCATTGCATGACTTAGAAGTTGAACTTTCAATATTAAAAGTTATTTTTTTAGTAAAGTACCCATAAAGTCCAAAATATTATTCCACAGAAAATAAAGAAGTACTAATATATATTTATTCAGAATTAAACTTTTTTCCACCTTACAAATCCATACAGAATGATTATTCAAATCTCTTCCCCAAATGGGTGGTAGAAATGTAATAGCAACTAAAACAATAGACCAGACAAACAGTTAATATCTTCTGTTAGGCCAGTTGGGGCATTTAAACATCATGATCTCTTCCGACCTCAAGCACAGCTTGTTCTGTGAAGCCACAATAATAAGATACAAGTATGTGCTTTCTTTGTGAATTGTAAATTGCAAAACATTCTGATACCTTTACGGGAAAGGTTTAATGAGAGTCTAGAGCCATATTATTAACAAGAATAAGCCACACAGTCATTTAAACAAAGACATCTCCATATCGCTTTGCAGCTTCAGTATCTACTCTTGCAAAGTACTGTATTTCATCTATTGCCTTGAGAATAAGAGTTGAAATAAGTGGAAAACATTCTTCTATGCCCAGCTATATGGGCAATGTTTAATGTGTAACATCCTCCTTGGAAAAAGAATCTAAAGAAGAGTTTCAAGATTAATATCCAATTTCCAGGCTTTTACACTACTCAGCAATCACTCAAATCTAACAGTGAACCAAGAGAAAGATTAAAAAGCCAAAGGCCACAAACCTGTTTAAACTAGTATACTGGGTTCAAAGTTTCCTCTAAGATCTTCAGCTATAGTTTCCAGATATCACTTAAGTAAAAAACTTAGGCAGCACAGATAAGCTCCTATTTACTCTAGACGAACTGAATAACTATAACGAATCACGCTTTGGACCTTGTTCTTAGCCATAATTAATACCTGGTTGCCCATGGAAAAGTGACTTCAGTATAACCTTCAGGAAGTGTTTAGGAGCAAAACGAAAGGTGGGGGGGGGGGGGGGGAAGTGAAAGTGCATTAAAGTACCTGCACTCATTGATACTCCTGTTCTTTCTGAAAACTTAGTGTGAATCACACTGACTTCATGATTGCAGGAGAGAGTGCTTGCAAACAGAAGTGTATGTGTGAAAGAAAGCAGAGAAAGGAAAGAAGTTATAATGCAGAGTCCTTACTTACCTGTGCTTGGCATCTACCCCTGATTGTTACACTGTCTTGACACAGGACTGGGTTTAGTTCTGCTACTGGATGTGATCCAGATCCTTATGTTCTGACTTTCACCAACAGGAATCCTTCCGCTCTTTTCAACCACCTTAGAGGAAAAAAATACGGTACATTTTGAGAAAAACAAACCATTTCATTGTTTGCCTTTAAAAAAAGCACAGAAGTCCATTTTACTATTCTAAAACTTCAGACACTGAGTCTAATTAAGGTAGAAGAATATAACCGGTATTTATTATGCTCCAGTAGCACACAATTACTTCTCTGAATGCTCATCCAAAATACCAGGTACTGAACACAGGTAGAGCAAAGAATCTAAACACACAAGGAGAACTAGCAGGAGACAGAATACAGGCTAAGTCAAATGTAGCTGCTTAAAAAAATCAGTTTCCTTCTCCAACGGCAAGATATAGACCAACTTTTTCCATTTCTTAGAGAAGGCAAAAAACTTTTTCTCAGTCTGCAAAACATTTGTGTATCATCTGCTGTCCTCAGCTGATTAACTGCTGAAATCCTACTCTGTGTGTTTACCAAGATCTAGGCTATGACACCTTGCGTCAAACTACTTTTCTCTAGCCTGAAATCCCTTTCCCATAAAAGAGAACTAAAGTACCCGTGTTGACAGTTAGGGAAACCCAAAAGCTTTCAATAAGTATGAAATCATCTTATATCTGAAGATGAATATCTGTGCTTTGTAGCGAGATTCACAGGATCTCATCTCATGGCAGCTGATAAACAGTTGTCAAAGCTGGGCAGGATCATGTTCTGAGAAATGTCTGTTGAGCTTCAACACACGGACTCCAAGGTCATCAAGAAACCAGTTCAAAACAGGAAACATCTCTAACCCCATGGATTATAAAGACTCCATATAACTATAACAAGTGCTTACAATAAATTCCATTATAAGGAACCTCCACCAATAGCTAGAGTCATAAGGTCTTAAAAACAGGGTGTGTGTCACTTGATTCTTGAAATCGAGGACATGTCTTAAACCAATATGAGAGAACTGGAGTGGAGAAAGACTGAACTATTGTCCATTATTTCATCCAGGTCTCATCTTTTTTACAGGAATTTAATACCAAGTCAGTTTTTACACTGTTGGGTCCCACTGCACCGCCTTGGAAGAAACAGCTGTTATCAGTTCAACAGGCTGGTACTCCACTGTGTATCCTCAGAGGATTGTCACTGACCTGTCCCCGCGGCCGGCTGAACAGCCCCTGCCCTTCCCCGTGAGCGGCTCTCGCTGGCAGCTACTCCCAGTCCTGGAAAACAAATTGCAGACCATTATCAGCTCTTCTGGTAATTGCTGCAGGATGGAAACTGAGAGTGCAATAAATCACAACATCATTATACTAAGGCCCAAACGGTCTGGCATATTTTGGCTCGAGATGGTTAATACAGAAGTGGTGTAGACTACAATGGTAGATAAAAATATCCTATATTGACTGGTTTGCATGTGGGCTTTCTTGTACTTGTCCATATTATCCACAACACATTTTAAGTTAATTAAAAACCCCCCTGTGTAAGGCATTACATCTGCTACAGAGGTACCATACATGACTGTCAGTTGGTGTATTTTCATTGTTTGTATTCTGTCTTTAAGGCAAATGTCCAGTGACCAACTACATCTCAGTATTTACATGGACATCACATAGTTTCCAGTAAAGTTTTTCATATCCCAGCAAAGAAAGGTAGCTGGGTCAAAGCAGAGTTCTCCAAAGTCCAATGTAATACACGAACTTCAAAACTCACGTTAAAAGAAAGAAGCTACAAACCCAGGCATTTTCAAACAACCATTAGGTCATGTGAACAGGAGAAGTTTGATGGGATTTCCCTTGGGATATTCCAAGGACATACACAATCCCAGGCACTGAGCCACCAGGATCCAGGCACATCAGTAAGGTGCAAGACAGGGAAGAGTCAGCAGTCATGTCCAAAAATACGCATTTAATGCTCAGCCAAGGAGCAACATAAACGACACTTCTGGATTTGCCAAGTGCCCAAAGAAAATGGAAGGATGGAGTCAAGGGAAAGGAAATAAATAGAAGTGGAGGGGGGAAACTGTCTATAATAGAATGTTCCTTCTCCCTCCAGTTTCAGACCAGCTCATCAAAGCCACAAGGTAATTCCACTCATTGCAGTATGTTCCATCTTGTTCGGATTTCATCCATGAATAAGCAACTGGATTTCTACCAGACAACTGGAAACATACCAAAAGCATAACCCTCTGATGTGCTAGCAAAGCTGGAATTAGATAAAACATTCATGAGAGAGACCCATAGATTTAGTGGATGTGACTTTCATTAATGTTGGTGTTCAGAAAGAGCAGCTGTACAGAAAACATTTGCCCCTAGTTTACAGTTTCTGTTGAAATGAGTTTAAAATACCTCAGTATCAAATGTTTTTTCTTTTTTTCTTTTTTTTTTTAAATGATAGCATTTGTTATTATTTTCATCCAGTTAAAACAAAATAAAAGGCTCTGCAGGGCTTGTACTAAACAGGTTGGGATTAGTATAATAAGATTTTGATTGAGATACTATTAACGAACTGTCCTGGGAATATCAAGTATGATTTTGGGGTTGATAGCATCTTTGTGATGGAAAGCACGTTTTTTTCAATTGGATTCTTGGAGAAAGTACCGCAAAGCTTGTTCAGTTGACGTTTTAATCCAGACTGCCCTATGTGCATGTACACAGGTGCAAATATCATGTTCATGACTACATGAGATACCCTTCATAGGGCAAAAGCAGAGGACAGAGCAGCAGACGAGGCAATCTGCCTCTTCGCAACCGAGAGCACCAAAGTGCTACTAGATGCTACCACCACTGCCAGAAAACTTGAGACAGAGGCCACGGTACCATCCGTGCCAGACACTCGTCCCTCGGGCCATGGGTTGTGCTGAGTCCCTCCTCACACTCCAGCCACGAGTATTTTTTCTGTTAATATTCACTACTTTGGGTGTTAAAAACAACTGGTACCAGCAATATGCCATGAGCAGCACTGTGTACACTGGTAGTTGCTCTGGCACTAAAAACAACAGGCTCGCTTATCTAAAAGGTCGGGCAAAGCATTGGTATGAAGCGATCTCGATTTAATTGAGTGCTGACAGCTCTTTACATCACCGAGGATTTAGCTGCAGTGTAACTGCTCTTACAACAAGCCGTGTAGCTTTGAATGTTGGACAGTTTACTTCCAAGTCTTTCATGCTCTGACACTGTCCCTAATCATTCAGCAAACAAATTGTGGAAGTTCCCAAATGGCATTTTCAAAGCTGACAGTTTTACTGCTACCACCTTTACACCAGCTACTCCAGGGTGACTCTTATTTTTGGAGTTGTTGGGGGTTTTGATTATTTAAGGAAAAAAAACCACACACACACGAAGAAAACCAAAACCAACCGACCAACACCACGACACCAGGCTGCTGCTAGTATTCCTAACCTAATAAGCACTGCCCCTTACACACAAACAGTGAAACACTACTTATGTTATGGAATAGTCAGTGGCGGAGGCTCTTCTACTATGATATACATAAATGAAACTTCTGCCGCTGGTGAGACTTAACATATTCACATGCAGACTACTTGCTACAACTTCCATATTATTTCAGTGTTATCATATTGCCCAAATTAAAGCCAAAGCAGAACAATATGTCAGGTCCAGTCTGAATTTTTGGTATCAGAGAAAAAGCTGCAGAAATGCACAATTCGCAGAACTTCTCTTTCTACAAAACATTTTGCTGATTGTAATTATATCAAGAAAAAAGAAATTCTTATTTACAAAAGTGGGTTCTGGCATAGGAAATGCTAAACCAGCTTTGCTAATTCCAGCACTGTCAGATATTCCAGTTTGCCAAATACCTGCATTGATTTCTGCCAGTGTCCCTCCAGCATTACCCTCTCTTCTGGTGACCATTCTCACCACTCATGTTATTGCTGAAAAACAACTTACTGTAACATCACTCAGCTAAAACCAGCAGCGTCTTTAGGCATTTGGGCTGCATCTGAAGTGTAAAAGAAGTAGCGTTTCCTCAATCTACTCACATTTTTCAGCCATGCCTTCAATTGCATTTTAGGCCAAAATCCAGAAACGCATCACAACTTAATCCTATCGCTCTTTCTATTGTGGGAAGAAACCCAGGTGCGTGTGCTGGAAGGGAACTTGGGTGCCCGAGGCACTCGGATCTCCTGGCACACCGCTGCTTTTGCAGCCCTTGCAGTACAGACCAGAGTCCCAGATAATGATGGTGATGAGTGCTGCGTAAGCCCGAGAACACATCAGCGCTTATCGTAGTGTTATTGAAGTTGGGGAGCTGGAAGGTGCTGGGCAGATGGGATGAAATCTATAGCTGCCATCTAGTTCCACCTTCCTCCCAGCGCAGGGCTTTTGCCAGCTCTAGATCAGAGCAGCTGTGGCTCTATCTGGCCAAGTCCTGAAAGCCTGGCTGGATGGAGATTCCAGGTGTCTCAGGTCACCTTTCCCAGAGCTGCGCTGCCCTCGTAAATGCAGCAAGGTTCAGGAGGAGCTGGGTGGTTCCACAGTACTCACGGAACCAGGCTTCTCAGATATAGTCTGAACACATTTACCTAGAACTGTAACAAGCTAATAAAGGATTTCTAATCTCCGAGCTGCATAAGAGATATGGTATTTCATCGACAGTGATTGAAGCATTTATCACTTTACCACTTGTTTTCCTCGCTGAAGAGAATCATTTATCTGCAATGTCACCTGGAGAATAGTGGGTGGTGGTGTCAGACGATCAAGGTCCAGCATCAGCGTGTAACAAACATTAACCACTTCATCCCACTTCACTGGGCACTATTTTAATTTCATTTTTTATTGAGCCTGATTATTAGTTTACAACAGGCTGTAAATTACAGAAGAAGCAAACCTAGATCACCTCCTACAGGCCAGGGGACAGAAAGCTTTTTTCCTTCACATGAACATTGCTGCTCCCAAACTGCTGTACTGCAGTTCTAGTTTCTGCACCACTGAAGAGCGCTGAGTCCAGCAGACTGCTCTAGCTGTGCTGAACTGCAATTACTTATGGTAGCATTAGATCATTATGGAAGATTATTTTCTAACACTCTGAATTTTGGGGTTAATAGCAGGCTTCCCCATATATGTGTATCAGCCAGTACAACAGGGCGCTTCAGGATATCAAATAAAAGGATCCATTAGATGTCTGCTCACTTGATACAACGAGAAACAGCCTTTGCATATGAATCAAGATATACATATATATATATATTTTTTTTTTAATTTCTTGGAATCCTTTTCTGCAAAATAGGGTTTATGCAGGCTATTGTAAAATACTGTGAGGGAAAGAGCATATTAAAAGTATAATATATTCTCTTTACTGATCATGATCTGAGAGTTAAAGTGTGTTTGAAACATTCTGTTTTGCAATCCAGTCTATGTGATGAGTGATAAGTTATATAGCCATAATAAACAGTAGCGATACATAAAATGTATTACATTCTGTACAGCCCTATTTGCATTGCAAAAATCCCTATTTAGATTACAATGAGCTCTAAATTACAGAGTAAACAAGTTTTGGCTACATGTTGAGGCCCAGCAGGGAGGAAGGCATCGTTTGCCACCCCAGCAGTGGAATGCTGTTTACATCCAACTGACTGGACTTGGAGACTTTGCAGCTTTAACACACAAGGGGCTGCAACCAGACCCCCTCAGTCTCTGCTCAGTGGTTTTTATTGGATGACTGTAGGCTCCCTACTCAACACCAGAAGCTTTCAGCATTGCTTAACTTTCCCCAAAGTGGTTACGGCTCCAGGGATTAGGCCGAATGCAGCCTACCTTTGAGTCAGCCTGCTGGGCAGCAGGCTGCCAGGTCACTGAAATGAAATGCTATTGTGTGCTTTCATAAAGAAACAATTCTGTGAAACCGTTTCAGACTAGTAGTAAGTAAGGGACAAGAGAATACCTGCTTTAAACTTTCTGTTGAATTTCCTCTTATGGAAAACATAGAAACATTCCAGTGGCTCAGATCGCCTTGACCTCTCTCAATCTGTGCATCAGTATGGGCATGGTACAGGCTATGCTAATTGCTTTGGTTGATGATCTCTTCTTAGAGTGGTATTAATAAAAGACAGATGTTCACTTTCTGATACCTAAGCATTAGCAGGTCATCTGTATGTATTTGACACCATTCTAAACTCTTCTGTGCTTTAAGAAGGATTCTTACAAAGTTCCAACTTTAGGCTTCCTGTCATTAAACTCACAGACACGGCTGTCAGGAGTGAGAGAGTGTCAAACCTGATGATATCAGGATGACAACAATGTCTTTTTTCTGACCTGGTACCATGAGATCAGCTCTAGAAGAGGCACAGACTGTGAAGAGCAACCAGAGAGGGCTTGTGTTAAGATCTCCTCCAGATACTGGAGGCTGGTTGCCACCTAGTTTCACAACTAAGAGAATCTGATAAGAGACCCAGTTTCTTTTGGACAAGCAGCTTCCCACAGCTTTTATTCACCTGTCTCTACCAATGATGACGTCAAATACTCTTCCTGTTGCCCATCATGATCCATGTTTCATGCACTGGTCTGTCACGAGTCGCATCCTGAAGTCATCCAGAAACTGAAGGTGGTGCAAAAGGCATCATAGGTCCTTTTGTAGAGCCTGACCATTCCGGACCAGCAACTCACCAGCTGCAGCATGCAGCACAGTAAATTCTGCCTCTCTGCGAGCTCTCAGATCACCACAGAGAGAGCCACACTCCATATCACTCAAAATGTTCAAGCTCCAGCCCATTCTGTAGTTAAGACTGGGAACTTCAGTTTCAGTTGAAGATACTTGACATAGCAATTGATTCTCTCCTCTTTGTCCAAAACGGCTTAAATTAGTTATTCTTCTAGATATGCTGCAATTTTCTTCTCTGAAGGAAAGATAAAGAGGCAGGTGTGTCTTCAAAAGAAAAGTTGTTCGGCCGGGTAGGGTATTTCTCCTTTTTACTTTGGCGTATATTATTGATATGACTGCTACTTTCTCCGTTAAACCTTAAATTACGATCAATAAGGAAGTATTGGACTTTAAATACTTGTTATAAATTAGCCCATATAATTTAGATTTAGGAGTCTAACTTCAAAAGCTCATTTTTTCTACGAATAATTTCTAAAAAATTGTAGCTGCAACAAAAGCTTGACTGAACAGATCCGATTCCTGTTCTTTCAAATGAAGTAGAACACTCCACCTCTCACCTGTGCACTCATGGTGGCTTTCTTCTGCACCTTCCTATTTACTGTTTGAATTGGGATCTGAAGTGCAGAATGCAAACAGATTAATAAATAAATATATACATAAATTTAAAAAACCCAAACAAACAAAACAGGTTTGGTGCATAACCTGAGGTGTACCTATGCAATAAGCAGGCACCAGAATCTTCTGGTTCAGGTGACAACTGAAAAAAGAAAACAACTTGTTAAAACATTACCTGAAGCAGAACTTTCTAACTCTGTGCCAGGTGTGGTACGTGCTTGAGCAACTCCTTTCAATTAAGCTATCATCCCGGAGATCCCTCGTGGGTGGCACGGCTCCGTACTGTCCTCAGTGTGGGCTGCATGCTCTACCACATGCCTTTGCACTAATTATTATCTTTGCTGTCGTGTGTGCTCATTAAGAAGCCACGCTTTCACCGCCGCGGCTCGGCACCCCCTGCACACGTGGAACCGGTGCCTCAGCGACACAACCAGCCAAAGCGGGTAAACGCGCCCATCGCAGCGCAGGCAGCTCTTCCCAATCTCCTCAAGTTTCTTTTCGGGTTCCCTCACGAGGCGGGCACGTGCCACCTGCGGTTGTATAAACCAGCAGCTCCCAAGCCAAAACGAATTTTCCACGCGTTAGATTTCTAAAGTCAAACACAGAATTTCTTCGCAACTCCTGTACTCCTTGGCTACTAATTCCCATCTGCTGAAGGAAAGGGCAAAGTAACAGAGTAACAGACAGATTTGTCTTAGAAAACAGGAAGACTTTCTGGCTGAATTAGCTTTTCTCTGCTGTCTCTAAAAACAGATCTCTGCTCATTATCAGCAACAAATCATCAACAAATCAATTTTGCCTCTTTTCAGTAGAGAGTAAAGAAATTACCTTTCCTGATTTCGACCTTCTTCCAGTGTCACAAACCCATCGGGCCAGATAATCTCATAAGAATTTACAACATGTTCAAATTGGAACTTGAAAATGGCCTTATTTTCTGTTTAGTCTGAGTCTAAAGCCACAGAATTAAGTTAATGTTCGAGGTACCTGAATCTGGAACCTCTCAAAATGTAAAGGGTTTAGGTCTGTACTTGTAGCTTTGTTTCCTGTTCAATTTCTAATAAAAAGATAACTTTAAAAGTAACGATTAGCAATTTATGGGGTAGTAATCTATAAAAAGCTCTGTATCCAAAGTATTAGAAAGCAATATAAATTCTTTTGTGGAAATGTAAACGGTATTTAAATATAAGTAGGTATTATACCCAGGTGGTTAGATGAGGACAGTGAGAAGTCTCTGACTGGCTTTTCTGGGAATCAGATAGGTCCCTAAATCATTAACTTAGTATTAAATCATCTTATAGATATAAATAAAATGAGGGACTTATTCAGGGATGTCTTGCAGAACATAAGTAGTTTCTAGATGAATGACTCATAAGATCAAAGTCAAGGAAGACACATTTAACTAGGGAGGAAAGTCTTGAGCAAATCCGTAACAACACCTTTGCCAGGGATAAAACTTTTCTCGCACGCACTCCAGTTTCACCGAGCTGTACTGCAACACAACTGCCCTAAAGAATCCGACAAAAACTTAAATGAAGCTGCAAAGCAGCTGATCTAGGAATCCTCCTACTAATTTCAGAACGTTGCACCAATAAATATTCAAAGGTTTTTCTACAGTGCAAATCATTCGACAGAACAGGTTTGCAATCAGCACTCAGCCTTACACAAGTCAGCCTTCAAATTCCACCGCAGCTTCACCAGCTCTCCCCTTCAGCTGGCAAACCGGCCACGCGCGCGGCACAGCGCGGGGCAGTAACCGCACGGCTGCGCTGCGGCACGGACCATCTCTGGCTTTCATCATACAGTTCTCACGGCATAATCGATCATGCTACTAAGGAGCAACTCATCCTCGATGGCTTGTGGAGAGCTAAGCAGAAACCACAAAACCCTTCCGCCGTTCAAAAGTACGCGCCACCTTCTTTGGTCTCCAGGCAGCCAATGGATTTTCGCTAATACCTGAGGCAGGGCAGGTAGACTCACTTTCCAGGGGATTTTCAGAAACTAAAAAGCTGAACATATTCTTAAAGTCAACACCCAAAAACCTCCTCACTTTGTATTTCTGTGTTTTGCATGAAATAGGGAGTCTGCTACATCAGCAAGGAGAAAATATTATTCATTCTATAAACTAATGTTTGCTCTTTTGCAGTTATGAATTTGGTAGGTATGTCTCCATTATGGAGTATAAAAATCACGGTCCTATACACTTTACAGTGTGGCTTATTTTTATCCCAGCTGACCTTATTTCAGCTATTTACAATTACATTTCACAGTCACAGATACTCTTTGGTTTAGTATCACAGCAATGGAAAAATGAATATACTCACTGATGAATTCTCTAGTTACACATACATTGTCTATTTTATTCACTCCTCGTTGCAACCCAAGATCTTATTTTTGTAATAATTCACCCTGCAGCCATGCTGGACTGTCTCTAGGTGTCTTCTGGAGCAGAACAACCACACTGTGCTCAATCTCTGCAGTAGTTTGTTTCTCTGATCTCTCCAGAAAACAGAAGAGACAAGAGAAGAGCCGCTATAACACGCTGCTTATAATTTTCAGGGCCTATCACAAAATACACCTGAGAATCTGTTGCAAAAGGTGCAGTTCAAAAATTAACTGCAATTTGTCAAAATCTAGTACACAACTGCTTATAAAGAGACTGTCAGGAAACGTGGAAGCTACTCTCATCTAAAAATTGACAAACGCGAAAATCTGTTGCACTGGCTTTTTCTTTAAAAATCACATTTACCATCATCCCCCCACATCCTTCACTAGATCTGGGTTTTCTAGAAAAGTTGAAGTTTGAATGAGAGAACTTTGAGAAAAATTATGGTCTACTGTCCACTGTCTGGACTGAGCACACTTTGCTGAAAAGCCACTGCTTCCAACACCAGCAAAAACCAGGAGAATTTCAGCAGCATGTAAGAGAGAACGACAAAGCCAACCGAGATAGGGCTTGAACACAGCCTGTGCCAAGACCGGACACAGGTTACTGTGATCGTTTCCAATCACATTTTCAGTCCTCATCTCTCTACAACTGTAAAATATGAAGAAATAAAGGTGAATAAAAGTGAGAGAACAAAAGACAGGCATTTCTGAGCATGTAGGAAACAACAAAGGAGTGCAAGAAAAGCAGCAGCACAGAAAAAAGACACTTATCTGGTATCATCCTCTGCTTTTCTATGCTTTGTTCAAAACAAAGGTATGACTATCCTGATCATTCACTGTTACATTACTGCTTCCTCTCAATTTTCTAATTAAAATCAAGAAAATATATACAGCATGTCTAACATGAGACATACAAAATAGATTTGCCATGTTGTACATGAAAGCCTAGCATCCCACACAGATGAGGGAAAAAAAAAAAAAAAAGAAAAATTTGTTATCTATTAACCCTAATTTAAGGTGTGTAATTAGCAAAGCTGGAATGCAAACACTTTCTCTGCTCAAATCACTGTGGGTGTAGATATGTATGACATATCTAATAAGAAGCCGAGCATCCAGCCTCTAAGATGCTCCTATAAGCTGTACCACAATCCTCTTAAGGATTTAGGGAAATCAGAGGCTCGGCTTTGCCATCTGTGGCTTAATAAATATTTTCTTCGGAAGCTTTGTGCCTTGTTTCAGCAACCAAGAAAACAGTCATATAGTAATTTCTGAGACATGGCATTACCACAGATCCCCCCTTTTCTCTTTCCGCAACAAGACCTTTCGCAAGTGGACAATGTGTGGTGGCTGTACTGTATGAAGCAGCTGAAATACAGCGCCCAGGCTTCACCATGGGACCCAGCAAAGCTGTGTTAGAGTCAGGGTTTCTGTGCACTCTGAATCCCTATCTGTGGGAGGAAACTGTCGAAAGATGCTCGTAAAAGTAATACAGCCAGGTCCCTTTGAGTCCCCAACAGACTTACAAATTGGCACGGTCCCACAGCAAAGCAGAGGGATCTCTGACGAACAATTCCCATTTCTGATGCAGATCTCTCACACCCTCAGCACCAAGGAATGCGATACGTTAGCTATGATCACGTGAGAATTTTGGTGTAGGACTCAAAGGATCCAAAATAATTCCTTCCATTTTTGCTCAGAGTCCATAGACACACTATTTTTGCCAGCGCTGTTTAAGCAGAGCCAGCACACAAGGCATTTCTGTAGTTTTGTAGTTTCTTCACCACATCCAGTGGTGGAGCCTCATCCACTACTACCTCCACTGAAGAATTCAAATTCTGCTTGCTCTAACTGCGCTACCCATACCTCTAAGCTCTGAAGCTTCAGAACTATCCGAATCTGGCCTAGAATAAAGGAAATCAGAAGAAGTTGGTGAGATTCTAAGAGAAAGACAAATTAAGGAAATAAAGACAAATAGCATTTCTCTCTGGAGCTTGAGATGAAGATAAAGAGGGCTTGTGCAGGCCAGGGGATGTTGGCATAAAAGGTGCTGGTACCTAAGCAGAAGTAAGAGGGCTTCCTAGGGGATTCAAGAAAAAGTCAATAATTTCCAAAGTTTTTACAAGAACTTAGAAAAAGAGTAAGAGGAATATAGAAGTAAATACAGAATAAGATATAGAAAAAATATATTATTGTAGTGTTCCAGTGTTCAGAGCATAAGGCTGAGAGCCAGAAGACCTGGCTGCCAGTGTCGGCTTTGCCACTGACTTGGTGTATGATGCACTTCATGTATGATGTTGGTGAAGTTACTGTTTCTCTCTAAGCCACAGATTCCCTCCACACGTGTACTTCACATGTTATCAAGCTGAAAGCTCTCTCTTCTTACCTACATTTCATATTTTCAGGGGTGTCCATTTCTGTTGTGCCTGAAGCTGTTTATTTATAATATACAAATAAAGGCAAAACAGAACGGAAACTATAAAATATTGTTGGCTGGTTTGTTTTGATTCTTTAACAGCTTCTAAAGTGATAGCACTCACAGTTGCTCTGTTTTCAAAGACAGGTCCTGGGCTTGTGCACATCATAATTTTTGTATTTTTGTATTTTCATCAGAGCACTATGCACGAGGAGGCTATATTTTAACTTGAAAACACATTGCGGTCAGAGTTTCAATATAATGTACTTAGCACCAGCAAATCTTAACAAGCACATCTGCAACAGTTTCAAGAAATGTTTTGTGAATAGAACTACACACGGATAAAATGCTGCCCACAGGATATTTCAGAAGACTTTCTTTTCTGAAGAGCCATGTCCTGGGTTCCTTTGTACTACCATACATCAAAGGAGGACGGAAAAAAGAAACAACTAATGCAATTCCTATGAATAATATTTTCTAGGAGAAGATCTGTCCTTGTCAAATGAATGTACCTGAGTCTATAATTACCAATTTTAAGGAATGACTGAGGGATGCTATCAATTTAAATTGAAACAAGTGCTTTGCTCTGGAAAGCAGGCCACAAGTAGAGGCAGATTTGCAAATCAGCTGCCAAACCAATGCATGCAAAAGACAACAGCGTTTCCACTTCGCATATCCAAATGGACAAATGTGACAGTTTCTATGTGCAGTTATGCGAACTGCACACGTGATCATGGTAATTGCATACAGAAATTGGATGCAAAGTGCACAGCTAATTTGTTTTTTAAAAAGGGAGTAATCTTGCAACACTGTATACAAAGGAGTCAAACAATAATTACAACGTGCTTTTCAAACCTCTTAGAGGAAACTGAGTGTTTCCATGCAGTTGTGTTAAAATATTTTCCAGCTGTCAGGGTGCCTGCACACGGATACGAAGATACTTCTTTTTTTGTTTAAATCACCAGGAGAGATGGATGAATTTCAGTTGCTTGACAGAATGCTGGTACAGTATTTCTTAAGGAAGGGTATCAACAGCAGCTTATATTGCTGGTGTAAGGAGCGCAGATCTGTAGCAGAGCTCTTATCAGATCCATAAATGCATTAGAGAAGGTGGTGAGGAGTCAATGAGTCAGTGCAGTTTGCTAGGAAGGCCTCAGCTGAGACTGGGCATTTTGCCTGGGATGGCAAACTGAGGATTAAGGGCTTTACGGGACATGTGAACTCCACTCAAATGCAAACATAAGCATGATTAAAATTTAGCAAACTATGATGTACAAGCCCTTGGGCAAAATCCAGTAGACACAGCTGTATTTATAGGTTGATACAAAGAAGAACTGTTAGACCTAACAGCAATGCAGCAACACAGAGAGGAGTTTGAGTCTCACGGCTACACAGTGCAGAGTCTCGATCTAACGCAGCGCAGCTTTCTCTTAACTACTCCCTTCAGCAGCTTTGACCATATAGTTACTATGTGGGACCATTTTTCCTATAGATCAATGCATTAGCAACTATAATAGACTCACAGGAGAAAACGGCATAGTTTTTTCAAAGACCAGGTGTCTACACCGCTATTTAGGTCATTGTGAGATGTTGGCTGTGGGCTGCGCTTCAATGGTTTGTGCTGATAATGAGAACAAAAGAAATTTGGAAACAATAGGAAAGATTAATGGAGAGGAGGGCACTACATTCTAGAATGGCTGCAGAGAATCACATACAATGAAACACTTGACGGTTAGTAGAGACACTGAAATAAGTGGAAATGAGGTGTCAGTACCACCCAAGAAAACCAGAACTTCTGCTGCCAATTTTCTGCAGCAGGAAGAAATCTGTAACTTCAGTCCCTGGGGAAAAAAACAACAATGGTGACGCACTGGATATGAAACCTTCCCCTTATTTTCTCCAAGTGATTCAACTTTATTACTCTACAGAAATGCAAAAAACACACATGGGAATAATCATGGACGGTACTTTTGTGACAGGAGATTATCAGCTACCATGTCTCCTGCTAAAGAAAACCATTTGTAGGATCGTCACCTTGTCCTGAATCAACGCTGGGAACAGAGCAACCTCAGCGCTGCTTGTACAAAGCAGTAAAGATCTCTTAGTATCACCCTGGAGATACAGTTGTACATGGCCTTGCTGCTACAGCGGCGTAGATCTCAGCTGTTTTCAGGGGTCATATGGTTTCTCACCTAAATAAGGAAAAGTGCTTTTGGACTGGCTAAAAAGTATACTGCATCGGGGCACTTCGAAATCCTTTGGGCAGCATGGACTGGACAGAGTGCATCTGACCTCTGCTCCATCTCCCCACAGCATCCCTTGATAAACTCAACCCTTAAACTGTCAACTCTCCTGTGAGCCCAAGCTTTTTAGGAAGTAATATATGAAAAAGTAATTCATGCATCTCAAATAAACAGGAAAGCCCCTGCATTAAAACCTGATCTGTTCCCTTTTACATCTGAGCTTCTCATGCCAGGTATCGGTAGGCTTGTGCTCTGCCCCCAGAGTAAAGGACTGCGTGACAACTGGGAAAACCAGGTTCCCAGTAGCCCAAGGAGCAATGTGGCACATCTGCCTTGCATGTGCTCTCCAGAAAGTGATCTTGATGCTTCTCTTTCCCCTCTGACTGAGGAATAATATCAGGAAAAGGACTATTATTCTGATTTGGACACTAACAATCTTCAGCATCTCGGTGTACTGCAGCACCTGAACATAACTGCAAGTAAAGAGGGAGTAAAAGAGTCATCCTGAAAGTATCTCTGCCTCCCGCTGTGTCTCAGACAGGAGTAGATATACACCTGTGCCAGAGTGGCACTGGAATGCAGCTTTTTCCCTGAGATAGAGGGCTGCGAAACACTGGATTACATGGTTGTCATCACTGCTTATTGGCTTTTGTTCTTTCCACATCGCAAGGCAGCAGCGAGCGGGGTGGCACCGAGCTCTGCTTGGATGTCTGAGGAGAAGCTCATTGTTCATTCTGCAAAAAGGCATTAAAAGTAGAAAAAAAAAAAAAGTAGAGCAGCTTTCCTCTTGGAGCACCAGGAGCCAGGTACACAGCTGCTGACAATTCTGACAAACAAATACTGGAAATACTTTGCACTTCATTGAAGTGATGATATTCAGGAATAGATTCAAATGACCTTACTCATACGGAGCAGCACCCTACAGTTCTCTTGGAACTGGTGCTGTGTTTGTGGAATGAGACGTTTCTACACCAGCAAAAATATGAAAAAATATCAGTAGTACTAAAGGTCAGATTCTTGCATTCCTGTTTACACAGATTAGCCCCCATGCCACTAGAAGCTTTAATTTGTGTAATGAGGTTTCTCAGAGAGTAAGCAAAACCCAGACAAAAATATGATTGACAAAATCTACCCTTAATATACTATAAAAATACCTGTAATATTAGATTGTGTGGCATTAACTAACTACAGCTTATCTTGATATCATTCTGCACTTTTGGTAGGTGAAAATCTCAGGCTAAATATTTCACACTAAAACAGAGGGCTATATAATTTTTCTAGAATATACAACATTCTGCATACTGCAAATATTCTGTCTCTTCTAAAGCAGAGTACAGTGCATGCTGGTAAAAACAGAAATGCAGAGGAAGTAACAGTAATCATGAAACTATAACAAGTAACAAAAACTGTGCCAAACAGTCAAAACGAAAAGGAAAGACGGCGAGTAAGATGAAGTAAGGTTTGTGCCTTTACCAAACGTTGTAACTATGGCAACTCCCACCACTTCCACCTGAATCTTCTACCGAAAACACCTTCCTGTGTCAGCGCATTTCACTGCTTAGGTGAAGTTTGCGGCTTTTTTGTATATATTTAAAAGCAGCCATAGGCAGCAAGAGGTTGATCTAACCACAAGAAGTGGTCTGTGCAGCACTAACTGTGGCGATGGAGCTTTCCCCAGCAGTGAATCACTTCTTTATGCGGGGGCTTTACCTCCCGCAAAGGGGTCAGCACCAAACAAGATCCTTTCTTATCTCCACCAGGGCGCCCGGACCATCTGCTCACTTCTCCAAGCTTTGGGATTGCCCTCAAGCCCCCCTTGGATTCAAGACGACTCTCACCTAGGCTGAATCATCTTTCTAGAAAGGAGATACATATTGCTCTAGTACACATAATTTTAACTGTATCTTATGTACATGCATTTCATTATGTAGCTTTTACAGAGACTCATTCTGCATTTTTTTTTTATTTTATTCTATTTGTGTGGGGTTTTTTAAATATTTTGAATAAACTTCAGGGGCTGAGTTATTTGTAAAGGAAACAGAGCCGAAGAGATGCTCCTTCTTCAGTTTCAGTGTGAGTCAGACAGCCACACTTCAACCATTTTTCTTAAAAAAAAAAGAAATTGCAAGTCAAAATATATCGGGACAGACACGTCAACTGGTGTAGAGTCCTGGCTTTACTGACTTTGGGGAGACAGGCAAATTTATAGCGGGCGAGCCACTCCCCCCCTCTCTATGTTGCAACCTCTAGTGATTGTATTCAGTCTTGCAATAGCTCATGTTTTTTAAATTGTTGCTTAAAGCAAGAGATTGCACAGGAACCTAAGCTTGGATGATTTTTGTGCTGGCTTTTGCTTAAGTTTGAATTTCTAGCCCATATAGCTGTAAAACAANAAAAAAAAAAAAAAAAAAAAAAAAAGGAAAACATTAGGTGAATGCTATTATGTAAAAAGAGCCAACAATTTTAAACAAATCTCACCAACATTTTTTTTTATTCCTGATGCACATTTTTCATTTGTGAGAGGTAAGCAAGTATAAAATTCAAATAGAATTAATAACAAAGAAATATTTAAAAACATGTTCCTAATTCTCTCTGAAACTTTAATAAAAGACAAACAAAGAGCGGGGAAGCTGGCAAAGTGTTGTCTTGGGTTAAAATCAGGGGCAACTTCACTACAATTAGCAGGGCTGGAAAGGAGGCAAGGATACAGCCGTAAGACCTGTCCTTTTAAGAAAGGATGAGAACTTTTCTCCCATGTTTCACAAAGACTTTGTTACCTTCTTGTCCGATTGCTTCTGCTGGACAGATGGGATATGGATATGGGTATGCAGGTGTTCTGCTTGATCTCTGCAGCTTCCCAAATACAAGCAATACTTATATACAGATGAATTAAGACCAAGAAGGACAGCATTTGAAAACCGATCAGCTGAAGAGCATAGAAGAAGTAAGACATGCTGGGATTGCTCTGCCCATGAGCTCTCTTGCAATCTTGCAAGGACAACACTTACAGTAAGATCTGAAGTCCCCCTGGCAGTGATCGCCTTTTTTCCTTTCGGTTTGTTTTCGTTTGGTTGGTTTGCTTTGTTTTTACCCCTCCCTCACTGATTGTACAGAAACCTGTGCAGTGGAGTCCTCTTCAAGGACTGGGGATCAAAGTGTTAAATACAATTCAAACAGAATATGTCAATAGAGGATGAAATTCGCTATTAGGAGCACACTTAAAACACAGCAGCACAGCATATAGTAGCTTGAAAGACGAATTTGCTCTTTCCCCCACCTGATATCTTTTTCATTCAGAACACTATGGTAAAATGGTAGAAAACAATGCTCCCTTCTCCTCTAAAAATACACAGCACATAATAAAAAAGTAATGCGCAATCAGCCCCTTGATGTTTTTAAGGTAGTAGCAGGAACTGATACTGCCCAGAGCAGCAATGAGTTTCTGAGTCCCACACAGGGTCAGAGAGACTGAAACAAGGGATGCATGGAAAACCCATTAGCAGAAATCTACGTGGAGACAAAACATTTTGGTTTTCAACAGATCTCAAGAGGTCCAAGCACAGCCTGTTAATGTTTATTATAGAAGTCAGCCAGTCTCCAAGCTTATGTTATTTTGTTTTGGTAAAAGAATATGAGATGTTAGAATAATCACTGGTATTTTTACTAACTCTTCTTAGTAGCTTCTCTCAAGGGTAGCTGGTTTTAATTTGTGGAACGAGGGTGGGCACAGCTTAACATTTATAAAGCTCCAATTGAGAGCATTTCCCTCGCAGAGAACAATAACACAACAGTTACTTCTTAGAAGTTTTTAAATCAGATGTTTTGATTTCAGTTGGCAAATTTCTGGAGTGTTATTTTTTTTTTTTTTCTAAGTCCTCTGCTTTTCCAGTGAGACTAAATCCAAAATGTTCGCACCATTAAAATGACAGATGACACGGCCCAAAGGCAAACACACAGGATCATCTATCAGGTCCTTGGCTCTGCTGTGCTTTACATGTGCTTTGCCAGCAAGTCTTAGCACCTTTGTGTGCTTCTGTTTCCTTACCTGTAAAATTGAGATAATGACACGTACCGTCTTTGTTAAAAGCTTTGGCATCTTTTCTATATAAAACTACCGCACAGCACTAAAAAACAAATGTAAATGCCTAGCCAGCCCTATTGCACTACATATAAAGGACACTCGATAGGGAGAGAAATAGTAACGTCTGTCTCAAGGGATCTGGGCTTGGTTTTGGTTTCTGGTCTCTATAATCATTTTTTTTACCTTCCAGAATAGTCTGAAACATCTGCTGAATTGGCACAATGTGAACAGAGAGATTCCACCTATCCTAATCTTGTCCTGATGCAAAACTGTCAATGTCTGGTGTTTTCGAAGGCAACAATTTTTTCTGAGTGCAGTGCCAGAAATAATCTCCTGCTCTTTGACTCAATCTGTAAGCCCACAGGGTTATGTATTTATTTACTTATTTATTTTGATGTCTCCAAAATAGCAGTGCATGTTGCTCTACCAGACTGCATGCTGTAAAACAGTGGAAGCGAATAAACTGCAATTGTTAATGTTAATTGATCTTACTTTACCATGTCATTTCCAATTTTTTTCAAAATGGAGATTAAAAAGGGTTGGAGAAAAAGCTGTGATTTTGTCATAAGCAATCCAGTTAGCGGAGTGAGCTGAAGGGATTTGATTGTTCAAGCTCTGCACAGCCAACGAACCGCACAAATTCACATTAATCTGTCTGTCCACGCTCCCTGAGCCTCAGACCTGTGTTTCTACACGCAGCGATTGTGTCGGCCTCTGAGCCTGCACAGCCACGTGCAGACGGGCCACACTGCCCTGCATGTTTCGTACCATTCATCCCTTGCACGGACCTTTGGAAGCGTAGGTGCTGGAATGTCGATAAGCACGTAACTTAGTGAGGCTCGGGTGGGCTGTTCAGGCCAAATGGTGAAGACAACTTTGACTTTTCGCTTGCAGTTGACCCGGGGTTTGCTCTGTGGAAAACTTCAAATAGTGAAAATCCAGGAAGAACAGTATCTTGCAGACTTGAGAAGCTCATACAATCTGAAAAACATTTGAACTCACCCACCCTCCGGTACGAAGCCAGAACTGCATCCCCACAGCACTGCGCTGAGCGTGTTCCCAAGCTAAATTTAAAAGAGCCACGGGAGAACGCTCCAGCCTAAATGTTCTCATTCATTCGGGATATTTTCCTTAATATCCTGCTTCAATTTTCCAGTTGATAGTTTCAGTTGTATTGTTCCTAGCAATCCCTTAATAAAACCCCATATTGTTTTCTTCTAAGGCCATGGTGTTCATGCCTTTCACATTCCTACACCCTGTCACCACCCATTCAGTTCCTCGCCCTCAGGTTCAGCAGGTCTGACAGAGACTGAGCCGCTGTCACTGTGTGCGCACAAACACGTCCACACATGTAAACACAAACTTGTCAATTTTCTCTGAATTTCCACTCAGTCTGGTCTGGAGGTGCCCAAAACAGACCGTACTGTCCTGTGTTTCTGGTCAAAAATTCCTGCCCCTATTCCCCATCCAACTTAGGACTTTCTTGTTGCCATGTCGTTGCACCATAAATTTATATTCCATTTCCTTTTATCTATCACCTCTGGTCTCTGTCAGCAAAATGTTCTTCTAGGTTTCTGCCTCAGAATGAGGTTTTCCTCATGTATTACTTTCTCATCTTCCGTATTGCATGGCAATGTGCTGTTTTCTGTCCCATATCCATCCTCTATAGGTCTATTTGGACACAGCTGGGCAGCTTCACTGTCCACTCGGGCTCCCAAGTGACTGCCACCTAAAGATTTTATTACCACAGCCTTCTTTCAGATCACTAGCAGTAGCTAAGAATCAACACAAATCCTATCTTAGTGCCAACCTATGCTAAACACCTCCCCAAAACACGATAGGTTACTGTTAATAATTATCCTTCAGCCCGTTTGCAGTCCTTATGACACAACACTCATACCCAAACCAATGTGTAAACTTGTTTTGCAAGCAGGAATTGTCTTGAGAAACCACATCAAATGCATTACTAAAATCCAAATCATCAGTAGATCCAGCAAATTGCCTTTTATCCATTGATTTTGTAATTCTTTTCTAAAAGAAGTTTGGAAAATCCATTTTCTATTATTTCTTTGCTACTAAGGCTCATTTTTAACTTCTGCAAAAAAAATTTCCACAGTCACTCCCTTTTTCCATTCCTGTATTCCTTTTCTCAAGCTGAGATATTCCCAAGACCTTTCATTAATTAGCTAGGAAGACAAGATTTGCCATAGTTTACCCTGTGTCACAAAAGCCAACGATAAATTTGATGGTTGTTGCAGCTGTGGAGCAGATGTGGGCCCTAAACTCTGAGAATTTTCATGCCTCTGGGTAATGCGAGTCAGAATTTTTAGGGAAATTTATATGCCAACAGCTACCAGAGTGTGATACCTGAAAGGCCCGAATATTTGTCTTTTGGGGGGCGTGGAATTTAGCTATAATATCTCAGATAACGAGATGTGCTCTTGCTGATGGCTGCGAGTCATGTCAAATAGTGGTTTCAGGCTCAGATCCTGACCTTGGAGCCCCGAACTGGACACCAGCTTCCCTAGAATTGTAGAAGGCTTCTGGCACAGATGAGATTGAAGTCAGATACCACAAGGGTATTCCGAGTTTTCTAGGTAGTAGGCATCTCAGTAATAGTGGAAGAAGGTTGAATTATCCACAGCTTGAAGTCTTTTGGCCCCATATGCAGAGCAGGAGACTACAAAACCCCCAAATGGCAATGCAACTACAGAAGCAGAATGATCAGAGATCACCTGCTCACATCATTCAAGACCACACATTTTGTCCTATTTGATGGAAAAAGAAAACTTGTAATTACAGGAGAGGAGGAAAACAGGTAGGGAGCTTGTCAGGTCTGGAACCGGGTTAAAAAAAATATATATTACATACTCTGTTAGAGAAGATTCAAGTTCCCAAACTTGCTGGCAGTAAAATTTACTGCACCTTTGAAATATACGGAATTCTGTCTGGAAATCAAGTACAGGGAAATGGAAAAAGGATATGCACAGACGGCACAATCATATGGCCAACATATGGAAATCAAACGGAATAGCTACTGTTTTTTAAGCTCCACAAGAACAATGAATTGAAGACAAGCAAGAGACCTCTTTCTCACCCTGTTTATTTCCCTGAATACCCCACTGCTTCCCTGCCCTCATGGCACATGTAGCATTTACCCTGTTTTTCAGATATTTGCCACTTTTAACTCCTAAGAAGCCTCAGACTGTTCCATAAGTAGTCTAACTACTTTCCTGAGCAAAACCATGCAAACAAGCATCAGATGAAAGGCAGCAGCAGTATTGGCACGCAGCTTCCCAAAAAAATCCCCACAGCAAACTCACCATCACCACTGGGCTCATTCCTACAGCTTGATGGAAAGAGCAGCATGTGAGCAACACTGTGCACACACACATCCAATGTGTTTATTTAACCACACACATACAAAAGCCTGCTGAAATCACAACACATCTTAAGCCTAGGCAAAACGTTTTAATTAAAGGAAACATATTTTCCTCATTAATACATTGTATGATGTATCAACGGCCATGACATACTCCTGTGGTATGTTTTTTTCTTCTCTGTGTGTGAACATCTGTACATTTCCCCAGAAGCCGAATTTGACACGTGATGGAGGAACAGAAATGTCTTTTCAGTGGAAGTCTAAAGCAAACAGATGTGCCAAGCATCTGCCAACAAGTTATGAGGAAGTTACTTCTGCTCCAGGACATAATAACCTATGCACTTCTTAGAAGAATGCTTCTCTTTTGTGGAAAAGACACATCTCCATACTATGAGTTGTATTTCCAGTTGTATGCAAAATACAGCCCATAGAATCATGGGTTGGAAGGGATCTTTGGAGATAGTCAAGTCCATCCCCTTTGTTCAAGCAGGGCCAGCTACAGCAGGCTGCTCTGGAGCACGTCCAGTGGTGTTGTGAGGATCTCCAACGATGGGGACTCCACACACACTCTGGGTAACCTGCCCCGGTGTTGGACCACGCTCATATTGAAAAAGAAATATATTGAAACAGAATTTCCTGCATTTCAACTTGTCCAGCACAGAGAAGAGTCAGGCTCTGTCTCTTTTACTCTTTGCCACCAGCTATCAATACAAACTGGCAAGGTATCCCTTGAGCCCTCTTTTCTCCAGGCTGAACTGCCTCAGCTCTCTTTGTCTCTCCCCCATGTACCAGATTCTCCTGTCCCCTAATCACCTCTGTATTCCTTCAGCAGACTCCCTCCCGTACTGGGAGCCCGGATTTGGGCACAGACCCTGGATGTGCCTCCCCAGCACAGAGCAGAGGGTAAGAATCACTTCTCTCAACCCGACAGCAACCCTGCTCCTGGGCAGCCCCGGCAGCCCCCAGCCACAGCTGCTGCAGAGGCATAGAGCTGGCTCACCCTCAGCTCACCGCCCGCCAGAACCCCCACGGCCTTCTGCGAGACCTCTGGCTTCTGGCTAGCTCTGGCATACATGGACGTTGTTTTCAAATCTGCATATCAAACCCAGGCACATACATCCCTATTTGGCATCAAAATAAAGGCAGGCTGCTATTCCAAGGCGCTGCACACCTACAGCTCCCAATGGAGAAGAGTGGAAGTGTTATGATTAAAGCCCTGTTTCTTATTTCCAGGTTGCCTGCAGCAGAGCCTTCATCATCAAATTGTATATAAATGGAGTCTCTGTAAGATGCTACATTTCAACTAAGTTCTAACAAGAACCACTCGAGAAAAGTGCATTTCCTTCCAGTTCATTCCTTTGGTTTCAATCGTGATAAATTACAAACCTATTGTGAGATAGATACCAGACAACATGGGGCATGCAGCTCTAAGATAACTCTTCCTAAAACAGTGATCTATATGGAAGGTTAGATAATGCTGCATTATACATGAGAATATCAGCTTCTTTATGAACAGACCCCCACTGCCAGTGTTATGGCAGGCATGAATTAGACATGATGAACATAATAAAGCAAAGATATCAGTATTTAGGATATCTTTTTCTAAAGCACTTGCCTGTCCCTGCACTTAGAATAGGTACCTGCATCCATTCCCTTATTAACCACCACAGACCTTCATCATTCTCGAACTCTCTTGTTAAGGTGAATGACAAAAAAGGGAAAAGTAAGATCTCATTGCTAAAGCCCAATCCCCAGCCCCTGGGGTGCTCTAGTTGTACAAGATAGTTGCAGAATGTAAATGCAGAAATGAGCACTACAGAAATGCTTATGGATGAGGAAATAATACCATGAATTGTGTTATGTCAAGTGAGACCCTATTTATAAACAGACAAAAAGCTTCTTGGTATGTAAGTAAGTGATGGGAGGCAAGACATTGTTCATTGTACAAATGAGTGCAAAATATGATAAAAAGGAACTGTAGGGCTCTCAGGAAGAATAATGCATGTGCCATTATCATTTTGACACTGAGGACAGTAGCCTATTCATCACTATTGAGTTGCACAGACCCTGTGACTACTCTTTGCGAATCCCGTGGGAGGTTATGTACAGATATGTTTTTGAGGTAGGTCTTTGGAAGATCACAGTGTTCCTCATCAACAGCATAATCAAAAATTTGGCTTGTATATATCAAGGCAGGTTTGGCACAAGAGTCCTGATCTAAATGTGCCAGCTCTTGCTCTGCACGGCAGAGACATTTCACATGCCCACATTGTCTGGAAAGCCACGGTTGAGAAGGCACAGAGGGGTAGGAGGCAGACAGGGGTCAGGACCTCAGAGAGCAGTGGTAGCTCAAGCAGGTTGTGGGGACAACTATTTGAACTACAGACAAAACGAGGCAGAGACTCTGCACGCAAGATGCCTGTTATTTTTCTAGTGGTTTGTAGCATTGTCTCCTCTATGCCCTAAGTATTATAAATACAACAGTGTGTCATGCCATCCCTTCATTCACTTTCTTTCCACTTCCTTCCCCGTTCCTCCCAGCAAATCAAGCAGTCACACCTTGGACGAGATGCTTGAAAGGCAAGCATTTGAGCAAAGTATCTAAGGGTTAGATCCCAGGCTAAAAGCCTGGACTGATGGCCAGCTTTCAGGATGTGACAGAAAGCTGCGAGATTTAGCCAGTGCCCAGAGTGAGCTGACCAGATGCTGCCATAGCATTCCCTCCCAGAACTGGGGAAATGGTGCTTTCTGGCACCAGTCGTTACAGCCTACAACCTACACAAAGCTCCTAGTGCTTTAAGGAAAGCTAAGGCCACTTCTGTTCCATCGACACCACGTTCAAGACAGATGTCACGGTGTTTATACCTTCACACTGCCAAGAAACAGCTGCTTTTGGAGGCTGAAAAACACTTTCATATGGAGGAAATCTATAATCAAAGTCAAGTTACTCCGAAAAGTTACAGTGCCTTCACATTTGCTGTACAACACACACACAGAGAGTTCAACTTTTCCAAGGACACTGATGGGACTTGGAAATCAAATCTCTTACAGCAGATACACTCCAGACACGTACTGCAACTGCAGTGCTACACCGACCACTCCAGACAAGATGTAAACAAGGGACAGTGGGTAAGACGCTGAGTTTGCAACGCTAAATATATTTGTTGTTCTCTGTTGTTGCTTTAATCAGAGCCACTATAAAGATGTTTGGAGTCACCGATTTTTTCCTGTTGCACTTCCCTAACCTTCGGGATTACAGCAGTGAGAAGTTTTTATCTTACAAAGAAGTAACAGGATGCCATGGCTTTCAGACCTCTTGTCTACTAGACCCTTGTATTTTTACTTCCAATTGTGCCTGGGGAAACGATGAGGAGCAGATGAACACCCAGGAATTTAGCACATTATTAGTATATTTTTTTTAACCTAGGGGCAAGGAACAAAGCAAGCGAGGTAAGTGCTGTGAAGCAGTACGCTTAACTTTGTCTCCTGATCTCTGAATCTAGCACATTAAAGGATGGTGTTGCCGTTTGATACCTGCTGCTGCTAAGAGAATGCATAATGATAAAACCACCAGCTAAGCTCTTACATCATTTTACAATCAAGCATCTCAAAAACTGTTTATCTGATCAGCACCAAATTCTGTCAGAGCGTTGACATGTGCATTTCTAAATAATTTCAGTATGTCAACCTGAATAGACACACAGAATCAGAGAGTTAATTATCTTTGACAACTTTGCCAGCTAATTTCCTATTTATATGTACCAAACTAGGGGCCTCTTTTATCCTTCCTTGTCACAAAGAGTTTATCAATCAAATCAAGGCCTAAAATTGGCTGCCAAGGCGGTCTGCCATCCCAAAGGGGAGTTTATCTGTTTGAAATCTTTCCGACTACCTAATGACAGCAACATTGACATGAAACATAATAGGCATTGTTTTTTGTTGTTCCTTCTCTCTCCCTGCCCCCTTTCGTTTTCCCTTGAATGCAGACATTGCCTCTCTGGGAGAAGGTGAAGCTCAGGCTGGTACCTCCCCTGTCCTCCCCCCCGAAACATGCCTGCGCCGGGATGCAGCTGTCAGGACGGGGTTTCGGATGCACACAGTTCACCTCTGGATTTGAGCTGACAGAACCTGCCCGTGTCAACTCCATCCTTGTCTCTGCCAATTCAAGCACGTTCGCTGAGGAATATGAACGATGTTAAAAACTACCCGCTCCTGCTGACAGGCATTAGACGGTGGAGGTTTCGGTGCATGTTGTCACTACTTTTCTTTGACAGGCAGTTATGTTTTACTTTAATAGCCATATATCTCCTCTCCAGTTCCCTTTAACTGGGTGCAATTTTACAAGGATACCAAGAGGTTGTCACTTTGTATGCTTGTTTTATCCCTCATCAGGGAACTCCCCCTTGCACACACCATGTAAAAACTTGCTGCATCCTATCACAAAAGCAACAGACAAAACTATGGTCTTTGCTGGTACAATGCTAGGATTTTCTTTCTCATCCTGGATGAGGAAAGGCCAAGCAGTCAGGGGCTGAATCCTAATGGTCAGTTGAACCCACACAGGCAATTTTTTCTTGGAAACTTACAAAAGAAACGGAAATTCTTCTAAGACTAGGATGGCACCGCCACACTTCTCGGATACAGCTGGAGATGGCAAGATTCATCACACATGATGTTCATAATCAATCATGCCTCCCTTACTATAATTAAAAAGAAATAAAAATATAGAACTCTTTAAAAACATTGAACTGTTGCTTAGACAGTCATCGTTCCTGGGCCAGACCACACAGGGAAAATTACCTACTGTATGAGAAAAAACCAAAAGCACAGTGTTGCTTGCATTCTTGGAGATGGGCTATTTCTTTCTCACCAGCACAACCAGGCTGACCTAAGGTGGAAGCCACTCTGCCTTGTGTTCGTGCTGTGCACCGTAGATCCAGAGGAGACAAAATATCTGCTCCAGTGCTCTCCCTGACCTCCGAGTGTCAAAGTACTTATATCTCAAGGTTGTTCCCCCTGAAGTGAGCCACAGACAGTCAGCCACACTTTTTTAACATTCCACTAACCTATTAAATCTCTGGGTATTTTCTGTCTTTTGGAAATGGCTCCCTTTCCAACTCTAACCTTTTATCCCAAAAGCTATCTCCTCATTCCAGCAGTTTCAGAATGTGGTGGGCACTGCACAAACCAGCAGCCCTGGCTGGAAGAAGAGCAGCTCAGCTTCTAACCTTCCTGCAGTGGAAGATATTCAAGACATGCACCTTGCCCCTTACAGGATGAGATCTCACATAAGGTCCAAAGCACCTGGAATGAAGTGCCTCACTGTAATATCTTGAAAGCAGATTTTATGTTATTTTGCTACTCACTATCTAAAAGAAGAGGTGAGAGGGGGGAAAATGACTGGCAGATTCTTTAATGTCACCCAAAAGCCTCAAGGGCCCAATTAATCAGGAAATATGTTTGGCTTTTGGACTTCAGTTGCCCACTCCCTGGGGCTTCTGCAATGCAGGGGCTGGACATATGTTACTTGCTCATGCTCTAAGAAATTATGTTTGCATGGGGAGTGATACCTGCTAGTCCAGAATTAAGATGTCAAGACCTTCTCTCATTCAAATGCCAGCACTCTCAGCTGGAATGGGGCTGGAGAAGGCCCACAAACCAGTCTAACAGCTTGGTTCATAACCTTCACCATTCCCACGAGAGCCTACGTGAAGTTCCAGCTGTTTGGGTAACACAGTGGAATAGGAAATCAGAGAACATTACAACTCTTCGATTTTCGCTGAAGAGTATGAAGTGACTCACCACCAAATAACTCAGGTAATAAGAGAAAAGATGTCATGAACTCAGTGCTTCAAAGTCCTCTCCAGGCCTGCCGAGTCAGCAGCGAAACCCCTTTCACTTTTGAAATCAATGACAAAACTACAGCAGGAAGGGTATTTCTCCCCAGTTACACAATCCAACAATGGCTTTAAGCTGCTAAAGCTGAGCTGGTTTTGTTGGAAACTATCAACATCAACTTAAAAGTTTATGAGTCTTTCTCATTTGGGTTGTCCGTCCAGAAGATCTGGAATTTTTCAAAGATGCCAACAAAATCTAGTCATTTTAGCACCATTAAAAGGCCATCTTATATTCATAGAAATCGCTCTGACAGCCTACAGGTACCTTTCCACAATTTAATCTAGGATGCACAAATAACCTTTTCATCTACTGTTTGTTCCAAGGAACACACTTCAAATGGTAAAACCCAGTGACTGCTGGATTGCTTTGATCTACTGAGGCATCATAGCAAATCCCTTTTCCAAGCTCCCATTGCCTGCAGAATGGCACGTTTTCGGGAGGAGTGGCTCCAGGCCAGCCCTACACAGAGACAGGTGTGTTCAGAAATACTCAGTGCATTCCAGGAGACTTCCAGTGACAGATCCCACACTAGCTCCAGCGGCAGAAAAAACGGCTCATGGCACAGCTGGGTTAGTGTGGGTTAATGTTGTCTCGGCAAAGGCTATTATTTTTATTTCCCTGTCTCCGGAAGATAAAGACTCAAAAATATTCTTAAATACGGAGTGAAATGGCTGTGAGAACAATCCTCGTTGATAAATACCGATGCCCTGGCTGGTGGCAGTCCTGTTAGTGCTGTGAAGGGCTCCTTACTGCTAGTGAAGGATTGCTAAGGTTTCACTGAATGCACACAAAAGTCGCCAGGCAGGAAACATTGAAAAGCAAAGTTCTCATCTTTCCACTACATTAATAAAGCTTCCGTGGCAACAGTGCAAAGTCTCATATACCAGACAACCAATTCTCAGCAGGGAACTTACATAAACAGGAGGATACCTCTGGATGCTGCCTTTGCCGAGACTCCCGCACACGCTGATGGTGATGCAGACGCTTCTCCGGTAGAAGCTGGGCAGAGATCAGCAATTCCGTTCACATTAGCCAGTATTGAACATCAGTCATTACAACCAGCACAGTCCAGATTTGAGCCAGTGACCTAAGGGTGAAAGGCTGCAGCTTCCCAAGCCAGTAATCATTACGTTTTGACACAACCAATTATTCAAAAACAGTCACTCGGAGCTCAATTAAAATTTCGGTAACTTAACCTTTTCTTTGCTTCTCCTTTGTCTCCTGCACATCGTGCTCCCCAGCCTAAATAAACTGAACACTTTGTCACTGCACTATATAATTCTGTATTCAAACTGTCAGGACCTACCGGCGTCACCTCTGTCACTGTCTCTGCCAATCCCAACGCACTCGCTCAGGCCTCTGAACAGTATTAAAGTGCTCTCCCTGACAGACACTTTGATAACATCACCGAGCACACGCAGAGACAAATTTCTTCTGACAGCATTCACTCAACAAACTGAAAACTAAAGAGGTATCCGGATTTGTTTTAGTTACCTTGCTTGTGTGATAGATGTTATAATTAACTCTCTGTCTAATACTGAAAAGCTATTGTTCAGTTTCACGGCCTTTGAAGATTCACATTTGTAACAGCAAACCTCTCAAATGAACACATTTAGCAATGACTGCATTTTTCAGTGATTTCTTAATGTTGCCAAACAGCAGAACTGAATATTTATAGAGTTTCTGTTGAAAAAATTACACATATCATTGCTTGGGTTTGCTTTGATCTAGAATTTATTGTCTACGAAGTAAAAAAAAAAATAAATAAAAAAAAAGTCTCTCCGCCTTGCACACCTCCAATGCATGTTGGCTGCTTAAGACATTGTGTAGAGGCAGGTCATCTCAGACTTCAGTGCAAATCTAATTAAATTAATGCAACCTCTTGGACAACACAGAATCATTATTGCCGCAGCCATTCTAACATTTATCACATCTACACCGTCATCCATCAGAAACTAAATGCTTAGTCTACCAGCCTGTGTTCACCATAATAGGTCCAGTTACATTTTTTTTTTCTCCCCAGCAAGAGCAAATTATTACAGTCAGACTCAAAGACGTGTCCAGCTTCTGGATTACCAGCAGAGTCTGCATTGCAATTCCACAGGCCCCAAGAGCCTCCTGCCCAGGCAAATCCTCCTCGAGCCCTTTGGGAGCAGCGAAGGACATGGAGTGACCCAAGCTCCTCGGGATGTCCCCAAAGGGGAGGTGCACGGCTGGGTAAATCACCAGCTTCAGACAGAGCTGAGGCCAGAAGGACTCTGACCTCCCCATGTTGCACGGTGGGTAACTGGTAGGGAGGAAGTGCAAAAAATAGCTAATAAGAGGGTGGAAGTTTATGTCAAAATAGGTCCCTCCTTATAGCTGCTTTAACTTACATTGATTTAGAGGCCCTTAGACCCTCCTACCAAAATATAATTTGCAATACCATAGATGTCACCTTTGCATTCGGCCCAATAGGTATTTTTCTAACAGGGTCACGGGTTTCTCTGTTGCATGAAAATGCACAGGGATAGAGTAAATCTTGGCGCAGAACGCACGCTTTTCACACAGTCGTGTTTCTGAAAGGCAGCCCTGAGGAGAATGTCTCTGATGGAAAAAGCTAAAATAACCCACTCTACCTACACTGGTGCTGCTATATTCACTGCCTGAACTGCTGTTCCTCCCATTTCTCCTTGGAACATTGATGAAATCAGTCACTTGGGATTTCTACCTGCCAGGAAAATGACCATGAATTAGGTAAAAGGGCTCCAAACGTTGCCTGCTGCACCAAGCAGCACACACGGGTCGCAGCATTTCAGATGTCGCGCCTGCTACCACTGCTTGGCACCGCTCGACACAGACCAGCGGGATCCTGCTCTTTTAGGCAGTCACAAAGCGCTCGGCAATCACAGCGTTCCCGACTCCATGCTGCAGAATTTACTGGTCAGCGGGATGCAACAAAAGCAACTACGCAACTTCAGTTTTGTGATTTTGAAAATACAGGAAAAAATAAATTGCAGTTGGAATTTACTTTCCACTCCCAGTTTTGTCCCTTTGAGTATCATTGCGGATCATTGCCACAATGAACTTCACAATACTCTTATCTTCATGAGCTCTCCAGGCTAAGTTTTTTAATAGCTACAGTGACAAAAGCAAAGACACAACCAGCCCGTCTCAGGGACATGACAGTCTGGCATTTTAAACAATTTGACCACACATTGTACATATTTCCTACAGAGCTACTTAAAGTGTGAACAGAAAGGATACTTCTTCTGTACCGCCGTCACATAATCAGTTATTTAAATCATCTTCTTTTATTATAATGATTTTTTGTTTAATCTTGAGATTGATTTTACATGAAAAGCTGTCACTACCCTTTTAGCAGAAAGCAATATATGAGGGTTTGTTTTAATAATTATTGCAGTTCCCTAGACTAGCTTAAGCACAGACAATAGCCTTGTTCTGATGAAATATAACCAAAGATTGATGACAGAGCTGGCATCCTCATGTCTGATGTTCCAGGAAGATGAGGTGCTGTCATTTAGATTACAAACATGGCCCTGGCGTTGAGGGCATCTTATCACCACAGTAAATACCATGTCCATTTTTCCACTCTAACTTGCTCATAAGCATCTGCTTGAAGTTTGGTGGAGAAGTTTAAAAGAATATGATATTAAAGAATAATAATAATAAAAAAAATATTTCAGCTTCTTTAAAGTAGAAGAGTATTAAGAAAACACAAGTTAAGCAGTTTATGAAGCTTAAATTTTTATAACTGTTCTGGGGTATTGGTATAATACTTAAAGAAAGTTCTTCTTTCAATGTACATTTCTGTAAAATGAATAACAATACCTGCTTAAATTCAAATTTACCCAGAGACCAGAACCTCTCCGAATTGCTCATTCGCTTTATCATGCAAATTGTTTATTTATCCTACAAACATTCTTAGGGATAAATAATATAAAGTTTAAAGTTATATATTATACTTTAATATATGTGCAGTGTTAGAGAGAATAAAGACAGTGGCTTAGCTTTCTGGGCCAGTGTAAACTGAGAGACTTCATTCACCCCAATAACAGTTTTTCAGATGTACAGTAATATCTCTAAAATAAGACCGCAGATTCTTTACAGATTATGGCCTGAGATAGACATGCTTATTATATCCTTTCTGGGATGCAATTTATGCACATGCATTGCATTTAGTCTAAAAATGCTGCATTAAAACTTGGTGTTCTTAACAGACCTTAGCCTGAGGAACAGCTGGAGCCGTGCCCGACAGCCGTGCCTGCTCCCCAGCACAATCCCGCAGCCAGGGATGTCTCCTGGGAGCAGGAGATCCCTTGCGGGAGCCTGGGGAGGGCCGAGCAGAGGAGACAGAACGCAACGGAACGCTCCCTAAAGGTCTGGCTCTGGCGTGGAAACCTCCCTCAGCATTTGTGCACTTCAGTCAATATCGTGTCGCTTCCCAAGACACTGGTTGCTGTAGATGTCTGGAATTCGCTATTCTGCTGCTGGATCTCCCGCTTTCACCTTTGCACATAAAGAGAATCTTCTTTTTGCTGAAGAGGCATCATTTGGTTTTTAAGTTATTAAGATGTACATTTGTTTTATTACCAGATCTCATTTAAACTGGTGAATGCAATCACTTGTGTGCCAATTTATGACTTTATTTCTTCCTGGACATCCTTGCCTCCTGACGCAACTTGCATCAGATTGGGTTTTTTCCGACATTTATAAAATGATTAATCTTATCGTTTCTGTATTTTCTAATATCATGTCTGAGCTGGGATATGCTGTGATTCTTGCTAGCTTTGGGACCGTTTTATTTTAATTTTTTTTTTTTTTTTTTTTTTACACAGATATTAACTTCTGTAACACTGGTTAGCGTTGCTCACTTCCTCTGGTTGTTAGTTGAGGTGCCTCAAAACTACCAGATATTAACATAAGAGGATGTTTCTTTGTTCCTTATCACTGGCTGGTATAGAAAAAGATTACAAATGATTTACTGAACAAGCTGCCCACTGGCTGAGAAATTAGCTGGCAGGTCATGATGTTCATGACGATCAGTGATGAATTCAAGAGAAGCCTCTGAAGTTCCCTCTTAAAATCTATGATTACTTTGGGCCGCTTGGCACTACTTTCTCTTACAGTGAAAATATGACCAGCTCAGGACCTGCAGGTAAAAATCTTATTTTGCCTTTGGCGCAGCCTTCTCAGCAACTCAAGATTCCTCTGTTGAGAGGAATTACAAGTCTTGGTGTAGCATTTGTGGCTGATGCAATCGAAACATAAGAAAAACTGCCTACTTCCCTGAGGTTCAAATGGATGGTAAAGAAGATGTTGCTGCACAGGTTAATGATTGAGCTTCACCAGTTCTGAGCAGCTTTTTAGCACTCTCGATTTTGAATTTAAATCAATGTCTCTCAGTGAATTAAAATATCAAAGACACCTGCTAGAACTCTTTACATAGATGATAGGAGCATCCATTTGTTGTCTTTCCTATTAGGTCTACGTTTTTTAAAAAAAGACTATGAATTTGTTGTGAGATTAAATGGTATTTTCATATTTGGGAAGCAGAGCAGATATTATGCCAAAGAAGACAGGAGACATTTTATACTTGACCATTAGGTCAAAAGCATTAATCAAAACAGAGTGGATCTGTATAATTAATCTCCACTATCATAAGTAGGTTTAACAGAAGTAATGTAAGAGAATTCATAAGCAAATGACAGTAAAGTTCAACATTTCCTCCTCCTAGTAATAATACCATTAGTTTAAAAATATCTAGATCTCATCAGAAACACTGTAACAATCATTTAGGGAAAAATCTTCACTTTACAAAAAGTGAACCATGCAAAAAATTATTTTAAAACCGGATTTTATTTCACACTCCAGCACCAACTCCAGGACAACGCACACATATCATAATATGCCCTATTAAATGAGATGTAAATGGGCTGCAGGTTCTCCTTGGGTTTTGTACCACTTGAGTGACCAAGAATAAACTATACATCATAGGAATTTGGGACAGAGCTTCAGGCAAACAACAGACCCAAGCAGGAATTAGGACCCCAAAAGACTGGACCCTCAGCCTCCTAACAGCATACCAACGCTAAGCCAAGTTCTACCCACAGTACATACATAGTCCTCCCACTTCCAGTGTCTCGTTTGCTGGAATAAAGGACGAAAACCGTGGCTTTTCTAAGTAATTCTGTTTTCTGCTGCTGAGTCAAATAACATCTTGCTATCTGTCTGCCAAAAAGGATCTACTCGCTCCCATTATTTTCTCTGTTCCGTATTTTAGCTTTTATCCTCATGCCCTATTGCTATGTAGATATCACAATTACATAATATAATTATAATCACATAATTATGAACAGAGTTCATATTTTTATATACAGTTATTAACAGAGTTCATATTTAGAAGATCTTAATAATACTGAGCTGCTTCCTTTTTGCCCACTGTTCCTATGTGAATCTCCCTATCTCCCCCAAATTATTTTTGTCCTAGGAGACAAACCTCACAACTTTGATGTACCCTCTAAGTGCAAATGTAGCAAATTAATAAGCTACAGAAAACTGACATGGTCAGTAGCTTGAGTACATTTACAGAGATGTAGGATTCTTCACCTCCAAATACACAGGCTTTTTTTCCCCTCTCTGCTAAACGCAGATCTAGAGGCAAAAGGAACAGAAGAAAGGTATCAAACCAGCTGGAAAGCCACACAGAGCAGATAAGCACCTTGGAGAATGAAAAGTAGCTCAGATACTTGTTCGTTTGCTTGAAACGGTCTTCCAAGCAGCTTCTCACTAATGCATACTTTTAACTCCTTGCAACCTTCCGAACCAAAGTGGTTTCTTTTTAAAATATTAACCAACAGCAATGAGCAACACCCCATCCTAACTCCCAGATGACCAGCACCAAATCCAACACTGAAATCTAACTTCAGGAACATTTCAAATCACATCCTGAGCTGCTGGAAGTCAGAATAGTTCTATATCCTCCAAGAGACTTGCGCTGATTTTTATCACCTAAGAATCTGACCATTGTAACACAATATACACAAAGGAAACCTAACGTTATATCAGATAACTAGTTAACCAGCCCTTTGTTTTTCTCTCTGATATCCTGTCTCTTCAATTGCTGCAAGCAATTAAGTGCCCACCACTTGTTTGAACAACCGAACAAAAATAATTACAAATGCATGTTACACTACAACAATTGCATATTAACAAAGGCTTGGGGCCAATTAATCATTACACCATCGATATCTAATTTGCATAAAACTATTCTCTTTAAAGACTCCATGTTTGAGGTGATAGGGTTACCTCATTGATTATGTAAATTTTCCATCAAGCTTTGCAGAAGCAGTCAAAAGAAATAAAAAGGCTTGTCTGTTCCCAGCCAAGCCAACATCCTACAGCTGTACGGCAAAACAAAATTGGGAAGAGAAGGGGAGACAGGGAGAAGGGGAGAGCAATAATGTAGGAAATATTTTAAAAGGCTGAGCTACAGTTCAGGTTTATGAGCACAAAGCTGCAAAATAACTAATCCAGAGTATGCCAATTAAGAAGGCACTGGTGAACTGACTTCTTTACAGCCATGTCAGGTCACAAACCCCAATAAAACAGCTCAAAACCAGTGCTATCATTTTCCATTTTACCTAGAGCTTCCTTAAAGGTACTTCCTAAAAGGAGATACACATCTCTTGAGACAACCCAAAATCTACAGATGAACCTACCAATAAAATTGCGTATTCCCCTTGCGATTTGGGATGTTTTCCTGAAGATTTTCTCTGGAAGAACACTGGCTTCTTAAATTAGCAATTTTCTCCTTGAATCTTACGAAGAATTCTCACACTGACTGTGGGCAACAATTATAATTGCAATACTTTTCCACTTGCCTACCTGGGCTGTGAATTAAGGAGGCCGTGAGCTCTAACCACTTCTGCCAGGCTCTGCAGCACAAGCCAAGGGGGCCGTTGTCCCGTTACACCCCAAAGTCATGGTCACAGCACACGTGTGTCACCAGTGAGCTGCTGGGACAGAGCGAAAGGAGCAAAGGACTGTCTGCATCTGCTCATCCTTCCTGAGCAGAAATAATGTGTTTTGTGACTCCACTTTTAGGGTGAGGCAAGGCAAGGAAGACTTGTCTTTTTTCCCAGGCCTGTGCAAAGTGGGAAATACTGTATATTATTCTTTCAGGAATCTTTTTTCCTTCAGTGACTTGGAACTAACAGTCATGATATAAACAGGCCTCTTAAAGGATAATTAAACTCTTCCCTATGGTAAAAGAAAGGCAGAGCTGGTAGATTTATCTTTCCCCAGAGTCAGAGAACAAGCCTCTAACACAAAAATAACAAAAAGCCCCCATCTCCAAAAGCTAGGATTCATTGTGGTCACACACTTCTAGTGTTGCAGTGTAGTGGACAGGAAGATATAAAACACCTAGACCACATTTCACACTATCCAAAGTACACACACCTACAGAATAGACCAAACGTTAGGAAATTCAAAATTTCAAGAGTCCAAGCAACCAGGCCACTGAGCAGGAAAAGCAGAAGGCTTCCCACAAGTAGTACTGCAAAAACGCACCAGCGTAGCATACATTATACCTGCAACGACACACTCCATGCTCTGTTCTCTGCAGAGGGCTTCTCAACACCAGGATGGGGGACAAGGTGAAGAGAAGGGAGTTTAAAGTGCAAGCTGCACTCTCTGCTCCAAAAAGCACACTATGCTGATTCAAAAAAAAACATTTCCAAAAAATGCCTGTGGGTAAATTTGAGCTGCCCACAGCTCCCCAGGGGCAGTCGAACTTGCTGTCGAGCCATTTATGTGGATTTCAGTCAAATTCTAATTTTAGTGTTCATTAAACATGGGTAATTCCCAAGCCAATCCCTGCATCACCTAGTATACATAATACCTCTACAATATAGGTCATCCTAGCTTAGAAAACATATACAGACATCAAAGTGCAACCATTTCATTATAAGTATTAACTTTATAAATAATTATGAACTTCTTAATTCTTTACAAGATGCTGTATAATCACAAATGTTTAAAAAAACATTACAATAGGAAGAAAAGTGGGTGGTTAAGGTATATAGGTATATATGTGTATATAACCCACATGCACACATGGATTAGAGAAAGAAGAGAGGTCTAAATATGCATGTGTCTACCTCCTTGAGGCATAAAGAAGAATGTCTTCCTGAAACAGAGGCTATTGAGGAGAAAGCCTGGTGTCTGCTTCAACTAAAAAAAAGCATGAAACCTGCCGTCCTAATAAGTGTTCTCAGCTTCTCCCTGTTCTCTACACAGCTCTCTGTGCAGGGAGGTCCCAAGCAGTCAAGATGCTGGTTCCAGGTTCCTCTGAGTCACTAGGGTTGAGCTAAGGCACAGCAGCAAGGTTGTGGGTATCCTGCATCGAAATTCAGCGCCCCTGGAAGCTCTCCAGAGAGGCGGATGAAGTACAGCCGTACCTTTCCTTCCCTTTTCTCCCTACCATCTCCAGCCCCGTGACACCGAGGCGGCACGGCTCCACTCTGTGTCTATACCAAAATGTAGCACTTCCTGCGTGTGTTGCAATGGTTTTACTCGCTTTTTGGGTGTTGCAACTGAGGCATAAAGAGATTTGTGCTTTCAGAAGCTCCCTGTAACTTGAGTGACCAGGCTGAGCCTTATTACTGGAGAGGGTGTCACTTCATGTCTCTAAAGAAATGAAATAGAAAGGACATGCTTCACCACTGTGCTAGATTATGCCAGAACTCATAAAATAATTAAAACTGGACAATTATGTCAGACCAGACAAGCATGACACATAAAGCAAGGCAGAAGCTGTAACACCCGAAGCAGGGACTGTACTGAAATGAACCCCACAAGAGGATACACTTCCCAAAGTACATAGATATATCATTTAGTACTAAACACTGTTATTTTATCAGAAGCATGGACATCTCCAGGGAACTTCAGAGAACCACAAAGATGCTATCTTGAAGGCAGACAGGGGCCCAGTTGACTTCTTCAGATGGCCTTAAAGAAGCCTCCTCCAAAATAACTCTCCATAAGAATCACTGATTGTTTCCTTTGAGCACCATCTGTTACTAATCTAATAGTAGCATTTTAAACGTGCACCCTTGCACAGCATTAATGTGAGAAAGTGGATTAAATATAGTTTGACTGCTTGCATTTTAACAGCCTCATAGCAAATGTTGTTTATGGGCTGTTGAGTTTCTTTTTATTAATTTGTATTGATTTTAAGTGCTCAGAAAAGCAAAGCCTGATCGAATGAGCTCAAGCCAGGTGAAGCACCGATGAGCAGCAGGCACACATCCCTGGTCAGCATGGCCAAGGGAGGCATTTACAGTGAGCAGCACACCTGCTGCTCTGCTGCCAGCTCCACAGCATGAGCCCGTTTCTCAAGCCAAAGTACCTGTTACTTTTCCAGCAGGTAAGCCAGCAGCATCGTAGAGATCAGGCTGGGGTTACCCTGCTTCTCTTAGTTTTGGTCTAACCTAAGAGGACTCAACATAGAAACATGTAGGTCTCCATTTGAGAAGAAAAACCAATATCTATCGCAAGAATATGGCAGAAAATAAAGAAAATAGTAAATGACTGCACAGGGAGCTGCCCCTTCCATTCACAACATTCCTGCACTAAGCAGGCGATGAAATAGTAGCAATTTGCACAGAAACTCTGGAGTTGCACAGTTCATGGCCAACTGCTTTCTATCACCTAGAAACAAACCCAGACCTTCATTCCATCCCCTCCCTATGATGCTTCTGCTCTGCTGGTCACTTCTACAGTTATACAACCTCCCCCTTCTGGGTAAATGAGGCTAATCAGTGCTGCTCAGTACAGCTGACTCTTATCCCTTCTCCAATCTTACTTAGGAAATTGCAGGGGGATTGATTATTTGGGATGGGATTTCAACCCCTCACACTCCTTGCTCGGTCACATGTTGTGGTTTATTATTACCTCAGTCATCCTAAGGACAAGTGGAAATTTGTCAGTCCCCATCCTAGGGCATTCGGACAGAGTAAGAGTTCAGTCAAACGTAAAGGACCTTTTTAGATTTCTTTCTGTCCCAGCCTTTCACTTGCCCTGGATTTGGCTGCTTTTCTGAAGTTATTGGCTAAACCAACCTTACCACTTACAATAGTGGAAAGAATGTAAACAGAAAGTTGTGATTGATACCAAGAGCATCGGTAATTAGCTTAGAAGGACACAGTTAGGAAAGAAGGAGCCAATGGGCAAAATTGAGAGAGAGGGAAAAGCAGCTATTTATGAATGCTAAGTATGTATAAATAAAATAGATAGCAAATAGGGGTGGAAAGAGGAAGAGAACTGAAAACCACAGATAAAAATGAGAAACTAAGACTTGCAGAAAACTGATAAGGGAGGTAAAAGGATATAATGGTCAGCGGAATTCACAGCAATAGAATTTATTTTTAGTATGTTAAAAACATATGGAATCCTAAGAACGAAATGGAAAGATGCCAAGAAAGGCAGATATGTTCACTGACAATAACAAGCTTTGTTCAAGGCTGCAAGATGCACAAACATTGGCAAACAGACAAATATTTACAAAATATCGCTTGCAAAGTGGAAAAAACCATGTGTGAGTTGGGCAAAGCCATATGTGTTGCAATGTCACCTTCCAGACAAGGAGAGGCAGGCTGCTTTTAAGCAGCTCTCCTCACATACGGTGTGCAGTAAAAGTCTTCACAGAAACACCACTTCTTTATTAATCTGTGTGGAACCTACCACCATCCAAGTCATGCACTGGCGGGAATGCTATCACCGCTAGAAAATAAATTTGAGCCAATACTAACAGAACACACGAAAAATAAATCTGTTGGGAAATCCGGAGTATCTTTCTGATCCAGTTGTATGATTACATATAGTTTATTCTATCTCCTGGTTCTCCAGTTTGTAAAATGAGGAAAATAGTCGTCTCTCCCTGGCAAGTTTCTCAAGCAAAGGAGTCATTTGCAATGCTCTAAGACTGGCACTTTCAGAGTGTTAAGCACAATACTATACATTGTCTAAATCACCTTTCTCAGGGAAGAAAGATTTACCCATCACATACAAGCACCACACACATTTCACAGCACTTCAAGGACAAAAAAAAAAGAGGAAAAAAAAATTCATTGAGGCCATTTAGATTTTCCAGAAAAATCAAGAGAGAGTGTGCCCCGCAGCTCCTGACTGGCAGTGGAAGCTGGAAACCTACATCCCTTTGAAAAGCTCAGCTTAAACATTTCTTCGTTTTGACCCAATAAATTCTGCAAAGAAACGAATAAGTACTCACTTCAGTTCCTATCATCTCTGCTTCCCTCCCTTGCTGGCAGCCCAATACTGAATTCATTAAATTTCATTAAAATATACATCTGGTTCCTGCTTTTACAAGGCTATGAAATCTGCAGGTCTTTGCAGAGCAAAATCAGCTGTTCCCTGTTTAATACAACCTTTCTGGCATACGGACACGAGATTTGAGTTACAGATCCCCTTACTCAGCTGACAGTCAGTGGGTTCCTGCAATACAAGCCCTAGTTCAGGTAAAGACTGGGGAAGATTAAGGTTGGCTTAATGATGATGAAGTTTGATGCTCTGGTATATTCACGACAAGAAAACTACAGCTCCTATAAGACACCCTGGCGGTCAGAGTACAAATAGATTACATATCATCATGACCCAAAACATAATTTGGGTCTAAAAACCACAAACTCAATAAGTCCAAGTAGAACCAAAACACTTCATTTGCTTTCCCCAATGGAGGATTAATATTTTTGTGGCAATAGTGAAATTTCCTCTCAGAAAATTCCATAAATCATGTTTGAAATTAATATATATATATATATATAAAAATAAAATGTGGTAGAAAGTTCCAGCGGTAATTGGATGCCTCATGAGATGCTGCATGCACGTGCCTAGTCTGTATGCACTGAAGTGAATTGCATTAACACTGACAAATGTTCCTTTTGGCAGATCCAAAACATATCATTTTGACTTGGGAGAGATTTTGCTAGGATAGGTACACAGGGACTTGACATTCCATCTCAAGGCTGCAAAGAAATGACATGTTTCTTCCTTTGTTTCCCTGAAACTGAACGGCTGGGGCTCTTATCTCAGATCTGGAAGATTCAGGTTTAATTCTCACTCCTGCAAGAGTCACAGTAAAAACTTATCTTACAAGTGACTATTAACTGTTGGACATTCCCAGGCTATGGTCTGACAGAATCTCCTTTTTAATACCAATGCAACAACACTATTTACTTGAAACAGCAAGTGTACAGTCCATAAAACTGAACTGCACGTTTATAAGGTACATTTACAGATCCCACTGTAAAGTGAGGGTGAAATGCAATAATGCTGGAATCTTTTTCTCCTCACTCCTTTAATGCAAAGCTAAGAAACTCAGAAAATTATTCTTACCCTGAAATACAAAGATTACTATCACCCCTTTAAAAATAAGCACTTCACCTTATTTGCGAAGCCTAAAAAATCCCCAACCCACCACGACGCCGCTGTACACACAGACATGCTGCCACCATCAACAAATCCCACTGTCTTCTCCTTGGAGTTAGAAAAAGGTCGTGCCTCTGCTACCCCAATTCAAAAGTTTCCGTACCTTGACAGCAGCTATTTTCCACCTCCTGTGACCTTGAGAAGCGCTGCTCCCTCCGGGCATGCCAATAGTTGTAAAACAGGGAGTGCAATAGGAAATGGATATGGATGGAGTGAAAGCGATTCTGTTGTCCTTTCACACACCCTCCGTGAGATGTTGAATGTGTTTGAATGTGATCCATCAAGACATTGATCCCTTGGGGAAGCAGAGATGTGTAAGGAAACTTCAAGTGCTTTCTAACCACATCTACCTACAGCAGAATGTACTGAGCAGTACAGTAAGAAGATACATATATTATCGATAGTCCCATGTCATGGGACAAGTCACGGCAGAGGTGAGAGGAAATCAGATGTGTTCTGGGGCTCTGGAGGTTATACCTTCACTCAAAACAATTTCTCCTTGAAAAGTAACAAGCAAACTGCTCTCTGTTGTGGTCTCTTTAGCTACTCTGTACTAAACTCAGCTACAGGAAAAAGGGAATGCAAGACCGAACAATGCATTTTAATATAACATTTTACAGGAAACACTGCAGAGATGGTACTCTATTTTAAAGCTGTCAAGCTCCATAATTAAAAGAAAAATGCATTATTAACTATAAGAATCTTCTGCTTGTGTTTAAAACCCAAAGGTTTAAATCAAAATCCTTAAAAGCCATTGCTAAACAGAGGAAACGCAGGCGCTGGCCCTAGCAGTGAAGTCTGTCACCAACACAGGCTTTATCCAGCTTAAGCCACTTCGTTCTTTGATCAGAAAAGAGTGGCTTGAGCGGGTTTATTTTAGAAGGCTGGCAAGTGTCTCAGCTAGGACAGCTGCATGCTCAGAGCTTGTCTCAGAAGTAATCCTGCTTCCCCTGCCCCCTCCTTCCAAAGCCCAGGGCCTGACCTTGCAGAGGGTCCTGCCAAGTCCCAGGAGTTAGTCTGCGCTCAGCAGGGCTGAGCACGGCAGCAGGCGGCACACGCTGTGGGCTGGCTCAGAAGTTCACTGCGAGAAGCAGCACGTAGGAAAAGGAGAGAGATTGACGGTTTCCCCCTTTTACGCCAATCCTCGCCTCCCAGGACCCACCATGAGATGCTTACACCAGTTCATGTGGCCTGTGAAACTACAAAGATGCTGCAGGAAGCACTTTCCCAAGGCCCAGTTGTGCCAGACCCCGAGCAACACAACATCTGAAACAGGGAGTTTCTCACTTGCTGCTAGGGCAGGTGTAAGGCCCAGCAATCCACTCCAGTATCACATAACATCGCAGAGCGTAGCCTTACCAGGATTAGCCAGAGCGCTGAGTAAGGTGCAAATTCAGGCTTAACTGTCACTAATTGCATCAGAGGGCCAAGGACTGAAGCCTCCTAGCGCCTGCTTTCTCTCTCACCCACAGCAACTGGCCCTGTGGCCTGGGGACAACAAGAGGACCCCTAGCGTTTCACCCACAGAGATAAACAGCAAACCTGTCCCATCTTAATGGTGACACATTAGGACATCTCTACACAGGAAGAAGCACTTGCAGGATCACAATGGTGTTTAGCTTTTGTTTTCTAAGGAGGGATTCATTGAACGTGAAGCTAAACATCCTACATAGAAGCTTTGTGTATTATTTTCACAAGGCTTGACTTTTTGCAGTGGTTGTTATTGTTGGTGATATGGGTCTTCAGTGATGGCATTTTGGATTTAATTCAGATCTAAATTTGGTTGGATAATTCATCAGCTAGGTTTCTAAAGAATCTGGAGACCAGTGGAGCCCTTAACCATGAAAAATGTGACACTGCTCTTTGATTACCAGCTGGGATCTCCAAGCTCTTTTGGCCTGCAAAGTGACAGTTTTTCAAAATACGCAGCAACCAATATTTCATTGCAGCTGGCAGGGCTCCATAAAATGGTTTGGACCTTACAGTGCACTTAAACCCTTTGATAAACAGACTGTATAGATTGAACAGATGCTGGTTCAAGAGTTCAAAATGCTCAGGTTTCCAGCTGAACATACAATAACCTGTAGGCAGAAGCAGAATAACATCTGAACAGGTTGGAACTGTGTCCAGGATGGTCTGTTCTACTTGTTAAACGCTGAAGGAGAGTTGGTCTGAAATAGGAACATAGGATTGGTTGGGATAATCTATTTCTACGGGAGAAAGTGGGAGAAAGTATCCAGTCCTCTACGGTCACAGCCAACTGCATCATTACGTAGCCCTTTCCACAAGCCAGCCTATTTCACCATGAAGGCAGCTGGCTGCTGTGCCCTCATCACTTCATTTGGAAGGCTGTAGGCAAATCTGATTGTTGTAAGGAACAGACATGGATATTTACACTACTTTTTAAGAGTACTTACATGAAATTGAAGCTTTAACCTATCCTTTTTACCTTTCAAAGAGAGACGTCTGCAGGAAGACAGGTCCCAGTCAAGGGTAAGAGAGCCAAGAGCAGACTGGCTTTTGAGCTGAGGTGCAAAGATAGAAAAGGCGGCAAATTCTGCAGGCTGCCCCTGCGGGGTGTGCGCGGTGTGAGCCACAGCTCCCCACAGAGCCAACAGCTCCACGGCTTCCAAGAGTACAATGTTCAAATATATTTCACACTGGTGAGAGGGCTGCAAGACTCACCCCAAGCACACTCCTCCAGTGTTTTCCGTTTCCAGGGTATAAATGATCTCTTGGAAAACATGACTGGCTAGGCAAAAAAAGGAGGTGCTGAGCTCGCTATTCCTGTGCGCAAGTAACATCTTCCTCCTGGGATCCTGGTGCCCCAGAACAAGTTTCTCCTCCAGGAACCTGCCAAGTGGAGCTCCAGGAGCTGCCAATTTCCAGCTAGAAGAGCTGAAAACCTTGCACAAGGCTGGGCGATTTGATCCTACAATCCCTCGTTCTCTTGAGTCATCTTTGTTAAGTCAATGGATCTGCTTACCTGGGTGAATATTGGCTACAGGAAGAAAGAGTATTAATGCTGAATGTAACTTAGTGGCAGCAGTTGCAAAGGAGAAGGAAAACAAAGACCTTCTCTCACATGCCAAATATTAACATTTACATTTGCATGAATACTTTTCCTCCTTACAGAGCTGGATTTTGACTAGCACTTGCAGCAGTTATAGTGCCCAACAGAAAAGCAGGAGTTCTGGCACCACACCACCATAATATAAAAAATATTAACTCAGGCTTAGTAACTGTACAATTTCCTGGTGTTCTTTTAAAAAGGGGGAGGAAGAAAAGGATCTATGTCAAACATGCACATCTAATGAGTCCCACGACCTCATCTGGAAAAGACTCACCAGGATGCTGAAAAAAGTCTGACCTGAGGCACTATACAGAGATCCGCTCCTCAGAGATGAAGTTTAGGCACCCAGTAAGGTGTCCCCAGATAAATGCCAAATTGTTTGTTACTTCCGCAAAGAGAAGTTTTCTGTGATATTCTGGAATATCAAACATCCGATATTCTCAATTAATTAAGTCCTCAGTGAAGTCTCAAACATAAGCATCTAATGGCTGACGCATAAGCACCAGTGGTCCAATCCTGCCTCTGCCAGAGCTCAGGCCATCAGCCCAATCAGGAAAACTGGCGTGGGCCTTTGACAAATAATTAATAATTTTTTTTAAAAGTCTTGTTTCTGGTAGTCCTTCTTTCTCTCTTTAAATTAGCTAATATGAAAGTCAAGCTTTTTGTTTTCTCTACATAAACACAGACACACACACAGACACACACACCAAAAAAAAAGGCAGGGAAAACGAATGTTTCCAGAAATTAAATGGCAAGTCGTGTTATTTTTAGGGGGTTAGATGACAGGAGGCATCACATTTGAAAGTACTCACTTGATCAAAGAGCCCTAAAAGGATTCAGCAGCACTGAGAACTATATATCAAATAGGATTATGACAGAATTAAGGGACTGAGCCATTTATAACTTAGGGCAGTCTCCCTCTTTGAAGCCTGCTTTGGTAATTGATCCATTTTTCTATAAGCCAGAACCATAGCATTGCATTAAAAATCTGTATCTACTCCAAACTATTAGCTTTGTACAAGATAATCAGGGGAAAAGGTAACATTTGTATGTGACACTAGAATTTCCACTTGAAAAAGAAAATAGTCATGACATCTAAATAGAGAGAACATTTTTCTATCACTATTACCGTGTCCAACAAATTCTCTTCTGCAGCATGTCAAAGCACAGTTGTGCATTATGGAAACATAAATCACACAATAGAAGTGAAAACTATTGTTTTGTGTTACACAAATTGAAAAGGACATGAATGCATCAGTGGCATTTATTTTACTTCTCGGGACATTCAAATAGTGCCAAGAGGAAATCTGAAGACACACACAAATCAGTCCAGATGCTCTTACTCATGCAAGTGATGGGAACACACTCCTTGGGAGGAATCCCAACCCTCTTCAAGTCAAGAACAAAACTACCAACAACATCAAAAGCACCTACAGATGCCAATGGACTGCAGGAAGCAGCGGCTCCTCGTTTGGCATTAAGGTATCCCTATACCTGTCAATTTATTAGATGCATTAGTGTAACTGAAAGGAAGGAATAATTGCAAGCTACAGACTCCAAAACCCATCACACTTATTAAAGCACTTTGTTCAGTCAAGGCAGGGTTTTAGCGAACTTAGTGGATGAAAGTACTGCCATGTGTCTGTCTCAGCCTCCAGCAGACAGATCCTACCTTTTCAGATGACGCCGATATAAATAGGACCAACGTTAGCATGTCTGAAATTCAGAGAGTATTTTCACCACCTAATATAGCTGCTAGAAAAAAAAAGTTAATAGCGTAACTTGTTCAGGCGCTTTGGTTTATCCTCTGGTGGCACTGACCTCGCCCCACAGACTGTAACAGGAACCTCATAAACCAAAGTTCGGAGTTAGCAATGAATACCTGCTCCCTTCCCTCTGCACGGGGCTTCCTCTTAGGAAGTCAGCACCGCAATTAAATCCGTGACACTGTCTAGCTACATGTCTATGTGCGTATAAACATGTGAGACAGAGAACCAAACAGCTTTCTGACTGAATTATGCATTCACTTAAATTTTCACTTTTATTAACTAATATCCTTGGTATGATTTAGCCCATTGTAAGGGGAGTATCTCACAGCTCCTTTATCTAAAGCGAGTATATTCTCTCCTGCTATTAATAGAAGGTGCACCTGGCAAACTCTTGTCTGCTTCTACACGTATATTTTATGCATGCACACACACAGATGGAAGAACTTTTACTATAAATGCTCTTGTGAGGTGGCAAGGATGTATGTAGACTAATTCATAGATCAATGGCAACTGCAGATTATCTTTTTCCATATTAAACTGCAGTGTACTATCTTCAGAGTTAAACTGCTCACCCACCATCAAAGGTTGTGAGAGTTTTCTCTGCTGATTTAAACGGGTACAGAAACAAGATGTTAGGTGACAGCTAAGAACCTACCCAGTGTATATCCAGACTGCAATGGGGCATTTCACAACAGGCAAAAACTTGTCTCATTCTCTAGGTCCTCTTCCATAATAAAATGCTCCACCTCTTGTGTCTGAGGTGAGGAAAAAACACACATACACATTTGAAATATATTTAAATATGAGGAATTCCGTGGCTCCTCTGATAGACTGAATATTCCCATTCTGAAAAAACCTGAATACTACTCCTGCACATTTCTGTTGTTGGAAAAATGAAGGCTTTTGCTCAAAAGCCATAAAAATTTGTAAACTTTCTTAATCTGCGTCTGCTCGTTATTCACTTGGGTTCCCAGCCAAATTCATCCTGAAAGTCAGCAAAACCCACTCAACTTCGTAGACTGCAAATGAATTTTTCACTCCTGCCTACCCCAGAGGTAAACAAACACCATTTGACCTTGTATTGATTTCTTTGATTAATTTCCCATTTAAGCCCTATTCTGAGGGGTTTATGTGGGATATATGAGATTCATGGCATTTGTGCAGGCCCTTTACATAGGGCTGGAATCCTCTCTTACCACATGCTACCACACAAAATTATAGAAACAATCCATTCTTAACCATTCACTTCAGACCCAATTACTATAGACTCCATCATGGACCGTCTGAGTTATTCTAGCAGATCCAACCTCCATAAAAATCAGCCCAAACGTTGCATTACAGGTTGTCTGTGTTCCTCCCATTAAAAATATTTACATAAGCTTGGATTTCAGCAGTGTTTACAGTTACAAAATAGCAATTTCTGTCAGGACAGTTCATCCCAAATCATGAAATGTTGTTCAAAATGGCACGGAAATTGTAAGGCAAAGGTTAGCTTGCTAAGTCTGTGTTCTGCTTATTTCTTTTAAAATCAAATGGAACTTGACTTGTTTATTTATTTTACAAGGAGGATTTGAAAACAACACTAACTCTTAAGGGGAAAAACCAAGGGTTGGTTTAACTTTTTCCAAACTCTTTACTTCTAGGGTTTACGTCACAGTACCAGTTCCCATCGCGTGAGTTCAGGTCCGCTGACTCCAAAAGCTGAAGGACTGCAGGGCACTGAGCTGCACACTGAGCTCCCATGTCAGACCACACGCAGCATCTGCAGCCGGGGATGCAGGGACCCCACAGACGGACACGGCAGCCGCCTCCTGCTCCATTGCTCCAGTGCAAGAAGGGACCGAGGGGGAAATCCCAGCCCCAGAAACTAATGAGAGGCCTGCCTTTGACTTTAGTGAACTCGGTGATACGTCTCTTGAGCAAGATCAGCCCACGTTTAATGGGCCAGCGTTAAGTTTTGTGCACTGATATTCAACAGGAGCAGTATGAAACTGTGAGTGTTGCAGAGGCCTGATTCAGTGGCAAAGCTGATGCAAATTGCAGGGAAATGTTGTTATTACACTACACGCAATTACACTATCACCCAGAGACTCCAATTAACAGTATAGTCTCATTGTACAGTCCTGGCTTCAAAGGCAGTTTGATTTAAATAGACAAGGCAGGTAGCTGAAGCCTTAGGATATACACTGTACAACTGAGAAATGAGGCAAAAGTAATTAAGTGACTTGACCAGGATCATACAGGAAATCTTTGGCTGAGCCAGACCCTGATTCCCATTCTGCTGAGCCCTCGCCTGCAGCCATAATTACGGCAGCATTCTTCTGCTCTGACCTCAGCCGAGCTGCAAGTGCACGCACACGGCAAAGGCACGGCTCCAGCCCCCCACCCCTGCAGACCCGCTCTGCCAGGTACAACCGAGCCCCAAGAAAGGGGAAAAGCACCTTCCAAGCGCGTCTCCACACCCACCCGTGTCGCTCCTATGAGCCCGTGTAGCTCGGCAGCCCAGCGCAGGCTCACAGTCCCCCCAGCTCACACCGCACGGCTCTGGCTCCTGCGCCCAGGCTGCCCGGGGTTTCAGCTGCCATAAACTAAGCCAACAGTCATAGCGTGTTAAGAACATCCAAGACAACGTGACTTTTTTCAACATTTCTCTAGTGATTATATTTTCACAGGAAATGTACTAAAAATTATTAGCGGTGGTTTGGATGAATACGGCCTTGAAAACTAACTGAAGCTTGGAGCTGCCAACATTGTAAACGATCAGACCTGCTGTAATTTCAAGGAAGAAAAAAAGAAAAAGATAAATAAAATGGGGAATTTCAGTAAGTTTTCTTTTTTCTTTTAAAGATTACATTAGAATGTACTGACACATTTCTTGCCCCAGTTTCATCCTCTGATGCTGCCTATAAGGATGCCAAATAAACTTAATGATATAAATACTTTTCTCCCTTTTATTTCCTCCTTTCTGTAAGTGCTACCAGAGGAAAAGCTTTTCAACACAGCTTATTGTTAAAATTAATATGAAACAGCCCACTCTCAAATCTGGCAACTCCACACCATCAGCTACTAGAAACCACCATAGTTCCACCAGCACTTAGTGCAGCTGAGCTCTTCCTCAAAACATCTGAAAAATACAACAGAACCAGACCTGCCAAGAAAAGGTCAGTATTCATGTGCAGAACTTGCCGGTACAAATAGCACAGGCACAGTACTTCTCTGTTCCTATGAGGTCTTTCCTTTTTCTTACTAATTTTTATAACAACAGATAGGATACAACTCTCTGCATCAGCAGGTTGACAGAGATCCACCAAGAGATAAGTGGTTTGAGCTTGTTATCTCCTGTTAACCCAGTATGAATTAACTCACAAATTAATTCTTCTGATATAGTTGACTGAAATAGAAGCATGTTGGCTGGTGTGGTGATCTCCATGCCTTTTTATTTCAGACAATATTTCCTCTCTTGGAGAGAGAAAATGAAGTCCTGTTAACTGTCAGGACGTTGCACAGTTTCACAGCCCAGGTAGTCAGGAAGAGAAAAGCTTTGCAACATGCCAACCAACTGCAAGGAAGCACTACTGGGTTAACCATGACGATCTAACACCACAGCTGATCTTTCCCCACATCTCCACTGTCAGAAAACTACATTTAAAACTGTCGATGACAGCTTCTCCTCCAGGCTGGGCTGGAATACACCAATTTGCTCAAGTTGGTGGGGAGCACGGAAACAGAGAGAAGGTTTTTGCCCAAGTTTTCCCTTTAAGCTACAAGTTCCCATACATCCCTTCTCTCTGGGCTGTGCAAACTTCAGTGCAGCAGGAGGCTGTTGAACACCTGAGCCACAATTGGGTAAATCAGTTTTGATCCCAGGTCTGGGAATACTGAGCACGCAGTCTCATGCATTCAGCTTCCACCAGGCCTAAGAACACAGGTGTAGTTATCTGTTACCATAAGAAAAAATATAGAGATCAAAAACACACATATCAAGTGTTTATATTAAGAAGACAGGCCACCTAGGAGATGCAGTACATTTTTGTAAGCAAGTAAGTCATTATGAATGAAAGGCAAAGACTGCAGGTTAATTATCCAACTTGCTCTTCCACTGCTGCTTAGCGAGATTATGACAGTGACTCTTGCAGAAAGGGGACACTGCGGTATAATTGTCTTAAAAGCTCTCTGTAGCTTAGTGAGATTTAGCCTGTAAGTGTGATAAATCTGCATCAAACAGAAGCAGAGAGGGCAGCAGCAGAGCTCAGGCAGCATGTGCTGCCTCGCCACCCTTTCTGAGGCACTGCCAGTCTGCAGCGGGGCTAAGACGGAGAGATCCTACAGTGATATTAATTTTGCGTGTTGAAGGCAAAGCCAGCCTGACTGATAACACTGCTGAGTTAACCTTTGAATTCAGACTTAGCATATTTCAGGGCTATCCTTTACTCGAGCTTCTGAAAGCAGGAACTGCATAAAAATGTTCACATTTCCGTAGCAGGCAATTTTTTTAAGATTTATAGTGACATTACAGTTTGTTTATCGATTGATTCATAAAGGAATGGAAATTAACACATCGCTTCCTCTCACACCTACGCCCAGTGCCGGGTTAATACTTTGACATGCCATCAGGTGAGCTGAAAGCAGAAATTCCTTCAAAACTGAAAACAGCAATATTGCCCCCAAACGTTTTAGATTCACCTTTCTGGCAAAGGAACAATCACTGATTTTTTGGTGGATTTTCTGAGACACTTCCTGATTCCACCGAGTGTCAGAGAAGAGGCTGTAATTTTCTCCCTGAAATTCCAACCACTTCAGTGCTGTGTTGCTGGGTTTCGTTTGAGAAAAAAGCATGTCATCTTTATTTTGTTTTAGTACACTCCTGCCATTACAAGTGCTTCATAATTGCCACGAACTCCCTGAAATCAGTTGTTCCTACAATTAGTGACTGATTACACAGAGCACTAAACACTGCAGGCAACAGTCCATTAACTCTGGTATCAGACAGTATGAAAAGGACTCAGGTTTATTTCAATCAGCTTTGTCCACAGAACCGCACAAACAGTTTGTTGTGGGGTTTGTGTGCATATATGCGTGTGCAGAAATACTCCTGAACCTCAAGAAGTCTCCCAAACCTGACCTGAATTAAATGTACGTGGCTTTACTGGTGGCTTAACCAAACCCTCAGAGCTGAATGGCCTGAAATACTTCAGACAAATCCTCCAAAATCAGACACGGAGTCTGCAGCTTTGGCTGATCTGAGGGTTTCTCTGTAGACCAGCGATGCCAACCGACTTACATTTGCCTGGAAAAAGACAACTGAGGGCTAAGGGCCAAATATTTTTCTAAGAAGAGTTATTGCACAGCATTTCTCTTTTAAGAACATCGATTAGAAATATACTGCAATTAATCCAGTAGGGCAGCTGAGAAAAGTATGCCAGCTCTATGTCTCCTCTAGATTACGATCCAGATTCATCAGGTAATGGCATAACATTTTTAACATGTAACCTCTGCTACCAGCTTGGGAAGCAGGGGTGATCTCTGCATCTACACAGCCTTTCAGTTATTGACCTGGGTGTTTGTAGGTCCAAAAAGATAGCGACAGCTGCTAGTAAAAAAAGCAATCGAACAACTTTCATTGACAGAATTCACCAGTCCCCACGGACTGGCTGCAATTGGCAGCAACTTCTCAGCTTCAATGTCCAAGCATAGCAGGGTAATCACCGAGCTGATGTATCCGCTGTCCAGTCTCCACTTATCAGCAATTTTGTTTTCCTTTTCTTTTGTACCACGGAGATTAAAGGACTAATACCAGAGAGGAGTCCAGTGGCAGAAATAAAAGAAAAAATAATATTCCAAACAACAGGCACAAAGATTTTGTTTTTAAAGAACAGAAGAGAAATGCCTTGAGTTTAAGCACCTGAAGTCAGCAGAACGATTCCGATTGACCTCTCAGGGGGTTAAATCAGGTTCTTAAAGACTGTTCTAAATGCCTAAGGAAATGCTTCAAATCATTTATGATACGATCTTTTCCCAAAGAGAGCTTTAGCAAAAAAAACTTGTGTGTTGTCTAGGTGGAACTCTGTTATTCTGGCTGCAAATCAAAATGTCATCTTCAAAAGTCCTAAGGAGCCTCTCTCAGGCTGCATTGAGTTACTACAGATGCCTCTTTATCCAGAATAAAACAACAGTAACAAACTTGTTCACCATGCAAGTCAATACAGGCTTCTAAGAGCAAGACTTGACGTTGATCAGTCTTTACAACCTTGACATTGCACACTGTCCAAATGTGAGCCCTTCCAGGGCCCAAGGGAAACCTTAGACACACAAGTAGGATAAACCACCTATTAAGTATGTGGGGTGGATGAGAAGCGCAATACCACATGTCATTCATGCAAGGATCTGGATTTTGAATCCACAGACCTGAAAGTCAGTCCAGGCTGTTATCATCCTCTTGGTGGGAACAGTCCTATTTCATGCCTCACATACCATGGAGCCAGAATTCAAACAAAAACTTTTCAACTCTAAGTGAACAGTAATGAACAAGGGGGGAAATAAAAAAACCCTGAAAACAGTAGTTTTTTCTCTACAACCTCTCATCTGCATAAAAACAATTAGTTTACAATCCACACACATGCTCCTCCCCATTGTACACTCTTCTGATCCCTGTCCAGCCATTGATCAGCGACTAGAAAAAGAAAAAAAGAAAAAAACCCCACAGCACTGCAGGATTTCTACTTTTCAGTAAAAGATGTTCAATGAACAAATCCCAAAACATCACATAGAGACAAAAAAAGGTAACACTTTAACGGGGCTGTTGTGTCTGTCTGTGGGAGTACTCCTTGAGTGTGCACGGTGGCTAGATTACTCTAAACCAGCGCCACGATGTACATATGGTCAGGAGTCCTTTGCCACTGAAGGGACTGTTGAGAAACCAAAGGAGAGGTCACAGACTTCCTCAGCAAAATCCCTGGGCCTAAGATAACTTCTCAGAAAGTATCTAACGTGATACAGAAGAAGGAAGAGAGGCATCTGGTTCCACAATGGGAGGTAAGTAAATAAGTTTGAGAGCATTACTAGGGAATGTCTTTAAATGCTTGGATTTGTTACAAAGTTATTATTAAATTTTAATTCCCCATCTTCCTAATATTTTAGCTTTTTTTAAAAGCTGTAATTCCATAAGAAATGGGCACTCAAAAGAGCATTAAAAGCAAATTTCTGATTGAGAAACTGTATTGGGATTTATTGAGTGGAAGCTGCAGAAATGGAAATGCATTTTCCAGCCTTTCTACTAATTGCAACCTCTTCTATAACCACGATCGCCTGGTAAGCCTGGATGTACATTACTACAAAGCTCTCTCCAACTCATCCCAGGCTATAAAGCATGGTTAGCAATTAAAACTCACTGAAGTTTCACATTGCTTCCCAGGAAAGCCGAGGGCAGACGACCTCATTAAGGATGCACACGACCTGCAAAGGAGGACGCAGACACGGTTGGATTTCTGCTTCCGTCCCAATCTTTAAACGTTGGCTACTGTTGCTTTAAATATTTATAGCGGATGCAGGAAGTGTGGCTTGAATATAATGGAAGGGGAGAGATGGTGAGAAAATCATTCCCTCCAACTTCTGTTTCACTTTAATCCCTGGTTACTAGAAGTCAAGAATTTTGATACAATATGTTAGTGCTAACAGTGGGGGCTGCAGATTTAGCAGGCTCCGGGCCCCTTAGCATAGGGTTAAATGTCAAAAGCAGAGGAAGAAACTTTCTGCAGTGAATGTGAATTAAGTTTTCCCTTTCTCAGCAAACCAGAAAAACCATTTGCCACCAGAAAAATAGCAGAAACTTCCATAGCACTGTATTGCAATACCTAACGTTTGCTTCAAGCCATCACAGCAGACAGTCATCACTGCTATGCCAGCAGTGCTAGCCAAGAATGAAATCCAGTGGTACCATGTAGACTGCCTTTGTTTCAAGGTATTTGCTTTAAATCTCACCTTGCCTTTTAAAGAGTCCATCATTATTGCCCTCCCATTCTGGCCTTGTCACATACAGCATAAATAAAACACTATTAGTTATATTAATCAATTTAGACGTATCCTGTTCTTATAATCAATCCCATTCATTACAGTGGAATCTTGCATAATCACGAACGTATGTTAGCAAGCTAAGCTATTAACAGCTAGTTTAGAGCCAATGACAATATTATACAGTAATGGCATTTCCCCGCCCTTACAAAGCGAGCATCTCTATCCAGTGAGCTCAAGCTGCCGCTCGCACAGGAGCCCCCAAGCCGTTCTCAGAGAGGGAAGCGCAATGTTTGAGCAGCAGGAAGGTTCCTCCAGCAGCACGTTTGCTGGGCTCAGACCGCGAAGACGGGCAGATGTTGTCACTGGCACGGTCCAGGGGGTTAACCGAGGCACAAGAATTTACCTGATAGGAACATGTGACATGAGGGCTGGGAATAGAAATGAGTCTTTCTGTTCCAGCAATAGGACAAACACCTACATGTCAAAAGCTTTTTCTAAAAACAAACACATCCTTGACTCCAACAAGGCTGCGTTACATTATGATGACGATGGAGCTGAGGGAACAGTGAATAAGGGGACTTTGCTGGCTTTTAAAAAAGAAGGGGGGATGCCTTCACTCTGATTTGTCAGTGGATTTGACAGGCTCGAGAACAAGTGGGCATTATGGACAACTTCCTGGGACAAGGACTCAAAACGCCAAGTTTATTCACCCTGAATTTCTGGATCCAAGAGCAAGGGTGTTTATCGCTGGGAGTTTTGTCAGACCCGTGACACCGAGAGACGCCAGTTCCGATGGGCCAGGACCACAGGGAAATGCTCCCTTCCTGGGGGCGCTGGAGTGGGAGCCACGACCGTATCTGCTGCTGATTCTTCCAGATGCTGAAGATGGAGTTGAGGGTTGATTCCACAGCTCACCCTCACCTTTCTCTTTCAAAAGAGGAAGAACAGATTCCCAGGAAGATTCACAATTACAAGATCAAACTGTGCTTTGACCAACGACAGAGAGAAGGAAGGTATTGGGGGGGAGGGAAAGAGTCAAAATTTACCTGTGTGGGAAATTTTTGTGGTTTTGTCCAGCTGTTGCCTGGGGAAGAGTACTGGCATGTCCATACTTTGCTCAGGAAGGTGGGGACCATTATACCAATACGGGCTGCACACTGTACAGCAGGGACATGCAACTCAGTGACAGCCAGTCACGAATTTTTTTAAAATAAAAATAAAACCACACAGTGCCAAATGCTTTGGAGTGCTTTCTACCCTCCATAGCTAGAATTAATTTTCACCTTTCTAAACTCTTCCAGAGATAAGTTTTTCAAGTATTTTAAACTACTGAATTAACAAAAATATTTTTTTCCTACTTTGTTCTTTTTATTGTTTCTTTCCTCCATCTTCACGGAAATCTAAATGATCACTTCAAAAGGTCTGGGGTTTATTTTTCTATTTGATTTCTTGCTTAGGCCACACAACTTTCTCCCAAAACAAGCTTTGGAAAATTACAGTATCAAAAGCAATGTTTTTAGTCACTTTGTCGGGTGAGCACTGGAACTGAAGGCAGTTAGTTACCTCCTACCCTCTGCTGGGTCTCAAATGTGAGCACCTGAACAGATTCTCCTGTGTCTAGTGAGACCTGAGTGCACCCGCACACCTGTTTGCACAAAGCCTGATGGCACTTAACCTCGACACCATGTCATCTGTCAAATTGTGTGAAATAGGCCCCCAAACAGAAGTCATTGGGAAGGAATGCAACAGACATATCCACACAAAAAAGAGCGATAAACAAGCCTTTAGGAAACCGTGATAAAAAGAAAAACAGAAATACGAAAAAACCTTATAGGTGATAAAATGAATAAAACAAAAACTCTACATTCTGAAATTCAAAAGGTCCATGTCAGCAGCTATAATTACTTGACTGAAATAGTTCAGCTTTATTTTATAGCTCTAAACTTTCTAAGTACAAATAAAGAGAAATTATCTGAAACTCTAGTTTTGCTCAGACCTTCTTCAAATGGTGGGTTTTGAGTCAAAAAAGCTGTGCAGTTTGCAATGACAAGGCAATAAGTACATGAGGTTATAATCTGCCTTTGTTCTGCATGAGAAATTTCCACAGATGACGGAGCTGCTGGTTATTTCCATCCTCTAATTAAGATACATAGCAATTCTGTTTAGCCTGAAGTACACTCGAAGTACAGACATGTAGCCTGTTAGCAACAGTAAAGTAAACAGTAAACCAGCTTTTCTAAAATCCTCCAAAATGATACAGAAAAAGAATACTCTGGTCCTCTCTGACCCACCCGTGAGCTTTCACCTTCGCATGCAAAGTCTGACTCTAAGACCACCTGGAGATCTCGGGTCACCCAGAACCTGCCCACCAGAGTCCTCAGCTCCTCCCGGTCTGGCTCTGGTTGCAAAACACAGAAGGCATCCAACGTGCAACAAGTTTATTTATTTTTACCTTTTGGCCATTTTGCTGCATGCAACTGCTTGTACTAAGCACAGAAAAGTTGTAACATCACACAACTGGGTCATGAAGAGCTTGCATCAGATAAATTACTGAGCCTGCCACCTGAATACAAAGCAGAGCTCCGGGGGTCAGGGCTAACACAGTTATAAAGGTTGATGATGTATAAGTATGGAGAATGTTCCTGTAAATGCTTAATGATGTGAGTAACCTAACTTACACACAGAAATCCTTTGAGTAGCATAAGAAGTTACAGCTGGGTCCCCATCTAGCATTTGCAATTCTTGGGAAGCATCTTGCACGGTTGATTTTAACTATACTTTTATTAAGTGATACCCATTGCTGCTCTAGGCCATCTACCAAAGGAAAATTACATGGTAAATCCAAGCTCTTTGGGACTGTTGATTCAAGGGGTTTCTCATGGACTTGAAGGATAGAGCACATCCCTAGCTCATACAGGGGGTGCACTGATAAAGCCTTGAAATGGCAAAAACATCCAAGGTCCCCAAGTGCCAGTGCAGCACCTGAAGTTGTCTCTGTCCACTTGCCAAGTGGCTCAGAGAGACCTTCATGCCCTCAAACTGCTGCTGGATTGATGAGCAGGGTGAGAGACAGCTTAGGTCTGCTGGGGATGGGGACAGAGGGGACAGGACACCGCGTGGTCACACGTACGCTGCTGTAACGCATGATCCTGCCCAAAGAAGTGCTGCTGGAAAGGAATTTGTCTCCCTCCTGTTCTTACAGCAAATTCATCTATATTAATGACCAAGGAGACACCACACACAGCTCCACCATCACAGGCTGCAGAATTTGACTTTCTGAAAAGAAAACGCTTGTGACAGATGTGCCCAGCCAAGGAGCAAGTCCTTTAGACATCGGCCAAGTAACAAAACAAAACCGTCGAACTTACAAGGAAAGCTACAGAAGAAAACAGCAGTACTGAAGTTAAACTAGAGATGCTGAAGCCTCCATTTTTGTCTTCTTTGGGGTTTAGGTAAAGAAGGGCAGAAAAACAGTGCTTCATAAGTTTAGTGCAGTTCAAAACACTCAGTTCTGTGAGGTGAGTACCTACATTTTCTTCCAGGTGACTGTGTATTCAAGTATTTGCACATTCAACCAAAAATTTCTGCATTTTAGAACCTGGCCCAAATTTTCTCATCTTTACAATGGTGAGCGTAATTAATGCACCTTGTAACTTCCTCTGGTGTCCATACCCTAAAGCGTTCTCATTTATTTGGCAAGGTTTTCTTTAAATCTCTGTGCATAACCCCAGCACAACTAATGCAGGGCCCTTTGTAAAACCTTTGCCATCTGGGGAATAATTTTATGTCCTCACCTCACTGTCCCATATTTTTTATTCTCTCCCTAAATTTCCCTCTGCGCTAGTTTATTTCTTTGACCTTTGTCACTGCATTAGTTCTGGGGAGATTGCAACAAACAAAGATAAAATAATTTACTTGGGGACGAAAGAAAATATTTAGCCCTTGTATACAACTTTCTCTTCTAGTATAGAAGCTTGGGGGTGAGGTTTCTGTTCAGTTTGGGTTTTATACTAACCAAACCACCTCTGGAAGTCAGTTTTACTTTGAAAATGTCAAACTAAAAAAACCTCGAGAATTTATACAAGAACCATTTTATTAACAAAAAAAATCCATAGGCAAAGTTTTTCACGTTTTTTTTTCCCTCATCTGAAAGTATAATTTTTTTCTCTTTGGAAAAAACACATTTCTGGAAAAAGGTGAAAAAAAATTCTTCAGGAACAACTTCACTGTGTCCCAAACCTAAATGACTTAAGTGTTATAAGACCCTTCCCATACAACCAGAATAAACCACAAAACTAAAACTGAGGCTGGCAGCAAACAAGAGTTGGAAAAACACACCCCTCTATGCACTAAGCTTAAAATACACATTGTGTAGGTACAGACATCACGGCCCCCCAGCTATGGGACCACCACCCGACTGTTTTGGAAACTGCAGCAAGAAGAGTGTTTCGGATGAAGACTCTGGTTAATGATCACCTCTGAGGGCAACATCCAGAGAACAACAGCTTCGCAGAGAGCCTGATGAGCGGCCTTCCACAGAGCACATTACAGAGATAAGCAGATAGAAAAGTCTTCCTGCCCTCCCCAGTGAGCAGGCAGGGAAAGGGTCCCGGAGATTAGGGCACAGTGGTTTTTAACAGATAAGCTTTACTTCGGTGGAATATGAAACAAGCCTCTAGGAAAATGCCTAAAAAGCACTAAAGCCAGAATATGTCAGTTTTGCAAATCTGTCACACATCTTGGAAGAGATGGCATTTAACTAAAGACAACTGCTCAACTCCAGAGAATCTTAACTTCTAGTTCACTTGCATAGAGACTCAAAGGGGGAAAAAAAATAAGGGAGGTGCGCAAACATGTGAGAGTGAAACAGAACTACATTTATTATTACTGTTGTCATTCAATCTTCTGTTCTTCGAGCATTTGGGGTTGGCAACACTGCTTCCCTGATGGGCAGAACTGCTCATTAATATCTGTGATACATCTGTCTCTCCATGTTGTACAGTGCAAGCTAAATCAATCCTGGCCGTGAGTTTGAGCTTGGAGCTATAACAGAGACTGCATCTGACAGTAGGCTAAGCCCAGTTTCCCCATTTCATAAAAAACACACGCTGTGAGATCATGAAGATGCGGTCTATTCCTCCATTCCTATCTGCTGGAGTTTCACACATAAACAGAGAGCTTTTCAACTCAAAATTCAACACCTGATATTCTGGCTCTGCTTTTCAAGTGGTATTAACAAACGATAATTGATTTTAGCAGTTTGCAACTACCTTCCCTTCAATCAGGATGCCGAACTTGTGGCGTGGCCTGTTATCCTGCACTGATGACTACTACATGGTGTGCTGCTGCTTAATCACACAGTCACCCATATCTCACTGTCTGATGTGCATCCAGTTCAAAATACAGCGACTATTTTTCCAGCATAATGTTAGTAAATTTATACTTAAGGTATTCCAGTATCCAGCAAAGTAAGAGATGACACTTTTCCAGATGCCTTAGTGATTTAGATGCCTCAAATCTGCCAATGTAACAGTTTAACTGAATGGCACTCACTGGGACAAAAAAAAAATAAAGAGTCTTTAGTAATACTGCTGCATCAGTTACCTGGTGCTTGTAAACCTGCCTTCCAGCCTCTTGACAACAAGGGAAATCAGACATTTGCACAGCAGAGGAAGAACTTGTACAATTCTGGTTTACGTAAAACTCCACTTCGGGCCCTACGGAACTGCTTTTTCATTTGATTGTTGCTCTTTTCTCCTCACCCTGACCCACCTCTGCACTCCCAAGTTGCTCAGCCTTTATATCTACATAAAGAGGGCAAAAGCCTGCTATTCAGTGTGCTATTCTGAAGGGGAATTCCTATCACATGAACATTCAAACATCGCTACAACCTGACAATGATATCTCCCCAAAATATTATTACTGAGCACTCACTATATATTGAAATTCACTAAATGATGTGTTATTTGCAGAAGACAGAGAAAATGAATAAAGGTCAATAATGAAATTTTTAAAAGCCTGCAGACTACAGGCTACCATTTGTGTGTTAAAGGTTGCACAGTCTTTCAGGAGTGGGTTGCTGTTGCTCATATAAAAACCCCTGAACGAATATATGTGTAAAGCCATGAGGCCAAACACATTACACGCTGCTCCTGGCATGTCAGAAACAAAATAAAGCCCCCAGAACTTCAGGACAACACATACACAAGGTTTTGGGTGGATGTTTTTATGCCTAACATTTTAAAAGCAAAAGAATCTAAAAAAAGATCAACTCCTGGGTGCTGTTTTTGCATGGAAAGTTAGTTTGCCTGTCTATTTATCTAAACATCCACGCTTCTTGAGTTTATAATGTAGGTCTATGCTACTAGCATTGACAGATCTAAAGCTTTTTAAAATTTCACATATTAAATACTTTGCTGGGAAGGGAAGTGGATTTCCTGGTAGGTTACCGGTCTGAGACTGACACAACAGTACTTTACTAAAGGATGTCGAATAGGCAGCCTAGTATGGATCTTCTCTTCCATTCTAGCAGGGTGCTGGGTGCTGCTCTTTCGTGCCACTGGCTCTTACCACAGCTGCAGTGCCACGTACCGCTTCCAGAGGTCTTCTACATTCGCAACACAGCCCAAACCTAAAATAAAAACCAGCACCAACCATTCTGCTCACTCCAGTGGGCTCTGGATCACGAGCCTATCTAGGCTGCTTCTCCTGACAACAGGACCAATGTGGGATATTAGCAATCTTCACCAGCTTCCACTGGATTCATACCTGCGCTAATTTAATTCTGCAGCTTCTGGTGCTGAATCCCATACAAACCACCAAGCACTACAGTCAGCACGTGAGCATGTGGTGGAAACATCATGACCCAGTATCATAAGTCATTCTTTTTACACAAATAGGATCCTAAATACCAACTGATTGTTAGAAGGGCACTTACCAAGGTTTATTAAGTACATACAACATAAATCCATTTGGCATGTAATTAATTCAAAATTACATGAGCACTAAATGTGCAATTAACTCTGCAAGGAATGTTTAGGCCTTTAGCTGGCATTTACAAAGGAAGCTACAAGTTTATTAGCTAGCAATTTATTGCTAAAATACTGGCAATTCACGAGTATGTTGATTGAAATCTAACTTACTATCACTATATTGTTATAGTGCAATTAAGGGTCTAAACAACCCTTTCAAGTAAATTAAGAAATAACGGAAGTTTTATGCATTAATAAGAATCCTGTTTACCAGACAACTAACAGGCCTTTTATTAAAGCCCAACAAGTGTGCTTTTCCCCAGCTCTGGAGAACCCTTTCAAATGCACTCAAATACTTAAGCAACTCATTTCTAACCTCCAAGGAGATATTAGGGATCTGCTGGCAAAGTCCCACCACAATTGCCCAACTAATATTGTGTCGGACATTGTACAGCAGGTTGTAGTCCAAAAGCCACATTTTAGGGACTCTTCTAGTCAAAACCATAACATGAGAAAAGCTCAACACAGATGTTAAAACAGAATGGAGCAAACCAGAGAAAGGGTGTTACTGATCCCTTTGCCTGGGAAGTTCTCCTCTTGGGGTCAGAACTGGAAAATTATGTTTCCAGCATGGAAGAGCAGGCTCACACACGTACTGCTCTGTATGTTCTTCTGGCCCTACCAGCATGTGCATCAGCACCTAACTAGGAGGTGGGACAGAAGTGCCCTCAGAAGCCCGGGAGCCTGTGCATCAGATGGGTCTTCGGGGCTTCGTTTCTTGCCCTCATCACCATCATCAACACAACGCCAGCTCAAAATGGAAACACTAGTTTCTAAAGTTGTCAAATCTGGCACAAGTTTGGATTCAGGCCCAAGCTTCATGGCCTGGAGCTCTTTTTATAACAAACTAAATACTGAATCTGAGAAACCACAAAACAACCACTGAAAACATGTACTTAACATGAACTGGGACACTAACCCCAAAGTCCAAGTTGATTAATCAAGTATATATACTCTCCTGGCAGGACATCCAGTTTATGATTACTCTTTTATCTCTGAAAAGCATCATCTGTCCACAGCAATGTCAAGAGACAGCCACCTACAGCACGTGTTTTGCTTCCACTTATCTGCCCTGTAATTCTTTTCATGTAAACTAATGACCAGCTCCCAGGTGCCAGTACTTCGCTGCAGTCGGATCATTGCACCCATTCTCTGCTGTAGTCATTGCATACGCTAGATTTCATATACAGAAGTCAATGTAACAAAATGAATGGATGACAACAGAGAAAACTGCTCCCTTGCACCAGGCCTAGGCAGAGTGGTGTTTTACATCCTAAGATTTCAGTAGCATTGGGCTTCTCAGCCTTTGGTTTGCTTTTCCCTCAACATGAAATTTTGTGCTATCAGTGAAAATTAATCCCTCTGCAAAAGGTTGGGAGGAACCACAGAAAGAGCAGAGAGACAAACTGCTCCAGGATTACCTTTTACAGCTGAGGGTCAGGATCTTTTAGAGGACTGAGAGGTTAGGAAAGAAATAAATAAATAATCGCTCCAACTGATAACTAAGACAAGTCGCATGTCCCTGAGATCCAGCCAAGTTCCTCGGCACCCTCCTTTCCCTCTGCGAGATCCTCCCAGCCGGGACAGCACCATCTCGCACTCCCTGCACGAGGTGCCAGGAGACCACCCTCGGCCTGCCTGCCCGGAGCACAGGCGGACGCTGTGCGGATTGCTCAAGAGCCCTTGGTGCACGTCTCCCCAGACAGGCTTCGCCACTTCTGCAGGACGTATTGCAGAACGTTTTCTGGAAGGAAGAGGACACAGTCTGTATGCAGCGAACAATCCAGTACTTGACATGACTAAAGTTAAGGCTTGGGGGCCTGTACTGTACCGCTTGTCCTTTAAGTGCCCTTGAAGCACAAGAATACGAAACTAAGATGTTTATCAAGAAGGCAATCAGGGGCTTTGTGTTTAGCAAGCAACTGCAGGATGAAACTAAGTTTATCAAGAAGGCAAACAGGGGCTTTGTACTCAGCAAGCAACTGCAGGGCTAAGAGGAGCCTGAGTGCATGACTTTTGTCATAGCGCGTGGACATGGCGTGTACAGCTAGTTTGAGCCAATTGTATTAGGGGGTGGGACACGTGATCACTGACTGTATCCAATCATAAGCAATAGTCCGCTGCGTGATTAGAAGATAATCCTATATATACTCTGCTGCAAGAGACAATAAAGGAGAACGATCATCAATCCATATTGGACTCTGTATCGTTACTCCGGCCAACTAGTCCCGCGACCAAAGAGCCTCTGACGATCCTCCAGGCAAACTGCAACAACGTATGAGCCACAACGTAGTGTTTCTCACATATTATGATTTTTTGCTACAACACAACTGCATTTGAAAAGCCACAGATGCACTGTTTCACTTGACAAGCTATATTTCAGGTTGAGTTGCAATAACTCTCTCTGATCCTGTTGTGTGGTCAGGTGCTGGGCATCTGACCAATGACCTGCACAAGGATGCACAGAGGCACAGGAATTTAAAATCTGCAGAGGACAGAACTGGTGCGGAAGGCTTTGAACACAGAGCAGTCATAGTGGAACAATTTTACTTAAAAACATCACATGCATCCTCGCCTCCCACAGAAATCCATGATTAAATCCAACACTGAGGAAAATTAAGGCAAAAAAAGGAAACCTGTTTGTTGATTTTTATTAGTTTCTTTACTTTTCAGTATTTTGGAGAAGGTTTGTTTCGTCTGCTTTTACAGAGCTTCACCTTTTGCCTTGCTCAGGGAATTTAAAGTGAAACGTAACTTACAACTTAGAGCAACCAAGGGCTGCAGCCACTGCTAGTGGTTCTCTTTAAAAAATCCGAATGCAAATGTTACAGGTGACATTACTTTGAAGTTCTATTCTTAGTTGTCCAGTAGATGTTTAATGACATCAGAAAGCATTATCCAAGGCAACACAATTAAGCTCACTCTAAAATCCATGAACAAAAGATGTCCAGCACTGAGCACACATCCTGAGCCCAGGACAGAGGAAGCTGCCGGATCCCCACACTTACCTACATGAAGGTGGGGGGCAATTCGGAGCAGACCCAGATTTTAACTTGCTTAAAGCTGACTTCACTGTGGACACCTCAGTGTCCTTCTGGGTGTTCAGTTCATGCACGGATTAACCTTTCTCAATTTAAGTAACAAATTAGCAGTTCCCAGGCTAACATGACAACCAGACACCCCGGACAATGAGAGTTACTAGACAGAAGCTGTGCTGGTATCATAGAAATAACAGGATTATATACCACATAGTCTGCTTGAACCACAGAGTCCTTTCCCCGCCCTGCCTGGGACCCTGAAGAGGAGACCGCAGAACAGACCAGTAGGAAATACAAACTCTGGTACCGTCCTAGCAATTTCCAGTTCCTATTGAAATACCACCTTGCCCGCGTACACTGGATTTCCTGTGTAAAATGACATTCAAGCACATTAGATGTCGGGAGGAAGGTTTAATCTCAGGATACTGCTGATATTTTACCCAGGGTCAATATCATGCTTCAAGCTGCTGTACACCAGGACAAATAGTCTCTGCTGAGCTTTTGTTTTACATATTAATGCCGCTAATTTACATGCACACTTCATTTGATCCTGGCCAGGCCCTATTTTCTCAACCTCCACCTGTTCCTAAACCACAGAGCATTTGTCTCCAGTCTGGATTGATTGAACAGTGGGGGAAAAGTTGATGGGGTTGTTCCATGGAGATGCCTAACCCCAGTAAGTGTAAAGAGGGCTTTATATGCACAAATATATTCACAAACAACAACAAGAGAGCAGGATTTACTGGTGCCTGACACTGAGTCCTGAGTTATGATGAGGACTGTGTCAGTTGAGCTATTTTCAATGTTCTTTTGTTTAGGGTTGATTGGAAGTGCAGTCTGAACTGTGCAGCTCCCACTGGCAGCCTGATAAATACGGGCACAGCAGCTTTGTTGATTGTCCTCCTCTCTTCTCCTTTTCACTCCCTCTCCTTAAAAATGCGTTTCCAAAACCACTCCATTCATTCTATAGTCAGACCACCAAAGGAAACGGGAATTTACTAGAAGACCTTTAGTTTTCAGAAGGCTATTTGGGGAAAGTAAGGGGAGGGGGGAAATCCCTTGGGAAAATCTCACCTGGAAAAAAAGAAACAAAAACCACAAACAACCCAGTGCATTCAGAAAAAAAAATACAAACATCAGGCATGAATATACCAACATGCCACTAAATAAAAATAATCCTCAGAGCTTACACAGAGCTTTTTGACTGTACAAAGCAAACAGTAACCAATTAGTTAAAGCTAAAACACAAGTGTTAAGGTCAGCACTGAGCTGCTGCACCGTAAACCCGAACTAAGTCCGGAGACTTAAATCATCGTGCTTTGGATTCCCACTAGCAAAGCCAATAGCAGAGGCCAGCCAAGTCATTAAACGCAAACGATGTTCTAAACTTTCAAAAGCCACTTACTATGCTGTGTACCACTAGACCTTGGCTACTTGGCTACTTACATTTCTTCTGCAGACATTCAGCTATCCAGGATCATTTTTCCACTGCCTTTTTTTTTTTTCACTAGATTTTATACTGAATAATACTTCTAGAATCAGATTGCACACACACACACAATTCTTAAGTAAATACTGATGCTTTTAGAGTACCCACCACATCATCCCTGTCCTCCTCAGCAGCTCTTTGGAGTACGCAATTTCTTTTATGCTCAAAGCTTAGTAGAGCCAGTAAAAGAAAAAATCTCCAAAGCAGCTTACTGAACTTCGAAGTTTGCCGGCTGTAAAACAAACACGCTTCTATCTCTTTAAATCTGCTTCCTCATAACCACAAACATGTATGTTTTTCATAAAGCTCTGGAAATTGTACTGGACCCAAGGGAAGATGCCAAGTGGAAACCCTGATATCTTGAGATTAGAACTCTACTAGTCCTGAGGTACAATGTGCTGTTTGTAACAATTATAATAATACACCTGTACTACCATTGTCAGTGTGGAGTAGCCACATGGGGTCTCATTAGTATTGTATTAGGACTGCATGGGGAAACGGATAATGGCCCATAATGAAAAATGCCAAATTTTCTATATAATAAAAATGAACTTGATTAATGAAAATCACTTTCAGGGAAAGAGTTACAGCGTTGTTAGAAATAAAAAATGATGTATTAATCCGACACTCTTACAGATGGTCCCAACCTCCTGACAACTGCTATTCATTTGAGATGCTATTAGCATGCATAATTATGCTAATTAAGTTGTAATTAAGCACCAATTCTTCAGAGGGCTTTTTTTGTCTATCATTTAATACAACTCAGCTTCAAAGAGTGCTTAAAGCTTTACACAGTGTTTCATGCAAAAGGGGTTCCCAAGTTTCTTAGTCAAGATTCAGCAGCTGAGCTATGGAATAGGGCCTGTAATCTTTGTTTTGGTTAAAGGGAAACCAGTAAATTGAAGCAGGGTCTGCCAATTGTTGATAAAATAATTAACACTTTCTGCTAAAATAGCACAGTTCACACTAGGACAATTACGAAAAGGAGAAAAATGGTATAATTATCAGTGGAGCCAACACCAGTGGCCTATTATGGCTGCCACCCCCTTATTTGAAAAAAATAATTCATTGAAAAGTAGATTCCCGTAAATAATAATAATGGTCCCGATTCAGATACTCATATTATGTACAGTCCCTCATTCCAAGACTACTCCTGCAGGCCTAATTTAAATAACAGGGCAAATTGCATCAGCTCAATTTAAATCGATCTGAAAATCAATTTAATTAAACCAGGGCCAATCTCAGTGTGAACGCTCCTGCTTCATTTTAACTTACACCTGTTTCCAATGGATCATGGATTTGATCCAGTAAAGGGGTTGAGATAAAGCCACTTATTTCAGGATTTCCACTGTTTTAATGCAAACTTTCTTGTTTAAATGAGGTTAAATCAGATGCAAAAATAATAATCCTTTTTGACAGCTCATTTCTAACGTTTTTATTTAAACACTTATTAAAATGAGAGAAGTCTCTTAAAAGCAAGCAGAAACCCAGGCCTCTGCAATTGCTGGCAAATCCTTTTCTCGTTTCTGGAACAGGACCGGGCAGCGTTGTGAAAGCCGTATTCTGACAATTCCCCACCTCCCTCTCTCTAGCACAGTAGATCTGTTTTTCTATTTGGGCAAAACTCTACTGTCACGTCAAGCCAAAGGAAGATTTTTATTTTCAACTGATTCAGCTGATTTCTTGTCTTATGAGCAGAGCTAAAATGGCAAACATCTTAAAAAAATAAAATAAAAAAAAAGACTCGTGATAAAATATTAAACTATGTACTGTACGTGCAAGTTGACATTGTGAGTATCCAGGCTTGGCCGATTTCCTGGGACCCAAACATTTGGCTCTAATCCTCATTTAAACAGCCTACAGGACCAAATAATTTTGCTTTCTCTTTACTCCAGACCCCATCCCAAACATTAAATGCACTGCCAATAAAACCTAAAGCAATGTGGTATTATTTGCCTCACATGGAATACTAAGCAATACATATAAAAGCATATAAATATTTTTTTAAAAGTAAATGGGGACCATGCACCGTAAAATCAAAAGTCTCTGTACTAATCTTCAGATAAACACAACTGGTTGCTGTTAAGAAAATGGCCCAGAGGGGATTATCTAAAATACTGTTATGCTGCTGACAACTTGGCTCTTTTTTATTATTTGATTATATTGTTATTTAGTGCTATACTCCATCATCTGCTGTAATTTCAGATTGGTCCTTACTTCTCAGTTAATTCAAGTTCTCAAACACTGGCAGGGTCATTTGGCTCAGATTTCAATCAAAGATATCAAAAGTAGAAACGTCCACTTTTTCTGCCTGGGATGTTTTTAACATTTGGGGTCTTCAGGAATGAAAAGGCAAATTGGAGGCAGAGGGTTTGACTTTTCTGTCTGAAAACAAACAATGAAATTTTAAAAGCAGGCTGGGCTGCTTTGAATGCAACTGATAAACTTCACTTAGCCAGATGCCAACTAGAAATCCCTTGAACAATGTCTGAAGCCAGATTATCAGACTCCTGCATGAACAACTTCATAGGCAAAACGTGCAGGATTTCCATATGCATTTTGCCATTCCCATACTTCCAATCTTTGTAGGGTCCTCCATAGTCTGAGCCTTGTTGCAAGTTGCTTACAAGTACAGGCTTATGTGTTAATGTCTGACATCAGACCCTGTGTGCTTACTTTTGTTCAAAATGAAATACAGGTACTTAAAACAACTAAAGGAAAAGCCATTGAAATAGCCAAATGTAGACATGTTGGGCAGTTTAGCCCTAATTATTCAATATTTCAACCAAAAAAAACCCCACCTACTTTAAAACCAACACTTATTCATGATATGCTAAATAAAGATTGGCACAGTGAAGTAATCATCTCAAGTCTGCAACCCCGTATTCAGTATGTTCCAAGTGTAGCTCATTGTAAGGCGTGATTGGAATTTATAGTGCGATTACAAAAGCCATCCTCTGGTAGGAAATTCAGTACCCTTCAAAGTCTTGTTGAGAAAAAAACCCTCAGTATTTGTCCCAAAATGTTTTGTTCATCTGGTCATCCATATAATAATCTTCCTGGATTTGCACTGCAGGCACTGACTTCCTATAGGTCACTTGTACAGCAGTATGATCTCTATCAAGGAGAACATGTAGGATTTCTTACACTTTCCTCATTTCTCGGAAGTGCACCAGCACTAACCAATGCGATGTAGCAGGAATCCTGTTGTACAAGTGCCCCAGTCTCGGATACTCAGTGTGTCCCCAGCTTGCTGCAGAGCCACCCAGCCTTCGGGCAGTCACGACCAACATTTTGGGTGAAGACAGTCAACTCCCATTGCCCTAGCAAAAAACACAACTCTGAATTCTCTCCTGACAGACGACTACAGAGTCATGATTCCCTGCGCAGGTATTTCAGCAAATCCTAACCGTAAAACCTTTGGCAAGGCTCCAACAGAGCTTATTTCTTCCTTGAGCTGAGCACGGACAGCACACAAACACAAAGCTGGCACTGCACACCAGCCCGGAATTACACACTAGAACAGAAGTTCACCAGTGTGCCTGTTGAGACCTTCACCAGCAGAAAAGGATCAGAGCCATCAAGGAAGCCTCACCCTGTGCGTGTCTGCACCTTTAGACACATTATTATTTTCCTCAAGGGTTAAATAACTTACATCATCTACAAAAGAAGGACATGCAATACACCTGATATATGCCCAAACGGAATAGGATATTAGCAGAGAATGTTTGAAAGCTTTTAATTCAGAATACTTTGTGCGTTTGTTTTTAGTCTGCGTTATGTCAGCTATATTGAAAGCTACCCAGACTACAAGAAGCTAGTTCAAAGACAACAAATGCAGGTTCTTCTTTCAATACAGATTGTATTAAAGGAGTCATGTGTTCTCCGAACGTCAACCAACCATTGAGTATTGGCAAAAAGCAATTTCTTTAATAGCAAGGTTAATTGAAATACCATTGAAAGCTGATTTCCATTGTACAATCGAAATTAGTGGCTTTATCTGAAAAATCCAATTGGCATTGAAAAAGGTTGCTAGCTGATCATAAAATGATGAGAAGAATGGTGGCTGAATGAGTAAAATCGTGGACAGGGAAAGAGAACCTGCAAGTTATGCTCTGGGTCCATCAGGGTACAACTTTGCTTCTCAAAGGCCCTTTTCAATCCATTAAGGATTTTGAGACATTTGGGTGAACTGTTCAACATTAATTTCTGCAAGAGAATGATAATTAATACTTGAGTCAATCGTGAACTTACTGAAGATGTTAGAAAACCATAGGAGATTTTAGATTCCCAAGCACTAGGAAAGCAAATTTCCAGAATTCAGCAATCTCAGTGAAGAAAACATAGCAGACTCAGAGGCACATGTAACAATATACCAGCAAGGAAAGAAAGACAAGGTAAATACGGTATTTGTTTTTAGTGCTGTCTATATGGTTCAAACATTATCTGTACTCCTTTTACACTATAATAAGGGTTTCCAAAAGCAAGATCTAAAAAGGCTGGTACAAATTCAGAGTTTGTAATGAAAACTGAAACTAATAGGTATTTTTCTTCTGGGATTTTGTTTACATATATGAAAATAGAATCTCTAAGAGGTGCCTGATCCAAGCCCCAAAGTCAATGGCAGTCTTTCCGTTGCCTTTACTGGGGTTTAGATCACACCTATAGTGTCCATTTGTTCTGGTTTAGGCAGGAACAGAAAAGACTCGCAATCCGCTGTGCAATGCTGACCTCCAGGCTCAAACAAAAAATTAAGTAGTATCCAAAAAAAGTACCAAAGTTCAGGTCCAAGTTTAACTCTTATCTCAAAAAGAAGCAAAAATGGGTTCCATGTAATCTGTTTACCCATCCTGCATGAAAGAATCTTCTCTTGACTGCTCTTGATAAGAAACAAAAACACAATTCCCTTTCTTTGAAGAACAAACAGAAAACAATCCAGAGGCTGCTTTCCTCCCGCCCCACTAGAACAAGAATAACTGTGAGAAATGATCTTTTGTTTTGTAGCAAATTCAAAAAGCATCACAGCCCATATTGTACAGGCTGTGACACTTCCAAGCCAGGCCTCAGCAGTAGTAAACTCCTATGAAAAAGAAACAAAGGAACGTGAGTTGAGAGGGAAAAGTTTGTAAGTATTCCTTCCACTGAAGTTTTGTCCCCATGTAGTAGAAATCTAGAGTGATTAAAAGTGATTCGACTTTATAAACGAAATAATGTGATGGGTTTTAGTGACTCATTTTGGGGTTGCCTGACTCCTGCAGAAAACACACAGGATTGCTCTTCAGGAATAAATGCTGATGTCCCTGTTCTCAGAATCTTAGTATAACGTTTCACTCTTTCTCACGGGAGAGAATTTTTTCAGTAATGTACTGACTAAGTTTATCATGAAACACAGAATAGGTGACACTAATATTCACTTTGAGCAAAGCAACTACCACTGTTCAATAAGATTAACACTCATCCACTGGAAAGTTTGTTCACAGTAAAGCAAGAATGAATTTTACTCAGTAGAGCAATATGCCCTGAATACAAATAATGCCCTTACATTTTTTGATTAATGTTATTTCGTGCTCCCAGGACACTGGGACAGTATCACATGAGAAACTGGGAAAGTCCCGCTAAAACTAGAACATATGGCCACTGTAAATAATAGAAATGCACACACTGTGGTGGTGGGGGGGGGTGAAGTTTCATAAGAATTGCACACAGAAAAATGCTTTTTCCCACACCTTTCTAGGACAGGTTCCCTGGAGGACACTTCCTGCAAGAGCCACCAGCTCCTGAATTTCCAAAGCAATGGTGTTTCTACGACCTCTTCTGACAGACTGGTTTACGAGCTTCCTGCACACACTCATTCCACTGCTGTTTTCTGTCATCGGTGCCTTATTACTGCAGTAGTCACAAAGTACCTGAAGAAGCCCCAGACAAGAACCCAAACAAGTGCTTTGTTCAGATGCTGGCAGGACCGAGCACACTCAGACTTGTATGGCCTCAAATCGACCCCTTCAGCGGGTCCCGTCCGCCCCCTCACTGCTCCATGAGTTCGGCAGTTGTGCGCTGCCAGTCTAATGGCCAAGACTCATTTTTGCAGCGTGCATCCCAAAAGCACTCTCGGCCAGTTTGGGCTCTGAGAATCAGGGTTACTAATTCCACACTGCTCATCTGCCTTTCTGCCCGATGCTGCGCTAGTTAATTAACATCTACAGCTTCAGCCTGTTCAACTATACGGCAGGATCACTGAGAACCATAGCAAAGTATTACAATGTTTTTAATCAAATTTCAATGGTTTTAACCTATATACTGATAAATTCTTTCCACCAAATAAAACAATATATTGGTGGTAGCCTGCCTCCCTTTTAAAGGATATTCCTTACATGAATGCTTTATTTGCTAATTCATTCCTGTTGGTAAAGCACGTTACAATCCTCAGATAAGGAGTCCCATGTACATTTAAAGAACTAAGTATTTGCTTTCCTTTTTAAAAATATATATGTAGCCATACAAAGGTATAGCAGCTCTACTAGGTTTCCAAAGCAAGCAGAAATATAGATTCTTATTTTTTTCCATGGTATTTGCATACCAAATAGGTAAAAGAAACCACATTAAACACTGCTGAAGGATCCTGACAAAGAAAAGGAGTCGGTTGAGTGATGCACACAGGAAGTGCCCAACCACACCTGCCACTTGACCTGGAGTTAACAGAACTGCCAAGTTTAAGAGTAAGGCTTCCCCACTGCAAAAAAAGAAAACTGGGAGAAAAACAAGCAAACAAAAAAAACCCACACAAAACCCACACCACACACTGCACCCTTCTTTTCTTAGTCACTTCTTAAAGGAAAAATCCTGAAGCCAGAAGAAAGTTTGCACAGGGTTTTAGTTACAGTTAATGTATAAGCCAACAATGTTTACTCAATATTATATAGGCTTTGCAACACACCATGGCAGTAAATTAGCTTGATATATTAGCTCTGTGCTGAGAAAATGAGACTGTCTCCAAGATCTGTAAAGCACTGCAAGTATTTCCCCTATGGTCCAAAGATGAGTTCAGGTCACAGCAATAAAATCTAGGCCAACGTGCTGAGCTGCACACAGAAGAAAAACAAGCTCTAGGATCCTTGCTGCCCTCACACGCACATGTGGAAAACACCCACTGCCCACTGCAGTGGCAACACTTGCCAACCGTAAGGATAGGTCTTTCTAATTCTTCTTTTCACCCCATTCCAACACAAGACAGTTCTCTATGGAGAAAAACAGCTTCCTATTCTTTCTCCTCCTTCTGATTTCCTCTAAAGAGAAATTTCTTCTGCATTTAAAAAAAAAAAAAAAAAATTCAGTCTGTGATGGGAAAGGAGGATTAAGGACAGTAAGATCATTTCATGCATCTCTTATTTTTTTGCCTGTGTCTTTCCACCTCAGTTTGCCTAGAACTGATGTATTTTGCTCATCACCAATGCTTCCAGTCACATCCTTGCTTAAAGGTAACGAACAAAATGAAGCTGAGGAGTCAGGGTCTTTACACAGGTTTCTGATGTAAATGCAAACATCCCTGTACTTGTCCTACGCACCGGCTGCCTGCTCCAGGGATACCCCTGAGAGGAAATAAAGCTACTCAGGCATTTCCACATCCTGTTCTGCTGCATGCCCATTTGCAAGCTGGGAAAGTAACAATTCCATGGTGTGCAAGAATACAAAGCAGCTTAAAACGGAAGTATTTGTAAAGCGTTCTGAATTACTGAGTAGAAGGTATTCTATAACAATCGCATACTCTCAAAGCTACAATTTAAAGTATGTGTGTGCTGCTGACAAAGACCCTTGTGTTCCCTTCTTTTTCCATGCTCCTGGTTTGTCATCTTGGTGCAAAGCGATGAATGAAGGAACAGCTAGCTGCTCATTTTAAATCCAAGACCTTGGACTGAACAGTCACTTATCTCTACAGCTTAACCAGAAGAACGAAAACATTATAACCAAATCAAACACGGGTCATGTGATGCTCACTATTGTACAACGATAACGGAGCAAACAAAGAAGATATCTGGGACTACAAGAACTACAGCTTCCAAGAGGTAAACTACATATTTTGCCAAAATGATATATTTTCCATTGGTGGACTATCACACTATGATAACAAAGTACAGAATAAAACTATTTGACTGCTGGCTTGATAATTTTTAATTACTTCTCTAAATCAGATGGCATAAATCCACACTAGAACATGGGGTAGGTGAATTCTACATCTGACAGTTGACGAGTGTTTTATTACATTCTGAAGTACTGTATATATTATCTCACAAGCCTAGTGTCCTGAGGGGAAAAGTGTGCACATACAGGTATTTAAGACTACCATTCAAACACACAACCTTTTAATGACTCTGCTATCTTTAGCAAAAGCATACACTGCTTTGATTGTATCGTATTGAAAGCTCTCGTTAGCAGGGTTGTAATAGCTGCCATTCAATTACAGAACCCAAAATGTGTATCTGCTGAACAAACAAATGCTGCTGGATTCTTCCACATTCATGTCACACAAACTGAGAAAATACTAGCATACTATTACCCAGACACAGAAATTTCACTGAAGCTTGGTTACTGATTTCAACAGGTGTTGAACAGTGACCAAAATAATCCAGCCTTTTGCTCATACTTTAAATCACAATTTTAACATGACTCTTTACATTTGATTTAAACTTACCCACTCTCCACCTTCTGCTCTGTACACTTTATTCATTTATTGAAAAATATCTTAGTGTGATTTGTTGGAAAGTAGATGTTGCAGTGTAAATATCAAAGCTGGTTAAGTGTGGACAGTTTTTAAATGGTAAAAACAAACTGACTTTTTGAGGTAAGAAAACTAAAGTGTGGAGCTGAAAATGCAAACAATGGAAAACAAAACATTTGGTCTGGTTTTATAATTTTCTAGGGAAAAAAAGAATTCTGAAAAATGTCTCCATTGCTGGAAAAAAACATCACTATCAAATAACTCAATACTCAGTATAACAGTAGGGCATCGTGGTCAATTAGCACAAGTTAGCTATACTGTCCTGTACTAAAGTCAGGATTAATTGTCTTCCCATTACCCACATCTGGTACAGTCGTGATAGGAGTTCCAGGCGTTTCATGGGGGTTTTGGAAATGGCAGAGGATTGCAACAATCAGTGCAAGACCAGGATTTTGTTCTGCTGCAGCTTTGGCTCCCACTGAAGTCACTGGCCAGTAGGAACACTCCTCCCCTCTTCAGATGAATAATTTGAAAACAGAAGTTGAGACGACTATGACTCAGGTCTATGTATTAAATACATGTGGATCTTGTTAATGACAGCAAATAGGTCTTAGAGGCTAAAGCTAAAACCATGTGTCATCAGGTCTTACCAGCACACAAAACAGTTTCATCTTGCAGTATATTCTGGGACACCGCTCCTTTCATAGTCTGACTCTTGAGCAGTGCTCTCTTTTTGGTACTATTTGTACACCTGTCCCAGGAAAAATTTATTGCCTAGTCATTATTTTAAACTATCAGCACTGCTCAGTGTGAGGGTTAAAGCCCATTAGCACAATATAAATAGTACCAGTGGTAACAGCCTCCTATCTATTTTCATCAGTAGAGAAGCTATCAGATCTAGTGTTTAAGGCAAATTGGGGTTATTGAGGAAAAATAAGTTCCTGCCCTAAAACAGGACTTAAATGCCTAAGCAAATAAATCTAGAGCTCAAAGAGGAGACAGAGGGGAGATTAGAATATTAGCTAAACATCCCAGAAATGGTCACCTGAAACTGCACTAGAGGGTGTATTTTTTTCCTGACAAGGCTTACCATGACAGCACCAAGCTAGTGGCTGCCAAGTGCGCTCCCTTAAAGCTCATACATGGAAAGCCTCTGTCTAGTTGAGCGTTATAAGCTGATCTTAACCAAGTCTTCCTCACAAATCACAGGGTAGAGCAGAGGTAAGTAAGCTTACCTTCTCCATTCAAACTTGCTGAGAAAATTTCACCAAATACTACTACAAAGCCAAAAATGCATTTAAAAGAAAAAAAAGAGCAGTCATGAACTGTAATCACTCCAAATATATCTGCAAGTAAGAAAAACTAGTTGGGGGAGACACGTTGGGCAGGGGACACCAAACCAAAACAGAGTACTTACCTTCTTCTTGCAGTTCTGGGATGTTTGGTATGCGAGTTCAGGTGATCACAGCATGTTACAAGGTCCATAGAAATTGTTTCTGCAAAGAAATGAATATGCTTTTCAGTTTGCTACACTTCAGTTCCTCAAAAGTATATGCAATGGATAGTTTTGTACAAAATTGCTGACTGGCATGGGAGATGAGCAAGTCTTCTCAAATGTTGCAGTTGCCATCCACTTTTGGATTTAATGCAAATGGAATGGGAATAGTAAATTCCCATTTGTATTTTCACGTGGATCATTTTTGTATGAAAATAAGCTGCAGCCTAACTCTTGCTTTAAAGTTACCCACACAGGACATCAGTGTGATACATTCTGTGTTCACACTTTAAATCACCACACTAACTTCTTCAGATAGGCAAACCCACAGAATGACCTCCTTAGCGATATCTATAGACCAGGTCAAATTCTGCACTTCTTGCAACTAATGGCTAAATTGCTACAGACATCAATGACCATCCAACAGCCCCTGTTTTGCTAATTAGAGGATTCATCTCTACAGGATCAAAAACACCCGCCCTACTCCCATTGAAATCGATGGGATTGGAAAACATTCAACATACTCTGGGCATTCTGGCCCCTCCCAAAGTACCACTCTCCTCGACTCCTTTTTTTCTTGATGTAAAGCAATCCACACACACCCCTACTAGAATCATTAGAGCTCTCTTAGTACGTACTTAGGAACAAATGGATCTTTACTCTTTAAAGGCTAGGATACAGAAATAGTACATTTATTGTTTGTTTTTCTTTAAGCTGTAAACAGCCGCAGGGAAAGCTTTTCTTTCACTTGTATGCCAGTGGGCCAGTGAGCAGCTCCTACATCAGCCCTCCAGGTCCTGCGCTCACATCTGCTCGCTGCAGTTCTGGTGAAACACCAACAGCAGCCCAGAGCCAGCGGAGGAACTCCGATTGCCTCTTTTCTATCTTTCATGTGCAGCTACCATGGCAAGCAATGCAGATTTTAACACCCAGGTCATTGCAGGTTTGGACAATGTGATATGATGATGTACATCTCCATTAATGGCAGCATAGCTGGATGTGCTTCTTATTTCACATTTATATTGCGCTAGTATCCAGAGACCTCTGAGAGGCCTCTCTCCAGCTAACTAACCTGAAGTATTTTAAGGAGATATTATTGCAAATAGGTTTTCCATTTGCTTAACAGTCTCTTATGTTCTATAGCTACTTTGAAGTGTTCATAAAAGCTGAGAATTACAGAATATTGATATTATTACGCAATCTCATAATAATTCTCTGGTTCTAAACTGTTTTTCATATAAGGAAAATGTATTAATAATAATAATTTATCAAATAACTGTAGCTTCCATGCTTACAACTAATTTTACATATAGCGCTGAGGGCAAGCTTCAGTTATCACCCTTAACTGATTTTTATCTGCTTTATGTACTTTTTTAAACATATACTTTAAGTCATGCTACCAAAGAGTATATTTGAATATATTTGAGAAAGCAGATACCACAAGGACAAAGGCCACTGGAAAAAAAGAGGACATTAAGTTTAACATCCTTTTGAAGGGACCTACTTAATTAAAAATGGCTTTTGTTACATGAGGTTGCATAAAATATAATTTCAATGGAGTACTTGGGGGAACTTTCCCTGACTGTGACAGTGCTGCCAAAATCTAATTAGAGATTCATCTAGTCATATATATCAATGTTATTGTCTGTCAGGCAGCCACAATGTATCATGCTTAAGTGGATTTTTAACTGTCTAGATCAGTCTGTCTAAACAACATAAAATAGGAAACAAATCAAAAGACCAGTTAAAATCATGAAAGTGACACATATTTATTATAAAATACCATTTGTTGTATTAATTGCTATAATGGTGGGGAGATGGAGCCAGGTGTGTCAGAGCAGTGATTTTCCGCACTAGACGATGACCTTAGTGCTAAAGCAAGAGGCAACGCTCTCCAACCTTTTAACTAATAGGCCTCACTCGGCTTTGCCGTGTTTTGTCAATGTCCCAGCATGGTCTTAAGGGGCAGTAGTTGTCACAGCATCCGGCCTTCAATGTGCTATAAAACAATGATCTTAGAAATCACCACATATGCACTACAGTGCCAGACTTCACCCCAGCCACAGGGGAAGCCGCAAATACCGTTGACTTCTATGTAAAGACCATCTGCAGGAGCAAAATCACAATCAAACTACCACCTAAACTCTCAGACTGCCAGTCACTGACACGGTGTTTCACTTCAACAGTCACAGCAAGGAAGGGGTTTGGTTCCCAAAACTGAAAACTAAGTGGTTATCATGGCTGGAAAGCCTGTATTTTAAAGAAACACATTCGTTCTTATGCAATGACATATCATGAATTTCGCATGAGGCACAGCACTTGGTGTCAGATACTATATCGGCTCCTGCTAGGGGGACAATGATACATATGTTTGTACAAAATACATAATATGTTTTATTTAAAGTGTGCCATAAATATTTTTGCCCTGAAGCAGGGTTCAAAATTAGCTCCATAAGGTGTCATAACAAAATGTATGTTCAGAAAGTAGAAAGAGGTGCATCTATTCCTAAATGTCTAACTTCATCTGAAAAAAATTGCTGGATATTCACTGATAAAGCCACCGCTCGATTCTGAGATGGCTGATACCAATAGTAAAACATACAAGGCCACGTTTTCTGTCATGGCTCACAATTTATGCATCAAATCTTTTCTCTCCCAAGAGCCTGAAGATAGCGGTGCACTGAGAAAAGCAGCAAATCACGCCACAGATTACAGATGTACGACATTCGGTGCTATCCAGTACGAGAAAAATAAAATCAGCAGCCTGGTCTAGCAAGCAAAGAGGCCCTTGGAAGCAGCAACGGGACCACGTGGGCAGGTCCCGCCACCCACCCCACAGGCAGCCCTGGCTGTTTGTCAGGGTTGCTACACCTGGGCCAGACCCAGATGCAGCTACTACTGTCTCAGCAGAATGGTCCTCACAGGAACGCATCCCTGCTCTGCTCGCTGCTGCCAGCCAGTACCCATCGCAACTGCATTGACGTCCTTAGGCAAGCAGGTAACGGAGAACGTGGATCCTGGAATTGCTCTCGATTATGGGGCACAGAATATGAGGCCAACTTGTGGATCTGTATCATTACTGCAGATTTGTTCAGCAGAAGTGATTAAAAAGAGTAATTCAACCACCGCGACATCACATCTATTTATAGCACTGAGCTGTCTCTAGGTAGATCGCTAGCTGAGCAAGGAGACTGTGTGGCTTTCTTCAGCTCTGGGGTGAGATTTGAATTGGTGCGGATGTACATACACAAATACTCACATACGATGAGCAAAGCAGGAAACAAAGCCAAAATAGCTCAAGGCGGCCTGGAGTTGCACTCCATTTAACACTAAGTCACTCTTAATAAATCTGAATTGTCTGTCTCCTTTCTCCAAGAAATAGTTCTAAATGATTCCAAAACCCTAATCCAGTAACTAACCCTGCTACAGCAAACTGCAAAGGCAGATAGTCTGTGTGCTTTCTAGTCGCTAAGAAAAACTCAAGTTAATACTAAATGTGCAAAAGCAAAATAACTCCACAATAGGATGTGACAGGGAAAATATTTGGGAAATATTACTGTGTTCACAGATGTAAATGAGGACAGACTTAAATCTGTGGCCAATCATTTCTTGCTGTATGTCCATTTGCCAACACACAGGTTCAAGTTTCACAAACTGCGTAAAATCAGTAAGAACCACAAGCCTCACAGTGCTGACCTCAACCCTCTTCTATTCCTGGGGGAGGTCTAGGTATCGCTTAAGATTTAAACCTACCAAAACAGCACCAGAAATCAATGAGATTCTAAAAAGCTATGTATGGGTTTGCATTTTCCACTAATGAAAAGGTCTAGAAATGCTCTCATTTTATACCTGTCCCCAGCCAACACGTGTTTGCCTGAGCTATAATTATCTGGTCAGACAGGCATTAGAAATTGAAGCGTTTTGTTCATAGTGGTCTGGAACTACCCAAATGCCATCATCAGGAGTGATAATTATTGCTGGTAAGTGGGAGGTTAAGTTCAGACCTGCTGTCCTGAACACAAGAGCATACAAAGCCACTGATGTTAGAAGCAGCTACCGTTTGCTTTAAGGAAAATTACAAATTAAAAACAAACAAACAAAAGAAAACTTCAAACACTAGCAAAAGCTACTAAAAAAATGGCAGTAAAAGGCTGGCAAGATTATAAAGCTCCCATATCAGTCTGGGAAAAGAACCATATCCAGGAAACTAGAGGGGCTGAACCAAAGTCTTTGATGCGCAACCTTGCCCACAGAGCATGGGAACACACCACAGGGTAGGACAGATCTGTCCTGGTTGAGAAAAGGAGAGGAATTCAGTTTTTAAAGCATAGGAGGTGGTAGAAAGAAGGAACACTCCTCCATTTTGACGTGCAGCATTCCCATTGATTCTGAACTGTCTTCTATGAAATCGATGGCAGTCTTCTCATTGACCTCGACAGAGGTTGGACTGGACCCACAGGGGAATCAATCCCACAGGTAGTGAAACAAATGAAGGCGATGGATTTCTTCATGAGCTAGTCACCAATAGAATTAAGCCAGTCAAATAGAATCAGATAATGATTTAAAATTCAAAATAAAGTCATCTTTCTCCCTAGCCCACACTTGTCTTCCTCAGATATATAGACATTCAGGATCTGAGCCAGCCTTGTACAGTGCAAGAAATCTAAATACTACAATCTCTATTTCTGTGTTAGCTAATCTAACACCACTTGGTCTAGGTGGAGACTGAATAAAATAAATATTCACAACATTGGGACCTGGAGCTCAGAGGGGTCTTTAAAAAAGCCAACTTGTATTTGTATTTTTGATGTGTAACCTAATTAGACCAGAGCATCTTTAATTAAGTGTGTCAGCCCCAGTGGAAGCCACAGAGTTCAGCGCTAATAAAGCTGATAAGGTTTTTATTTTTCAGACTTAGTTTATTTAATGCCTCATCCATGTTAAGCCAATCTGTAACATATGGGCAGTTCTCCCACTATGGATTTATCGTTTGGGTGTTTCTTTTTGTGAATTAATGCAATCAAACTCTTGCCAGTGTTAATTATTTTTCTTCAAGAGCAAATCCCAGAATTGAAAACACACACACCTGTTATTTGCTGCATAAGCCATAGCATAACCACTGAAAAATCACTTTTTAAATGCTGGGAGAACCCAGAATGTTTCTGGATCATATAAAAGAGATTTGGAAGAAGTTCAAGAACATAGTATTTATATTACTGATCCTATAAGACAATCAGCAGAGGTGCAACAAAACCCAACTCTATATCCATGTAGAAAGAAACAATTATTTCAGACTTCAAAGATTCATCAGTTACTACCTCTTTACTTAAAAGGAGAGAGTGGCAGGAAAGCTGACTAATTATTGGAACAAATTTTAAAGTAATGTGGCAAGCTGTTTATGTTTTAGAATACTAAAACCAAAGCCTTCTTTGGAAAAGGTGTACTTCAGTTCAACCACAAGTTACAGAACTTTAAAAGAAATCACCAGTGAAATTGTATAGCTTATATTATACATCAAGAGTAGGCAGTCCTTGCTGCCTTTAAATCTACAAAAGGATGTTGCAGCCATAGACCTCTGGGCAACCTAATGGTCTTGGATACTCACCTGCAACCAGCAGCTCTTTGAAATCTCAAACCCTCTCCTGTCTAAACCATAAGACTGGGAACATTAAGTGCTAAATCTGAAACACGATTTCACTGCGTTTGGACTTCAAATTCACTGATCATTTTCATGGCTCATTTGTGCAGATTAATTGGTTAATATCTATGCAATGTTTTGGAGGTTGGAAGTACTAAACCATTGCTCTCAGTCTGCTAATCCTCTGTTGCAATCTCATCCTCCCAGCTCTGGGCTCTCCATCACTATTTTAAATCTCTTCTGTTCCATACTTCCTCCCCTTGCAAGCAAGCTAATTATTATCATACATAATAAAGGAAGCATCCCTTTATAGGGGCAGATGAACTAATAGGACTTTCCATCTCCAGTTTTTGGCATTCCTTGATTACCAAAGCTACAGAACACTGACTGCAGAATTGTTCCTTATGTTCTCCAGGCATATTAGCAATGCTGCTAGTAGACACACAGCTGTTCACCACAATAGTTGCAAAAATTCATTGATTCCTACTTATCACAAAGCTCTTGTAATATCATATGCCAAATAACGCCAACTCTATCTTGCCATGTTCCCTGCACTGAGCAGGTGCATGGAAAGCCACTCCTGAACTCACCTACAGCCTCTCCAAGTCTCACTTAAATTTCTTCTGAAAGCTCAGTTCTTCTGTGAGGCACGTAGGAAAGTCAACAAAACAAGAACCACATATTTTTTTCCATGATCACTGCATGCTTTTGCCCAGGAAATTCAATATATTTCTGCCTTCCTGGGCACTTCACTATCCATTATTGCCACCTTTTTCTTCCCAGCTACCCATCTGTATGTGGTTCACTTCATCTGCACATCCTGTTTCTCATATAAGATCTTGACCAAAACAGAACAATTCTATAACTGTAAGTTCCTTGTAGCAGGGCCCTTGTTCTCCCAGGTGTTAAGAGAGCATCTCCTACACCCTCCCAGAGCTCTAGAACAATCTCTTTCCTATAAATGGCTACACTGAAGTCCACAAGCCCAGGATCTGCCTGGTCACAAAGTTTAGCCATACCATACAGGATTTTATTTCCCCTTCTCCACCTTGTTAAGAACCTACTGCAAGCACCAAATAGGTCGTATTGACCCACAGCATGGTAGCAAATTACTTAAGGTTTGCTGCCGTTAACAGCGGTTCTCTATTTTCCCTTTTCACGCTTTGACAGCCTGACAATAACAAAAGTAGTTCAAAAATCTATTTCAACCCAGGTCTGACCACTGATACTTATAAACGCCAGTGCAACCTCTCAAACTGACTCCTGTCACCGCTGTGAGAAGCACAGGATCCTTGTATTTTTTTTTTCCCCACTTATTCACTTGCTGATCAGAGCACTTCTCATCTGCTTTCTTTACAGAAATTGCTTAGAAGCCCAAAGGAGAGGAAAAAAATGTCTTGTTTTCAGGCCCAACCAAGATCCCACCTCAGATGTAGATTCCACCCTTCTAGGTGTGTACAAGTACAAACTGCTGTTATGAGTGACAGGGCTGAACGAACTCGCTGTCCTCTGAACCTGGGCATCTCTACAAGGAAAGAGCTGGGCTCACACAGGTTATTTGCTGATACTGTTTTAACAGCAGGGATATTACTACACCTCTTATTATTTATCTCAGGGATTCTAAAGCAAAGCAGCTGAAAAAATAAGTGCAAATACAAGGTTGGAGAAACAGAATGAGGAGAGCATGACTGCTGTTGTAAACTGTGGTTTAACTGTTTCCATGACCTTTGCAATCTCCCTTTGGAGTCCTGCTTTTTACAGTCCAAAGATACTGGGAAACCAGAAACTATTTTATTTCGCTCTGCCATTTTTACCCCTAAAATGAGAATGTGGCTTTAGAAACTGTCTTTAGAGGTCTTGATTATCTACGCAATGACACTAAAAGCTGATACCTATACCTTTATAGATTTATAAAGGCTGCCTTAATTTAATGTTGAAGTATTGTATATGCTGATGTTATAAACCTTTTTTTTTTCCACATTAATTTGAGGAATTAGGATTAAAAATTCCACTGAAGGGCAGCAAGGGCTATAGTCCTGAATTCACACATTTGAAAAGTGTTCCCTCAGAGCTTTTGAAAAATCAGTGAACAGGAAAACTCTAACATGTATTAGTATCTGTCTCTTCTGAAACTTGTAGGAGATCTTTCAAGAATACAACTACAAATCACCCCAGACAAACTTCTTGGTAAGTTCTTTTTTAAAACTTTGGTTTGTATGTCTGAACTGACTGGTCCCAGCCTTCCAAAGACATGAAGGTGTATCTGAAACTCACTAAAATATAGGGTAATAGTCTCCTTTGTCAGAAATTTAAGCAACACTGGGAGCTGGACATCTCTGAAAATCAAGTCAACAAAGTTACCACATTTCTGAGAATTATTTCTCTCCCATTTGAAGAAGAGATGGGGGGGGGGGGAAAGGTAGCGGAAAAAAAAATAATAAAAAATTCCAGTGAACCCTCAAGAAGCATCTCAAACACTCAAGCCTAATATATTAAAAAAAAATCCACTTGGAAAAACTGGTCCAACTGGGGAAATGCCCTGTAGAGCAGCGGTGTCAAACTCCCTTTCACCAGGGGCCACATCAGCCTCACGGTTGCCTTCAAGGGGCCGAATGTAATTTTAGGACGGTATAAATGTAACTACTCCTATATTTATAGGTGAAAATGAGTTTGACACCCCTGCTGTAGGGACAGAACTATCACTGGCTGATACTGGCATAGGCTTTTCTTAACATCAGGACCTGAGAACACTTCACTGTGCATGAAGTTGTTATTTTTAGGGATTCTGTTTATTAAAATACTCAAATTAAGACTTTCTAAAACAGCAAAAGAGGGAAGTCAACATTGATGTTATTTTAAAAAAACCAACACACAACCAACACAAACCAAAACAAACACACACCACACACCACCACAAACCAGGAAGGGAGACAGAATGAAGCAAACATTTACAAAGGAATTCCCCAATGATTCCCGTACTTGTTGTGGGGATTATGCCATCCAGGATTATTCTTAAAGCTTTAGCTCCTGGAGTCCTGTTACAGCTGAGAATTTCAGCTTTCCAAGCAAAATATGCTTCTGACTTGAGTGGCCTGAGACGAAATCACAAATACAAAAATACACTAAAATTCTCCAAACGATGACAAAAAGTTAAAAAACAAAACAAAAACTAAGCTTATAATGTTATTGGTGAATGAACTATAGGTACTGTGGTATTTTATACAATCAGACATGGAATAAGCAGAACTGCAATCCTGTCTCCCTCAGTACAGATAACAACACTCTCAGTCACCTCAGATGGAGCAAGTGTCTCTGGTCCCCAGACTTATATAGAATCAACATCTGCCTTCAGGAACAGCCCTAGAACTGGGAGAAAGCCCCAATTTCCTAACCCATAGGCTAATCCAAACTAAGGGTGAGAGCAGGCTCCAGCACACAGCAGACACCTGCAACAATCCCTCTCTTCGCTCCGTCCTATTCACCCAGACCTACAGCACAGGCAGGTCAGAAAACAGTTTAAGCCACCACTTGCTCTTCCGATTCTCTTCCCTCCACGTGAAATCCTTGCAGTAACAGAAGGGAAGAAGGGCACGTGAGCCTTTGTGAGTATCAAAGAGTTCCCAGATGTGCTTTTTCAGTTTGCTGAGTGGCCCTGTGCAAGAAACACAACTGGTCTCACACAGACCTCACAGGTCATGTGTGCGCAAGGAAAAAAGCCAAGATAAACACGGCCCCAAAACATCCCCAACCGCACAGCGTGGAACAGAGGAGCCTGTCAAACCACACTGCGGATTTCCAGCTGTCTGTGGAAACCCTGAAACAGCAAACGTCTGGAGGAAAATGCAAAACCATTCTCAATCTTATCACCTTTCTGTGAACAGGGGTCCAGACAGCTGTTTACTAGCATATTGGGCTTCCTCCTACGGCTTTGCTGCCCAACATGCTTCTGAGCACTGGAATGCTTTGTTGTTGTTCACAAATAAAGGCTGCCATTTGCCATATGGGCTGAGCCAGCGGAGTCCCCCAAAGACTTAAAAAAAATGTCTTATTTTGTATGGCATATAAATAAGCGTCTTTGAGTACTGATGTCTCCTGGGCTCAGTCAGACCCTGTCTCCTGCTTGATCTCAGGGTAGGAGATTCTGAAATTTCATTTCTTGGCACTGTACCATACTTTAAGCCAGACAAAGCTTATCTCTACCTACATTACTCCCTGATAGTTATGTATCCATTAATCAAACAAATTAGGATGTGGCTGTTCATATTATTTGTTTACTTGTCTAAGAGTGGCCTGTAGTTATTCGGTTCCCACCGCACTACAAGTTCCCCCTCTATGTCCACAGCACCACCCTTTTTCATGACCTGGCTACGTATTTAGGTTTCCTGCATTTTCACACTGACAGCGTATTGCTTGCCAGTTAAGAATCACGTTAGTTCAAAGATACCATTCATCTAACATTAGTGCTTCCATTAGTGTGGACAGTTCAAACTGGGCAAAATGTACATCTCATGCATAATTTAACGGACTTCATGTAGTGAGTCAAAAACTGTTAGTACAAGAGCCTAAATCCCAGACTGTTTCTTCGGAGACTCATCACTGGGAGATACTGAAACCAGGGCAATTGCTCCACAAGATTAGTAGTTGTCTCAGCACATAGCAGCAGCAAGAAATGGGTTGCACATCACCTTTGCCTTGTTGAAGATGTTCCACTAATACCCTGTAAAGTTTCTAAACCAGAAAGCCATCCTCTTTCATTAAAATCTCTTATTTTTACTTCAGAAAGTCTTCACTACCTAAGTATCTCCAGGGCTTCTTGCTTTTGATTCTAATGGTTTGTATCTGGCTGATAGAGAATATAAAAATTCTTAGGGGAGAGCCTTTTGTATTATGATACATTTTCTGCTTGTTTGGGTTTTTTTTAAAAAAAAAAAAAACAAACTTCCACAGAGTCTAATATTCCAATGAAAATAAATAAATCAAAATCAGAATCCCATGCAGAGTTTTCCTCCCAGATGAGAGATATAAGAAGCAATCAACAAAACTGAGCAGGGATAGTGTTTATTAACAGTGTTTTAAAACAGAATCAGTATGTCCACTTTTTTTACCCCCAAACTGCTGATGTTCATCATTGGCAGAGCAGTGTCGCACCCCAAGACGTGCAGTCGCACGACTCCACACGCAGTCCCCAGTCAAGACAGGCTGGATCGCGCTCCTCAGACCTGAACGCGAGGTGCTGCACAGCGCAGGGGCTCTGCCTGGATCCCCAGGGCCGGCTGTGAGCCAGCACCGCAGGAAAGGCACGGCCACGGCAGAGCCGCCGGGACCGGACCCTTTAGTATTCTGACCCTAGGAAGCTCACACCAGTTTCTGTTCTTCCCTGCAACGTTTTGTCCGTATCTTGCTACAGACACCACCCACAGCGATGGGGCTCCAGGCACTGCTGGCTGCTGTTGGAGCAGCAGTGGTACCAAAACTACATCTGCCTCCAATCGTTCCTTGCTTCTTACACGCTAAGAAAGTTATTAGCTGTTTCTACAAAGCTCAAGTACGTTTAGCTAAACAAAGATAGAACAGGGCAGTAATTTCTGAGCTTTATCTGGGATGATTCACACACTGCAGCCCAGTTCTTCTGTTACTTTCCCAACTTAAGTAATTCAGAAATGTGGGCTGGTCACTGTTTGACCCCCCCTTGCTATTACTGGAAAAATCATCCCAATATAGCAAGAGGAAATTACTTATAGACTATGACACAAAGGTATAATTTCACCAATTGTCATTGAGTTACTCCATTTATCATACCCACTTTTCACTTTCAAAACCACTCCTGTAAATCTCTCTGTGCTGCTTTTGTGAAGCTGCATTGTGTTAACATGACCACATCCCTTCCACCTCATCCCTCTTCCACCGCTGCTCTGGTCTTACCCTCTGCCCTGCCTTTCCCACCGAAATCTAGTGTTGCTTTGACCTCCAGTACTGAATTGTTCCATTTACATCCCAGGAGGGAAGAGTTTTCAAGCTGTAAGGACCAGTTTACGGTCCAAGTCTCAACATGATTTTAGCACTAAAACTTCTCCCTGTAATGGTCCTGATACGCAGCTGAATAATATTATACTTGCCCATTCTGTGCCTGTGCTTCCACTGATCTGCTTTCTCTCTCTCTCAGCAAAGTACTCATCTCAGTGTCACAGTTTTCCCTGGGTTAATAGAGACAATCAGTTTTACCTTTTTTGAAAGGCACTTTTAGACCCTTAGGAAAAAGCCTCAGGTGAGATCTCAGTGTTACAGAAAGACCTGCTGCATAGATTTAAAAGTCAAATATACACAAGTTGCAATTTCTTTAAAAAAAATAAATAAAATCAAGACAGTTCATTTTCTGAGTTTAAGCTCTAAGTCAGGAAGAAAAAATGACCAAACAACTGACAATAAGAAAATTATAGTATTTTTCAATAGGGAAAATATTAGGAGAATGAGAGAATGACAGCAGAGCATGTCACAAGCTGAAGCAGGTCAAGAGAAGAAACAGCTGTGATCTATATTAAAATGATAGGACTTGGGATGCATAATGTATAAATACATGTAATAATACTGTGTGCATTCACAGTGCACAGATTATTTATTTTAATCTAAATTACTTTACAATAAGGCAATATTCTTCTCACCCATCCACGGAGAAGGTTCATAAGGCTAATGTGAGTGATAACTTACGAGACCACTGGCCTCAACTTTAAATGAAAGCGACTTAGATAATGATTTTTCTCTAGCTTCAAAGTTAAGACTCTTCAAAACAGTCAGCAGAAGCAGCACAATAGATCTGTTTTGAAGACAGAAAACAAGAATCACTGTTCATGCACTTTTTTTGCAGTCTCCCAGCTGCCACAGCCATTCATATGAACAATGTTTGAAGTAAACTACCAGCCCCAGATCAAGTACACTTGATGTCAAAAGTGACTGGCTGAGGCAGACAAGTAACGCTCGGTGCCTGAACTCCAGAGTCACAGTGGGCTTTAAAAAAGATGAACTGGAATGGTAGTGGATGAAAAAAACATGAGTCTTCCTTCCTGAAACCATCAAATGTCTCTGGAATCCTCTGGAATCAATATTTCTTTACAGATATGTGAAGACGGACAACTGAAACCTGTCCTCAGCAAATGAAAGTCCTTGTAAGAAATGCATATTAGTCCTTTTCTGCTCCTAACCAGCTCTTGGCACCCTGTAGTTAATCTTCAAGAATCCCAAGTGTTTTATGGGACTGTTTGTGGATTGAGCAAGTCAACATAAATACAGGATCACAGAAATTGTTGAGAAAGAAGCACAGGTTAGGGAGAAAGTACTCTGAATTGATTACATAACCATCAAGGAAACTTTTGTACGTATTTACAATCATTGTCCATGATGCTGAAAAGCAAACCCAAGAGTATTGCCGATACAGGGCAATACCCAGATTGCAACCTGAGTACTTTTCAGAGAAGGGAGATTACTCTGAAGTGCCAGGTCCTTCGCCTTTAGATGGTAGCCCTGCATGGGAAACCTGCCCAAGAATGTCAGACATTAGAACAAGAAATTACAAGCACTTTGTCTTCTGAGTGACTTATTATGTTCCATGAGAGCAGTGAAATGCTCGTGTTCTCTGTCCCAGACACTCTACAGCAGGATGTTTTATTGAAGTGCTACGGTGTTTTCTTTCTGTGATTTATAACCTTACATATTCCCACATGTACTGAAAAACACTCAAAATGCACAGGCAGTCTCCCGTTTAATAAGAAACAGATCCTATTTCAGCTAACTGTATTACCTGAACAATCTCCGTCTTAAAAACAACAACAAAATCAAGGGTAGAGACAAAAGGTAACCCCTTGCAACCAGAGGATTAGATTACCATCTCAAGTGGTTTTTTAGGTCTCACCACAATCTTGCAACAGGTTGCCACAACTTTGATTTTGATTTAAGCTCATCTCTGACCCAAGATTAGACCATCAGATGAACATTAAACCAAAGGATACCCTCTCCTTGTGTAGCTGAGAAGTATAAAACCAAATAACAACCAAAAAAAAAAGAAAAAAAGGCAAGAGCTAGTGGGACAGTGTCTACACAGAAAACAAACATGATGGGTTACGAAAGAGAAAAAGGCATTACCTCAAATGCCTTTTACTGTAAGTGTTGTTAAATGCTTGAAATACTTTTTAACCCAAAGAAAATCTACCTGAGAAGGGTATGTTATGAATATTACTCTTATTTTTACAATTGCAAATGAAAAAGAACATGGGAAACAAAGAAAGAAGACATTAAAACAGAGGTATAAAGCCTCTTTGTTTTAGAGGATCACAATACACTACATGCCATAACTCTGAGCTTAAGGCTGGGGTGTCAAACTCATTTACACCAGGGGCCACATCAGCCTCGCAGTTGCCTCCAAAGGGCTGAATGTAATTTTAGGACTGTATAAATGTAGGAGTAGGTTAACAGGAAATTGAGTATGTCCTAGTGAAAAGCTGTATTAAAAAAAAAAATACAGCAGAGACTTTTCTTCTTACTCAGTTTGATAACAGGCAAAATCCACTGCTATTAGATAATTATTAGTAAGCATATTTTAGAAGGGTTTTTCTAGAATTTGTGTCACAAAGTATTTAAAGAACATAAGATGTTTCCAAGGGAATGCTATTGGCCTTGTGAGCAACACAGCCTACACCACTATGAGCTCACACTCGACTCTACACCCGCCCTGTGCCCGCCGTCCCAAGTTAATCATCTCCACCAGCAAAAGGGGCCCTGCGAACGCACCGCTGGGAGCTGAGACAACCACAGACAAACCAGCAGCTGTGCCGAAGCACCAAAACGCACTCCAGCTGTATCCCGCCACGGAATTATAACGAAGCAATTTCTGCCAGAGGTTCTTGCTGTCGCCCTTGTTTGTGGGTTGTTTTTTTTAATTTGGTCACAGTCCTCCCTTTCTGACAGGCATCCAAACCAAGCAATCCTCCTGTCTTCATTATCTAAGCGTTTCTATTGCTTCATCACTGGATGATCTCAGCACCTTCAACTCTATTCTCAGAGCTCCCGAATACCAAAGGAATTTCCCAATGCTATCCCATTGGGAAATGCAGACTGAAGGGTTGAATTAATTGCCCTTGGTCACAGATGATGCCTATGAGAGAGCTGAAAATTCAACACTGAACCACAAGAACATGCTTCACTATCACTAATAGTTTCTGCTGGGTAAATCACCAAAGTGCTGAGCATCTTCTGAGACCCAGCAAGAGCGATCACTCTCCAGCTAGACTTCAAATGCATTAAATCCATAAACTAGACAGCATGCATTTCTTTAGTTCATTGTTTTACAGGATTTTTATATGGTAAAACAAAAAAGTATTTCCAATTAACTTCCCGTAAGACTATAATAGCTGCAATTTCCTATGCAATGTAGAAGACTCATACCTACGATTTCCTTCAGTCATACATGCCCAATTTCATACACATTCAACAAAAGAAACTTCAACATCACTAGGTTTTCTTGTGGTTTGTTTTTAAAACAACAGGAATAGGCATATTCAAATTTCTTCATAGTGCACACAGGTTTAGACTCAGAAATCCCATTAGAATGAAAACATAAATCAAGATACAAATATGTTCCCATGGGACCGATAGTAAATTACAAAAATGGAGACTGTTTAGGATTTAAAACTCCTCCAGCAGCCCAGCACCACAGGGCACATTTCAAAGCTAACTGTACATGAATTTCCTAATCAAGTTCAGTTCACAGCCCTTCTACTAAAGTCATATGGGGCTTTAAATGAAAAGGAGATGTACAGCGATATGACTCGAGAGCCGATCGGTTATATCCATCAGGAGAGGTGCACACACTGAGAATCAGCATCCTCAGTGGCTGTTCACTGCTCATGAGGTAGGAACGACACCTAGAATGAAACAATAACTGAGAGCCAGAAAATTAATAGTTGGAGAATTTTCTTGGTTATCCTGAGTATGTCCCAGTGCCACTAACTGGCTTTACTAAAGCGTTTGGGTGCTAGTTCGGAGTGCAGAATTCCCAAAGATTTCACCAGGTATGTGTTGTTCCTCACACACAACACACAAGTGTACAGAACGGACGTACTCTAACACTGTCTTATACAACTAAGGGTCATCCTCATTTATTTTTCCCCTACAAACCTGATCAGACCATTTAATTCCAATGAGAAAAACAGATGCTCTCCATTACTAGTTTCAGAAGCCAGTAAACTCATGGGTGTCAGAAGCTCTGCAGCTGCTTAGCACTTGTATACAGAATAATAAGAAGATGAGCCCTACGAGGTGTCCGGCCTGCTACAGGGTCAGTTCTGAGCATTATATTCTAGAGAACATTAAAAAATAATAATAATAAAAAAATATATATCTATATTACAGTAAGCCACATAGAAAAAACTATTTGATTTACAGAAGCTTTTCTACAAGGTTGACTTTTATCCATGTTCCCCAGAATTTTTTACTAGCCACACAGACAGTGGGTTTATACAGCAGATAAATTTGGCCTTTCTTGCATATATTCTTGACAGTGAGGAAAATTGCACCAGCTCCAATAAGTTGCACAGTTTGTCCTAATCTATGTTTTATTCTTTCACATACACCTCAATTTGAGGGGAAAAGAAATAGATATCAGATGTGACAAGTGTATGTTTTTTTTCCCCTGATATCTGACTGTTCATTTTGCCTTGGAAGGGCTGGAGCACCTTTCAAAAGTTTTAGCCCTCTGTTTCTGAGGAACTTATCCTTGTGGCATGTCTGTCAGTTTTCACAGTGCTCAAGCAAGTCTCTGCAATTTTCACATAATGGCAGTTGTTGACAGGTTGTTAGGGCTGACAGTGAATATGTTTGAAAAACTGTCAAGCTGGTGAAAAAAATTAGAGGGAGAGAGAGGGAGCCTCCTTACATTTGTAACAGCATGTTAAACTGTAAATGCATTCTCAAAATGCACAGGCCTACTTCCAGTCGTGTTACTTGCTCTACAGTGACAGCATATGTGAATATATGATCCTTAAAAATTAATGTCAGATTGTCACTTTATAGGTCATGGTCACATTACCACAAAAGTCTGTTTACTTTTATAGCATTGATTTCTACCTTTAATGCTCAATAATAGCTGTTTCAAGGAAAGAAACTGCTAGAAATACATGGTGCTACTGCTGTTAGTTTTTAATTAGCTTGGCACTGCTTTTGCCAGAGGTGGTACTGGCCCCGAGAGCCCATGGCAATGCAGGGAACCTGGCTGCGTCCAAAACGCCTTTTCCAGCACCACACAGAGGTGGTGTGGAAGGTCTTCCAAAGCTCCCCAGCTGAAAAGGTGAGCGACCAACAGCAGCTGTGGCCAAGCCCCAGCCTGGAATCCTCTTCCACAGACCCCAGCATCAGGTTTGGAAAGCCTCTTTACTCAGAATTGTGAGAGTGTCTTCAGAAGTGAGTTGGGATGGATGGTGACAGCTTGATTTGCAGTGAACAGCAGCATACTCCAAAACGGCCCTTGAACAAAGCCAGCCAAGATGTAGAGAAGCACCAATGAGACAGAAATTATTTTGTCTCATTATTTTGAAACAGATTCTGCTAATTTTGATGATCCTGCAATACTGTGGTCAGTATCCAATATTAAGGAGGAATTTCTTCTCTTACATGTTTGCCTTATGCAACAACTGAGCAAGACTGATTTTTCTTCTTTGACAAACAAGTTTCAGAATTCAACCTATTTCTGTGAATAATAAACTTACCATGGTCAGTCATCCCAACTCTCCTTTACATAGGAGATTTCTTAAAATAATTTTTATTCAGATCTTAAAGACTTGTTCTTGCAGTCTTTTTATAGCACTGCTTTGGTTAGCATTTCAAGGGGAAGACTGTGGATCCTGAGCACCCGCAGTGTGAGGCAGGTCTACTTTGTCTAATATTGGAACAGACTAAAATAACTGGGAGAAATAAAGGGCAGGTTCGTATAACCGCAGCCATGAAATTATTATAACGATGATAAAGTACTATGTACATATTTACGACAAGAAAACTGATCTAAAATTTCTCTTGAGTAGGAATTTGATAAGGTCAAGTATAAAGAAGCAGCGTTCCAGTAGGCAGCAGTTAAGTTTGCAATAACATGTCCAGCAGAAAAATAAAGTTGTTAAAGAGACAAAAGAACTGGGCTGGATTAATCAGTGAAGAAAGAGAATTGCAAAGCGATATGGAAAAATTCATGGATGATATATCTCCCAGGGTTACATGCAGCATCCAAAGTAAATATACTGGGACTTGAAAAGACACCAAAAAAGAAGACCAAAAAAAAAAAAGTCTAGATAACATGACCGGAAAATACCAAACCCTGGAGAGAAAGGATGGCCCATGAGGTTGAGCGTGGGTTGGCGTCCCAGACTGAGCTCAAAACTTGATGTGGTACAGAAGACTTCTTCCAGCTCCTGCTGAAGGCAAGAGAAGAACTCATGTATTTCAAGAGAGGCAGGATTAGGTCCTAATCCTTCTGCCTCACTATCCAGTAAAGTGAGGATAATAATTGTATTGACAGGTAATTCTGTCTCACAGGAGTATTCTGAGGATTACGTAGCGTCTGCACTGTGCTGTGAAATGCTAAGTGCTAAATATGATTATACAGGGATTTCCATCCAAAGATCTCAAAGCACTTTCCAAACATTAATAATTGAAGCTTTATAATACCCTTAGGACTGCACATGTAAAGAAGGCAAACAAGATTCAGGGCTCAGCAAAGCGGGCAAGGATTATTAGACTTATTTTATAGTGGATAACCTGCACCACAGCAAGATGAAGTGACTTGCCCAAAGCAACACAAGAGATCAGTGACACTTCAGATAATGAGCCCGGAAGGCCAGGCTCCCTCGCACCGGAAAGATGCGTGTGGAATGAAAGGGTCGGTCCGCTTTTGGAGGAGTTGGATGGATCAGGCCACAGCAGAGAAGTGCAACACTCAGAAGACTGAAGAGAACACAAGCAGAAAAACAAAAAAAGCCACTTTTTTGGAGAGTGGCAAGGTTTGTTTACTTTTAGGTATACAAGCAAGAATGAAAAGAAGAAAGAGACAATGCCTTAAAGCAGCAAAAAGTATAGTTTATTGGCAGGAGATATACCCACTACTAAGAACAACATCAATTCTTTGCCTCACAGATTCAACAAAGATGATAGAGAACACATGTCAGAACTCAGACTAATTTCCCAGGGGAAGAACAAACAGAGAAGGAAATTAAAATCATGTTAGAACAAGGAATCAAGAAATCGGAATGACTGAAGACTGGTAAGACTTAAGGACGGAACAGACTCCTCTCAATTTCTGGAATAAAAGGCTAAGTATTTACAGAATCCGTCAAAATCATATCAGAGAGTTACACACCCTAATCTGACACTGAAATGGACTTGAAACTCAAGCTGGCTAGGATGGTTCCAGGAAACCACAGCACTCTTGACATATAAAATTGATATCTATGTAATCAAAGACAGCTTCTGAGAACATTTAAAAATACAGTTTTTGTACATGACGTCAAAACAAGGATCTTATCTACCAAATACAACTGAATATGAGAAATACAACTCTGGCAGTGAATTTGCTTTGACTGTGTTTCGGGGGTTGAACAGGGCCAAGCAGGCAGGTTCCGAAGCGCATTGGAAGTGCCCCTCACCTGGCAGAACAGCACTGGGGTGGAGCTGCAGTGTTCCGATCAGGCAGCAGGGCAGATGCTGAACGGCAAAGTTCATCGTCAGGACCAACATTTGGAGATAAAATTAGTTTCTCCTCACAGTATGTGTATGTACAAATCTCTCAGAGGCTCTGAGATAAAAAGAAGGTAAGACCAGGTTTGAAGGATGCAGTAAGTGCAGCACACCTCAGTGGTTCTCTCAACATTGCTCATTCTCATCCCATTGCAAGAGGGAAAAGAAAGAATGTTTTCACCTCCTCGATGCCACACAGAAAAAGTGTTTTCCACAGAGAAAATGGACACAAGTCCAAGCCCTATCTGTTTTAGCTACTAGAAAGGCGCAGAAATACTAGAAATCTATATAACCACAGATTGTTTTTATAAAAAAAAGAGGAAAATAAGAAAAAATACATTACAGCAAACTCGGGAGGAATATAGAAGTGTTACATAGTTATATGTCTACACAGTTGCACATAAAATCGTGGAAAAAAAGTGTTTTAAGTATTTGCTGAGAAAACAATACTGAAATAAAACTGCTAATTTGGAAGTGGCACTCCACTTCAGGAGCATTCTTGGCTTCACTTCATTTGTTTTCAGAATTTGGTAATTTCATTGCAGGAAACAAGCCTTGAAATAAACAGAAGAGCAGCACCTGAAGAATGTGAAGTGTTGTCTTTGATTCCAGTCTCTCTTCTGTATCAGCTTCTCGGCTTTGCTTTTGCTAAATCTTTTTCTTCTGTGCCATGCCCTATAATGCTGGGCACTTAGCTCAATGAGATATTATCTAGTAATTACTAGAAGAGTGCTACAAATATACATACTGACCAAAAGGATGAACTCCAGAGCAGTATTTTCTCCTCTTTAACAGAATTAAATTAGAGCTGAGCAATACAATTTGATACAGACAGGAGCATCATGACCAACTTTGTTACAAATACACTTTGCCTTGAATACATTTTTAGCTAAAAGTGATCTGAAATATAGACAATTTAGTGTTTTCTTCAAAATCCTGTAGGCTCGTTTAAAAGATAGAGCTCTGAAAAAAAACCAAACACCACACACCATTTTGAAAGTACTCTGAAAACAGTCTCAGATGTTAGAAGACCTGAATAATTTCTTTTAAGTGTTAAAGTTGCCATTCATTTTCAAGGAATCATTGTGAAAGACACAGACAGAAATAAAGTTTATAAAGACAGATGAAATCTCTTTTCAATCCTGATTTCCGAAGTTTCCATACTTCCAACTGAGTTAATTGGAGTTTTGCCACTCACTTCATTAGCAACAGGACGAGTATTTTCTGATATAAAGTGATAAACCATAACTCAGCTCTTTTGTTTCCTAAATAAAATTTACCATCTCCATCATCCAGATGCTTTTTTGAATAGTCTATTTGGTAAGAAGCTGATGATCTCTCTTTGACACACAAAGGCTGTTTTTACTCTAAATAGGCTGCTCTTAATTCAGTTTTGATAAAATCTGACTCCCTGCAAGTGAAGAAATGTACCCGATATGAAACTTTCATTCTTACACTTCTTACTGACATGTGAGATTTGCCAGATCCAGGAATCTTGCCAGCATCAAGACCATGGAATTTTATCCATTATCCTTTCCTATACCCAGTGCAAATAACATATACTACTCTTTTTGTACATTAAAAGCACCATGAACAATGCCACCAAAGGAGAAAAAAAAAATAAGAACAGTTTCTAATTTGTAATGGATTTCTATCACTAGGACAAAATTACTCAGGATTGGACTTCAGTATTTTAAAAAATTAGATTTTCTGCATTTTTCACAATACTTTGTAAATTAAACCACTTAAGCTACAGGCTGTATTATCCTCATATTGAAGAAACTTTAAGTACTACTACTACAAACCTAGAATATCTGACTTTAGATTGGATAACTCCTGCTATTTGGAGTAGAAGAAAGAAATTGGCTCAGTTAAGTGTAAATACTTGTTATTATGAAGTGACTAACAAAAGCAGTATGTTCACCTTCCTAATACATTTGTTCCCTGATCTTTCTGCAGCACCTGTCATATTTGGAATTACCAACTAGTTTATGTTCCCAAAAGAAGCACAAACATTGTGTTCCACACAGAGGTCCCTAGCTCTGATAATCTAAGACAATAACAGAAGCAAAATCTCTAAAAAAATAATATACATATATGTTTAGAGTTAACAGCTTTATTTTTATTTTAAAATAAGCAGGTTTTTTTGCTATTCGTTGCCATTAACAAAGAACTTGTGATCTAATAAGCATCACAATCAGTTTAATTAAAATAATAAATATTATACAGTAATGCAATTGACATTTATATCTTCATTTACGTGAAGCTGGATTTATGGTCAATGTTTTATTTGATGGAGGCCACAAAGAATGGCTATTAAACTGCCACAGGATGGACACAAGATCACATTAATGAAATTAGACAAGGCAAGGCGCTGATATATGAAGCCCTCCTGCTAGAAAATAAAGTAAGTCGTGCCCAAAGCAGATGTTCTATTTGGCTGCAGTTTAAGTTTGCTAAATTTTTAGCCGGCAGTTTAACTTCACATACAGAAAGGTTGAAAGGAACAGAACTCCCGTGAGAATGCCTTTCTTGAGATATTGCAATTAATGCAGCACATGAGCTCTACTTCCCTTGTCAAACACATACATGCAAGAATGATTAAGTGTAAAGACATGTCTAATATAGTACTAAATATTGAGTTTGAGTTAAGAAGCATGACAGAGGGGGTTTGTGCTTATTGGTAGAATAAATACCTTGTCTTTCTATTCTACTAGTTAAACATACATCCAGGAAGTTAATTACAGATACATTCAATTTCTTGATTTTTTTTTCTTTTTTAAAAAAATATATCAAGAGTTTCCGGCTGCTGGTGTCAGGTTATTACAGGGCAAGCAGAAGGGATCAGAGGGAAAAGACATTTCCAGAAGGAAGGACTCTCCTCTTACCTCTGCAGTTGCACCCTTACCAGTTTTTCCAGCCCATCCTGGAACATGATGCACTGGGCGATAGTTCATTGCTTCTCACTCCAAAGCTTTCCATGAAATATAGTTCTGCAGTATCTATCCTCACAGTGCTCGCCTAACAAATCAGGCTGGTCCATAGCTCTGCTGCACTGAATAAATAATCTCAAGTAGCAGAACATTGTGAAAAATGAAACAAACTTGCCTTGTGGGCAAATTATCTAACTGGATGCCGTGTGTGAAGTTCAGATAAACATTCAGTTACATGGAACAGCATCTCAAATTTTGATATTTATCTTTGTGGATTTATTTTTACCTCAGGATCTTCATGTGCCATGCTAATATGATGCCACACAGGTTCACGAGGGAAAAAAAAAAAAGTAAATCGGGCACAGTCATTTTGGGAAGCAACACAGACAATAAAAAGTGCCAGAATAATGAAAGTCATTATATTTTCTGCTTCTGAACCAGACAAATAGCTTTTAAAAGAATAGCTCCGTTTGATTATTTATGTTAAAACTTAAGCATTACAAGCCTAAGGGTCTGGTCTAAATAACAATACCTTTGTTAATTGATTTATAACAGCTGAGATCCTATTTCTGGCTCTAGAGAAGAATGCAATATAGTCAGCTGAAATTTGGCCTTACATTCCTCAGGCTCAGATGAAAATGACACTGCAAATAATTTAGACATCTCTGGACAATTAATTCAATAATTTGTCCAGCTTCTGGATCTATTTATCACAGGGGATGGAGCTGATTTAACTAACAGCTTTACCTCCAGAATAATTTCTGCATTCTGCTTCAAATTCTCCCTTGAACAAAATTAATTTCCTTATACAGGTAAATCTGTGCTCGCTTTTCTTGAGAAACCAGCCACAGATAAATCCAAAGCCTTAGGCACTTCTACTTCCACACCACAAAAATCACGCAGTGATGAAATACCATTGGCTCAGCTCACGACTTTTAGCCCTTGTTGGACACACCACCAGGTCTGAAGACAACACAATCCTTTCCTAAGAGTCCTGCCAGATAGGCTAAATATACAGACTACACTGTGTCCCTTGTCCTGCACAATTTATTCTCGAGGGAAGAGCCACAGAGCTCTACAGAGCTCTGCAGAGCGATGCACACCTGGGCAATGCTACGTAAACCAAAAATCACACTGATCTTAATGACTGAAGGACTAAGCCCTTCATTTTGGTCAGTTTTCTAGATAAGTCAACACGTCCTCACTGCTACATCTTTCACATTAGAGGTAACCTTCATTAAAAGGAAACAAGTTTCCTTTGGCGTACAAAACCCATGTCACATTTCTACAGTAAGCAACGTGTCATCATCAAACGTAAAGCAGACATCTCACACTATACTGCTATTTTGTGCATACACATAATTTTGACGAAATTTAAAAAAGCTTCAGTAAGAGAAGAGCCCCAGACACCTGCAATTGTTCTTTTGTCTCTACTCATCTCTCACACAACATTCTACTAATCCAACCTTCAGGAAAGGGCTTCACAATGTTCAGTGTTTTATCAGCTCATGCAGATGAGTCATTAAAAATCAAAGATTTGTTGTCAGAAAGCCAAGCATCACTCATTCCTTTACAGACAGCGACTTCTGAAAAGAACAACAAAACCCTGGTCTGCATCAGGTTTCCATACCTGTGACCTTAGTCATAAATATGGATACACAAAGCCAATTACAAGCCTGCTGAAATCAAAAGAAGTTTTGCCATTGTAGTGCTGAGCCTAACAAGTTTCAACCCAGTCATATTACAAATCAGGCTACCAAAAAGACAGAGTGCCTTTAAACAAAACCGATTGCTTTTACAAGCTACACTGCTTTCCACTTTCCTCATTCACCATGTGAAAGCTAGGGCAACATTCCTCCTGTCAGACTGCTCAGCATGAATAATAGATATGTCATTTTTTAACTGTCAACAAAGTATCTGTAAGAGGTGCACTTGGTCCTTTTGAAAATATACAGCAAACTTATTTGGAATTACTCCGAGCTCATATTTTCCAAGTAGCAAAGAAATCACTAAAGAAAAGACATACATGTTAAACCATAGAAATAATTCTACTCACACCTTATTATCCTTATGTAACATTTAATTCTCTGCTCTCCTACTCCCTTGTTTCAGTGACAGTTTGCTCAATGATGTGTCAAGGAGATGGAAAAAACAAAACACATGAGGTCAAATCTGTGCAATAATACACTGGTGTTTATTTACTGAGGGCCAAAGCCTCAGCAAATGGTACAACTCCTGTGCGGGCAGCTGAGCTCTGCTGATTTACACCAGCTGTACACTGAAACATAACTGCTGAGAAACAGATTACACTTGGTAATCTGAAATGTAAACCAGGCGATATTTCAGATACAAAAAGTAAAGACCTTACAGAAGAGCTGAAACTGTCCTGATGGGGTGACAAATACTCCCATATACAGAAGAATAGTTTTTGAGTGGTGTAAATGGCCACACTTCGCCTGGAGCTCAGCTCAGGACCACCCAGTGTTTGCGTCGCTGTGGTCTTCGTTACTTCCTTCATAGCAATTAGTCTCACTTCTCTCTTCCCTGTAATACTACATCCACGTAGTGCTTCAGCATCACTCTCCTGTCAGCCTCGCTCCACTGCCATTCCCTCTTCCCCATCAGATGCTGGAGGACAGTCCTCTCAGTTGTGCCAAACTGACCATTTCCACGGCCACGCTCTAAATCAGCTGTGGGAACTGATACTCTTCAAGAGTGAAACTAAGCCATTGTTGGAGACTGAGAGCCCCAACGGGAGTCAGGAGCGATGGTGGGAAAGGAGGAGCCTCTGAAATCGGATCTGCTACAACAGCATCATTCAAGCATCAGTAATAAGTCACCTTATTTCTTTGGGTTATGGCTGAGCCTCAAATTTTTGATGTTTCCCTCATGGTCTGTTCCAAGAGCTGGCTGATATTTAAAGGGCAAACACTTCCTTCTCAGGTGAGGATTCACCGCAGTGGACACTTTCAACATTTAAAGCTATACTGCATATACACAGATACACAAGTAATGAGCAGTTGCTTATGTGCCATAGTATAACAATTTGACAGTGGCCAAAAAGTGGTCAGCGGCAGAGTAGGGATCAAAAGGCCCATGTCCCTAACCAGATGGCAGCAAACATGCCAAAAAGTGCCACGGCTGCCTGTGCAAAGGCTAACACTCCCTCGTGCTCCGGAAAGAGTTCACTTGCATGCATTCAGGCTGCCACCTCGCTCTCCTCCTAGTTTGGAAGGTTCTTTTGATTTCCCTCCAGTGCTATTGCCAATGGGAGCAACGGTGAGCACACAGCATGGCCATTTAGGAGTTGCATGCACTTGTTCTGAGCAAGGCAAGAGGTCCCTTTAAAAAACCAGCTACCCACTTCCCACACAGAAGAGTTTTCATTCTTCTTGATAGCACTACTAGAGCTGAAAAGCTGATAGGAGACACTGGAGAAAATTAGGACAGGGAAAGAAAAAAAAAAAAAGAAAAAAAAAGGAATAGACAGTCTTAAGAGTGAGAATACCATTACTATAACTTGACATCCCATTAAAAAAAGGTCAGTATCCACTTAAAATATATGAACAAATTAACAGAATACACCATGTTCAGCTACATGTTAAGAAGCATTAATGAGAATGAGAATAGCTTGCAGTTCAGTTTACTTAGCTCTTTAAATAAACATGGGCTATTGGAAATGTTATACAACAACGCAAGCACCGTAAGTGTAGCTCCAACTCCTGTCATTCCTGCAGATGAGTTACAAATCTACAAGAACTTGTCTGCTCCATGCTTGCAGCCACCGCTAAACTTAAATTAGTAACTATGTAGGCCTCTTCCAAGGCATATCAGAGACCAGCTGTGCAAGGACCTGTCACCTTCTTGTCAGTGAAAGTTTTCTGTCCAAAGAACTTTCGTCATCCCCCATTCCTCAAGTAGCTGGATGTCACTTGAAGAGACAGCTGAAGTCACTTGCAATGAATGGTCTCAAATCAGAGCTCACTGCCCTTGTCACAGAAAGTCTCACCCCGCAGCTAAAACTGTCACTGATCATGTTTAGATATGTACGCTGAGGTATCAGATTAGAAAAGAGTATGCACGAGATGGGAGTTTAAAAGAGGCCAAGTTGCAAGGAAAATCTTAATAGGGAGGATCGAGGGCTTGAAGGGTTAGCCCTTTTCCAAACCCAATTTATATTTCCCATCAAATCCAATAAAAATATCTAGCTTCTAAAAACGGCATGTTTCCAACCAACATATTCAAGAAGAAGCTAAAACTTTAACTACTTTGGCCAGAGAGCATGTAGATTGCTGGGATATTATGGCATCTCTGCAGCAAGTTACTTTATTAATAGGAAAATACCCAAAAGGCATATTCTAACCTCAAGATTAATGCTCACAATGGTAGATGTATATACCATAATAAAGAAAGAATGAAAAAAAGTGTATTTAATTGGTATATTCTTAAGAAACTCTTCAGAATATGATAGTATTTGCTGTTTGTTTCTGAACCTCTTGCTTAGATTGGCAATAGGAGCATTGCCTACTGGTCACAGCCAGAGACTGAGCAGTCCCAGCTCCACAGTTGCTTTTCTGTCTCCAGTACCAACTTTTAGGTGACTGGTTTAGACTCTAACTTCTAGGAAATCCAGCTTAACCGTTGGCAAACCTAGCTGCATGGGCTTGCCAAAGAGCACTTGAGGACACATTTCCAAGACTTGACCTCTACACTAAAAATAGCAAAGACCAAGTCGGGTTGCAGCTGCTAGTAGAAAGACAAAGGATATGGAAACATCCAAAAGATGCTCATTATGTTGTACATAATTTTATTTTATACTTTTCTTCTCAGATATTGCCATACTAATACATCATAGGAGCTAGATCCTGGAGAACGCTCTGCAGATTCGCCCGTGCTACACTGCAGCCCCCGGTGCTCCTCAGGGCCGGCCCCAGAGCTGTGCAGGAGCAGCAGAAGATCCAAGCGATGACTTTTCCAGCCCAGAAAGGCTGTTTCTCTGCCACTAGAATTCACCTTCTGAGGAGGTGTGTAGGACATTTAGCTAAAAGCACGGGGACTGGCTTAGTCAATAGCTCCACAAGACATTCAAAAGAGAATGCCAGAGTACCTTCTGCTCTGTACTCTGTACCTCCTAAGAAGCTGGAGAAAGCCAAGTAACCTTTGACAAATCTCAAATTCTGCTGCAGCCTGGGAACTGAGAAGATATACTTGAGCTTTCACTCACGCCTGCCTAGTTCTCCTTCAAAACTTTGAAGGACTTGAATATAATATGTAGGTTTATCTCTGTCTTAGAAGCTGAATTAGCCGGTGTCTTATTTTCCATATATAAAAGAAAATGTAATCTTCAGTCAAAAGCATCATAAGCTTCCTTCCTTTTACCCTTGCGCTGTTGGCTTGAAAGGAAAATAATTTGTTCCAACTACTTATTTGTAAAGACTGTTAGCTTTGTTTCTGCTTAAAAGCATGGCCAGAGAAATTTTACTCCAAATTTCATATGCCAAAATTCTCTCCATAAATGAAACTCAATAGAGCAAAAGGAATTAATTCCAACTTTTTTTTAAAGCATATTTGTTTTGTTCTTGCCTGAAAACACAGCAGAGAAATTTTATTTAAAAAAAGAAAAAAAAGCAGCAAGAGCTCTCTTCAGAAAAGAAACCCAGTTTTAGTTTAGCCCAGGCAGCTTTATTCCTCACCCCCTTGGCTCCCCAAAAGTCACAAGCATGTACAAAGCAGAAATATAATCCAAACTGAGGCTGCAACCAGCATTTACAGCTTTTAAGGAGACTCAGAGAAGAGAGGCGAGGATGATGTGCTCATGAAGCTCAGAACAGAAGGTAAGAAGCGAACACAGCTAAAAGGCAGCTGAACTTAGCTCAACACAAAGGGGACTGGAAGGTGGCCTTTGTTCTAGGCAAAGACTGTATCAGCCAAGCAGGTCAACTGGTAAATGCACTTCCTTAAAATAATCAGCTTACCTTCCTGAACCAACCAGACCAGCACGGGCAAGCGTGTATGTGGCTCAGCCCAAAGCGTAAAACTGAACCCCCAAAGTGAACTCTGAAGAAAGCAACAGGCTTCAGCTGGTGTGAACCCACATATTCCTCCCAGAGCCTGGGGGCACCCAGCAGCATGGCAGTGAGCATGGAGAGGCCAAAGGGAGTCACGTCCACATGGTGATCCAGCTGCAGGGCACAATCACTACACTGCATTTCTGTTGTGGTTTCAGACTACTGCTGTATCACACCATTAAACTGAAATCCCACACAACCCTGACCACCTACAAATAAATAAATTTTGTACTAAACACTAAACCCTCACTCCTGTGGAATGTCTAAAAACCTGTCCAGAGAGCATCGGACTCTGACAGGTATAACCACCGACCCCAAACGGCAGCTCCTCAACGCTCAGCTCTTTCAAAAATTAGGCCACTGCTTTAGAAATCTAAACATAGGTTAAGGATCCCAACTGTAGGCTCCTGTTTTTGAAAGTCCTTGGTCTTTAATTTTCATAGCATGGTAAATAAAGCATCTTTTTTGTTTCCCACTAGAAAGTACTCAGGGTTCAGAAGTTTATTGGAAACATAGCTGACATCCAAATCAACACCGACTGCAAAAACAAGAGGGCTGACAAGACAGAACACTTTCAAAACATCACACTGATCATTAGAACAGCAGAGCAAAACATTAATATCATAAGCTTTTGCAGTCAAGGACTCTGTTCTAGCTGGGTATAACTCTTTAAGCAACATAAACTGGGGAAAATAGACTTTGAAGATAAATAGATGGATTTGCTTTCCAGCAAACACAGAATCAACAAAATTGAACATGATGACTATTCCATAGGCAACAGTGATGCTGCCATGCAGATTTTCAGAAATGTCACTATAGCAAATAAGCCTCTGTTTTGCTCTTGGGAGGACCAGAATGTGAGAAAGAACAGATAGCAAAGGATGTTTTTGGAGGGGAAAAGGAAAAAAAAAACACACACCACCACACACAGAAACAACAAAACACAACACCAAGCACAAACATAACACACAACAAAAGAAAAACAAAGCAGCTCTCCCAACATTAAACTCAACTTTCAGTTGATTTGGTCTCAAGTCTGGGTGGGAGTTGTAGCTTTAGCAAAACAATATATTTTTTTAAAGTCTTCGAACAGAGAAACCATTATTTTAGCACTACGGAAGAGAGAAACAAAACCTCAAAAATAGTAATTCAGCTCTAATAGAGAAGGGTCCTATTTGAGATGTTTAGGAGTAAAGCCAGCCCCATTACCCCTAAATTCAAACCCGTTATTGGATGAAAGCCTCATTTGTATCATCCAGATGGAAACAAATGGCAGCTTTTTGCACTGATAAGGCTGGAGATAAATTTTTTTTTTTTTTTTTTTGAATACTGAAGGGTCTTTCTTTTCAAGTTCCACTAGTGAAATAACTCCCTACAAATATGAACTTCATACATTTTAGTGACATGAGTGCCTGTAGTACTTTCACAAACAGACCTACTAATGATCTCGATGGGAGTTACATGCACAGAGAATCAATACTGCTGACACTGAATTAATGGTGCGCAGATATACTATGTTTGATACATGAACAGAAGAAATTATAATTTGGCAGTTTGGTCTTCCAAGTTGATAACTTTTACTGAAGTGCTGGGTCCTTCACTATTTATATTATTTCGTTATTGCATTCTTTTTCAGAGCAATGACTTTGACCTGAGAAACACCTTTTCCTTGCCAAAGTATGTATATTTACAACAGGGAAACTAAAAAGCATAATTCCCCTAATGTCTGCACAAGACAGTTTGGCAGTAAAGCATATCTTTATTATCACGTTGCACACTGTGCCATTATAGTTAAATGTCTGAGTTTGTCAGTATTTCCATTACAACCCTGACCATAAAACTGTGATTTGAGTGATACAAGTCGAAGGCCCCGATTCTCCTCTCACTTGAGGTGACATAAATTAGGAGTTAGTACACACACAGCATGCATGAGAGGAGGAAGAGACTCAAGGTTCTGAGTAAGAAAAAAAAGCATATTTTGCATACATGATGCTCAATTTGCAGATATACACACACACAAGGATAAGCCCATTGCAGCCCTATTAAGCTCACGCATTCGTTGCAAAAGCATTTGCATGAGTTCTATGCATAATCTTCTGCACATTTAACAAATATGAATATGGTGTGCTAACTCTAGGCTTACCTGTCTCTAAAATGTATAATATTAGTATGAGTCAGACTACCATTTAATTGAATAGGTTGCATTTGAAAATTGTCTTTTCAATGAAAGGCAGATCTGATCCAGTGAAACAAACACGGGACTACAAAGACAGGAATTTCCAGGTCTTTACCCAATTGCTGCCAATGAGTTGATGAGTCACTTTATGAGAGTTCATGTACTGTTTAGATTATCACACATCCACCATTTTTTAACTGAGGATACTGGCACTTGCTGACTTTTCATATTGGGGTGTTGTGAAGATTCAATAACATTTCCACATGTTATGCATTAGAGAAGTGCTAAGCAGCTATAGCGGCTGATTTAATGCTCCCTTTTCTGGAAGCTGGGCTAGAGTTACAATTTTCATTCTAAGCTTACCTCATATTGCTTGTCTTGGTAGAGGAAAGGTTTCTCCTTAGTTACATATCACACAGCATATATTCCAAAACCAGAAACAGCGAATTTCAGGCCAAAACTCAAAGCTTTAGATGGCCATGACGTGCATTCTGGTGAAATTTAAAGAACAAAACCAACCCCGTGCACCAGTATTTTATTCTTGTCTCATTAAAATTCATTCATTTTTCCTGCATATTTTTCCATTTTTGCTGCCTCGGTTATTCTGTCCCTCTCCATCCTTCACCAGCCTCACCGAGGTCACAGTGCTGTGTATGACATCACACATCACGGTCCCCACGGTAACCACGGTGTTGTCACAAACAGTATCATAGAGGGAGGAGGGGGAATAGAGTTAAAAGACTATTTACACACAAATATCTTGGCAATCAAAAAGCTTGGAAAAAGAAATGCACAAAAAAGCCTTTGACAGCTTAATGAGGTTTTGGTAACATGCGGTAGTTTTCCAACTGTGTTCAAGTGTGATCTTGGTTCTTAAAATCTGATTTTCCTTACTTTTATGGACTTAAAAGAACTATATCCATTTTGCTCAGCACAGCAATCTGAAAGTTCGCTTCTGATTTTATTATTTAATGCGTAAGAAGAATTGCATTTCAACGTCTGCCGAAGAAACTGCCTTCTATAAAGACAGTCTACAGAGATATGTTTGGAATTTTAAATCCCGGTGTTTTGCTTTTTCTTTAATCTTTTATTAATGGTTTGTGTTCCCATTACTCCAAACCGAGCATTAGGTTGCTAGGGAAAAGCGCCAATCAAATGTGTACAGCCACCGGAACTTATTTGAAAATAAAGGAGGGTTAGTTGATCTAAATCAGTATTTCTGAGATTTAGGCTTGTGATGGACACCTTGTATTGATGGAGGGAAAAAAAAATATAAAAAGGAAAATCACTTTGACAGCAGCAGGTTGGGAAGCAGCGAGAAAAACTGAAAAACAGCTCCCATTTTGCTTTAATTCTAACTGATCAGTCTCAAGAGGTTGACAGAACCAAATTCAAATGCCATTTACTTTTTGAAACAGAGATGGGCATAAGTTAATTCTGCCGGCTGACCTGACCACAGCTCCTCCCAGGGTCCCTCCCTGCAGCTCACTCCTGCAAAGGATTCGTGTAATTTTTTGAGTCTGAGGTATAATGGCCATAATTTGCTTAATTGAACTCAACCTATGAGAAAAAGGACACCAAAACTTCTCTCAATAGTGACAGCTAAACCTCCGTTTTTCTGCCCTTCCTGCCACTGGGTTATAACTTTGTGATCAAAGATTACAGAAAGAAAAAAAATAGAACTGTGTGGCAGAAAGAAAGCTACTTTCACATACCCACCTTCCCTTCCCCGAGCACAAACGCAGCCTTGGTTAATCGGGTTGCGCAGTAACCAAGTTCCTCCACTACACACAGAGGCCCAGGAGAAGAGGTCGCAACTCACTTGCTGTTCCCTGATGAGAAGCCAGCACAGAGCACAGATGACAGTGGGGCATGTTCCCTCTTTAACATACCTGCAGATTTTAGCAGAGATGAAGGTCTCTACCCTATAGAGGTGTTGAGTAATTTTAAGCAAGGTTAGCAAAATATTATCACTTAACTTTTTTGTTCACCTGAAGATTTGCGTGGATACCACAGCATGCTCTGTATGCGAACCATACATAAGCATGACCTTTAGAAAACTAATTCAAACAGAAGGCCTGTGACAGGAGGCAGCATCACCATATACACCCTTCCTCAGAATCCACATTAAAAAAGCTTGTTGAGGTGTTGGCCGGTGAGTATGGCAGGCACTTGAGAGAGGGAGCTGGGTCAAAGGTGTCCTGTAAATATTTTGTTAACACTAAGCACATGAAACTTACCAAACCAAAATACTGTGAAATCTCTAGGAACAGAGTAGCATTTGAGCACTCAAAACAAAACAAACAAACAAAACCACAAACAAACAAAAAACAAACACCAAAACCCCAACTTTTCTTTTTGTTGAAAGCCCTAGAGTGCCCAGTGTCTGCCATTCCTATGATGCTGGATATTTAGGTTTAATTGAAGCATGGATTATAGGTTCAGTATTCCCTACTTACAGATCTTCTCTTAAAACCTAATTTGTGTCTTTGTTTTAAAGACACACACTGTACAAAGTATCAGCTTGGCCTCCACAGCATTGGGAGCTCCTGAACAGCAGCGAACATGTGAAACGTTTTTAAAACATTTTAAATTAAAAAATCGGGGTGCTTCACACGTACTGTAAAACAAGAGTTTACTGCTCATCTAATTAATCTGTCTTCCACTACGTCTTTCAATCCATCTCAAACTGCCTGCTTCTAATATACAGGGGTAGCTTAACTGAAAAAAATGATAAATATTGGTAAGATAAAATTTAATATTTTAAATAAAGTTAAAATTTGGAGATCATGTGATGTTTCCTGCTTTCCTAGCTAACATCTTGGTATTTGAGCTAGAAGTGAGTAAAACCAAAAGTGTCAAAAGTAGCATGTAGCAGTAATGCAGTGTTTCAATCCTCAATTGAAACATCCTATTACACACAACCAACAAATGATTGATTAAACACTACGAGATAGATACTGACAAAATCTTAAAACTGCAAGGAATGACAAACATACAACATGAAAAAAATCAAAATGATTAATGGAAGATGAGGTGCATTGCAATAAAAAATGGCCTTCAGTTATCTCAGCAAAATTCTACAGCAGCCGTTTGCAGCTCAGAAACAGACTCCTTAAACACATCTAAAACGTATTTCTAATAAAATATTATTAAAAGCAGATATGCTCAAAATACTTTTTTTCTCATTTGGTAGTAGGATCAGGTCTCTGTTCTGCAAGTTTTTTCTGCCCATACAAATCATCCACTTTTCAGTGGTTTAGAAGCAACGCACAGAGTGCTGTAATCACACCCAGAATATATGAAACATAATACAGGAGCCACAAGAAGAGCAGCGAGTTCCAGCTATACTGCACATTTCACTGGGATTTTACCTGCTCGCTTCTTAACCTCTTTGCTGGACAGTTGCTGCTGGTTTGCTTTTGAAACTTCCCAGTATGGAAAACGTCCCAAGTGCTCAGTCCCAAGGTCTAGACTTTGCCTACTCGTGCACATCTCAGAGTGCCACAGTCCTGTGAGAACACGTTTCTGTTCATCTCATAAATACAGGAATAGTTACATTTACATCGTCCTAAAATTACATTCGGCCCTTTGAAGACAACTGCGAGGCTGATGTGGCCCCCGGTGAAAATGAGTTTGACACCCCTGATGTAAATTATCCAAACAGGCCCTTTTAGATCCCTATACATTTAACATATAGACAATGGTTTAAAGTGGCACCAAACATCCCAAGTGTACATTTTAAAGCAAACTCAGCAGCAAGTTCAGCAATTAACAATACACTTCAAAGGCTGTGGGACACCACTCTGCAAGTATACATCATACTTAAAGCAAACTATTCTGATGTTGTGATACTGATTTTATTCTGCATTCACCTACATAACACTGCTCAGGAAAAGTCTGCACATTGCAGACCCAGAGCTCAGAGATTACACGGTCTATATCCTCACAGGTGCAGAAAGCATTTCCAGTGGAAATGCGTCTGTCCCTCAGGCAAAAAAAGATGGGTTTTTAGGAACCAAGACAGAAGACGACACAAGGCAGCTGGTTTGATGGGGGAAGAGCAGGTCAGAGGGGCACGGGAGGGACCGGGAGCCCAACAGACAAACAGGGACATCCAGTGGGGTTTCTCCTGGGGAACCATGGCCAAGATTCTCTGACAACCTGTGCTGCACAGATTAACATTGTTCCATGTAAATAATGATTTTTTAAAACACGTCCACTGAAAGTGCTAGTGGCTCAGTTGAACAGATAATGAGAGAGTAATCTACCCAAAGAACGGGTGCTGCTTTTTTTTTTTCTTCTTCTTGCATAATTAATCTGAAACCTTCCTCCCCCACCCCGCCTTATAAAGTTCTTCCCTTTGCCCACACAATGTAATTCTGCAAATACTTGTTTTAATTTGAAGCTCACTGGTTGAGCGGTTCATTTTAAACTACCTGTCTGCAATTTTTACCCCCAGAAGCTGAGCCAGGTTGGCGTGACAGCGTTCTCCTTGTTCTGAGTGGATGAGCATATCAGACTTCCACTGTAACTCTTTAGGAACAGTAATTGGAAATATCATCTCCTAATAGTCAGATATCTTCCCTTAAAAATCCCTTGTGTCCATGAACTTGCCAACACTGATATTGTTTGCAGGAGTATTCCAAAGCAAGAACAAATAAAATAACTACACACACATCCAAGCTAATTCATTTAAAAGACAAATATTTACTGTAACCTTCAGGTTTTTCTCCATAAGTTTCTGTCCAGAAACTGAACAAAAACTTCTGGTATGAAGCTCTCCTCTGTCTTTAAAATCACCTTCTCACTCATGATGACATTTCACAATTTCTTTTTCCAATTTTGAGCCTGAATAAAATGAGGCCTTTCAAAACATTTAGGTAAACTGACCCAAATGTATTATTCTAGACAGTCAATGAAAGCCATGTGCAGCTGAAATAATAATACTGTATTTTTGAGGGATATTTTAGTTCACTCTAAATAGCTGATAACTGTTACCAGCAATCTTGTCCTCACCTGAAAAAAGGGAACCCATTGCACGCCCTAATGAAGAGACGCGCAAGACGAGACACCACCAGCTGGTTTTGACCTCCTAAATCCATCTAATCCGTGTTCTATCCACTTGCCAACAAAACTCTTGGCAATCTGAGAGACTGTGCATCCTATTTAAACAATAAAATCGTATCTGATGTTTGTGAAAAGCACTGCAGTTGAACAGTAACTTTTGCCATTGCAAAAGATAGAACATTTTCAGGTTGTCTCATGGCTTATTGCTTTTATCACCTGTGATATTTCTGCGATTCCAGGCAAGCAGCTTATCTGTACCGCACAGGACATGAGCCTCCGCTCCACTGACTCCTTGACTGTCCAACTGGGCTAAAGATTATTCATGGGCTTCCCCCCTTCCTTTTTGCTTAGTTCACTAATATTGCTCCTTACTTACAAATCTTGAACTCTGCTAATATATTAAGCAGTCCTTGAGTGACCTAAGCCAAACAAGAGCAGCCACTTCTATGAACTTACAGCTCTAATTACAAAGGAAACACTACCATCTGGTGGTCTGTTTGCAAAAAAAAAAAAACACACCAAAAAAACCCCACCAAAAAACAAACAAAAAACCACCCCAACTTTTGCATCAAAAAAAGAAAAAGCTATGTAGTACTCTTTCTGGCCTCACCCCTTACGAAAATCCAGTTTCTTTTCCTAACACTGAAGAAACCTCAGATATGTGAATCAGAGAAGTATGCATCCTCTAGATGGTTCCTCTCCCTTCCTTCCCCCACCCCATGATAAACAAAATTTGATTAAATCCTATCCTCAAATACCGGGACAACCCCACACCTCATACAGTTTAATTCAGTAGTTTTTACTGGCATGTCACACTCACTCCACAATGGAGCAAGTTATAAAGGTGGGAGAAAGCCACCTGATGTGACAAGCTGTGTTGTCACTCTCTTGTCCCTGACACAGCCAAGGCTTTGGCAGGGCAGAGGTTTCTCTTCCACAGACAGGCCTGAGATGGAACATTCCTCTCAAACCCTCCAGAAGCACAAGACTGCAAGCTGCCCGCTCTGAACTTCACTGGTGCTCTCTACCATGACAGGTTAGAAAATAACAACCGGAACAAACAGATTTCATACAAGTGAAATTTCCCATAGGATATACCATCCAGTTTGTCCAGCTTCAGCTCTGTCCCCCCATTCACACTAAGTAGCTCTGTCCCGTGGCTGGGAAATGTAACTTTTTCCACTTCAAGAAGCAACCTTTGCTGCACAGGGGTTTGTAATTTATTTCCTTCTAAAAATCTTATTCTTTCGAGTATACAAGGTATGCAGCATTCAACACCACCTGTCAGTATCCAGGGAACAGCTTTACAAAGACAATCTCCTTAGATAATATAAAACCCTATTGTTTCTCTTCTTAAAGCCATTAACTATTTTCATACCCTTTCTATCAGCTGGGAACTACATATCACAGACAATCTCATTTGTTTTAATGGCTAAGTAAATTCAAATTGGAAATTACTAAGGCAATTTGTTCTGGTGCTTTCTTAATTTTGGTCTCTTTACTCCCCATCCCCCTTACCATCATCCCCTAATCTCTCCAAAAAAAAAAGATTTCAGCCAAGGCCTAGACCTCTGGCAAACCAGCATATCTCCACTGAATTAAATATAAATCAGGTTTAACCAAACCAAGGATTTGGCCTCAAAATTTCTAACTCCCTAGTACTAGCAACTAGCACTAGGATAGTATCCTTTATTACTGGCATTGTTGATTATAAGCCTTCAAAGTTAATCTTTTAAACAGTCATATCTTCTGTAATGGCCAACAAATAAAATTATAATAGACAAATAATTGTAGCATTTGCTGTTAAAGCAATAGGTGTATGAGGTGCTGTACAGGCAGATCTAGGTCAGTACCCCACGGATGTCCTACTTTGCCATTTAACTGGGGCACACTAATCCCTGGCAGATAATCACCAGTCGTGCCATTCCCACACCTGGGGTAATCTTAATCTGTGTTCTGCAGTGAGTGACTGCAATTGGATTATCATTTGTTTTCAGCACTTCTACATACTGAAGTACTTTAGAAGACAACGCAAATTGTTGTAAGAAGGAAGACTTTTTTTTCATTATAATCTCTCCCAAAAGTTTTGGGAACTGACTCATCTAATTTCGTTAGGCTCTGTTTCCTCTCACAGAAGCTTCTCAAGGTCTTAGGCACACAATCACAAATACACCCAGGCCTGTGGAACAACAGATACTCACTTCACGCTTTCATTATTTTCAGGCCACTTAGCACAACTTTAATTTGCCATGCACAACATTTCAGTCCTGTATAAAACACTGTTCAGAACACGCCAACAGCAGACTTCAAGAAAACAAGTACGGGAGAAGTATAGAGTATCTCAGAAAACTGTTCTTGTATTATGATATAAAACACATGTCAGCCAGCGCTCAAGAACAAAGCAGTGGTCCAGCCTTCTACCTAGAAGTCAGACAACTTGAACAGAATATGATGCAATTTAGACTTTGCCTGTGCCTCTTACTGTGAGATCACGGTTACGCAGCACTGGTTATCCAGTACTGCACTGTGCTTCACACAGCACGGACTTAAGCTACCTGTTCATCTGATTCATACCCAAACACCAGTCACGTACTGCTTGGTATCAACTAAAAGAACCAAATTAGGCTTTAATCCAATCAGTATATAATGCAGAAGTAACCAACATTAATTTGAACCTAACACAACCTGGTATCCTTAATAAGTTTCCAAGTAGCAACCAATACTATTCACTCTGCAAATTGAAAGGGAAAACACAAACAGATTTTTTAACCAAAATCACTCTATTTCACTGGAGTTCATAGACTTTAACTGGGTAAAACTCAGGCCCAAAAGCCAAAGACAAGAAAATGAAGTGTTAAATGACTGGGTAGCATAAGCAGAATGACCAAGCTCGAACTGTTTCACCCCAAAGTACAAGAGGGATATAACATAGATTTGTCAAGGTAATCTAACAAAGATGAGTTTTTCAACAGATGTACAACATAGACAACAGATAACTGCTAAGATGTTTAACTAAAGCCATGTGTGAAAAACAAAAGTCTGGACAAACTGTGAAAAAGAGAGGTAATTCCTGAATTGCAAAATAGCTTTATTTTAAGAAATACAAGAAGGTAATACAGAGGTTCAGATCATGCAGCAATAGAAAAGGAACTCCTAAGCCCCTTAGGGACAAGGCTACCCACCCACACACAGCTTATATTTCAAGTCTTCATTTTAAGGCCATGACTTGACCTCTGTTCAGAGACATATTAAGGTCTTGGCACAGTATCAGATGCCTAGAATAGTGAAGTATCGTAAACAGATTTAGTGTATGGAATTTTACACTGGCCAAAATTAATTGGCTAAGAGGTCAAATTACAGCCATTAATACTTTGCAGTAGAAGCCAAAGCCCGCCCTCGGATTGCCCTCAAGTTCATTAACTGTTTCCTTGGTTGATTTTTACATCTCTAGTTACTACTTCGGAAAAATTTACAATTCTGAGGTTTTCAAAAAGTGACAAATATTAAAATGTAGCTCAGCTTTGTGCAAATCCTGCTTTCAGCCAGCTACAGTAATCACTGATAAAGACATGGCCTGAAAGAAGGTGCAAGTAAATGAGGCCTGGGGTTTATAATACTAACCTAAAATCCAGACAGTGTAAGTTAAAGCTGTTCTTGAGCACCAGCAGCTTCTTACATGAATTTAGGCAGATCATTCAGGCACTATCAGCACACAGTGTTCGTAGTAAGGACCAACATCAAAGGCATCATCGCTCTCATGAGACCCATCATAAACTCTAAAGGCAGCTCTCCACAGCAGTCCAGCCTGGCCATGAAACGTTTGAAATACTCCCAGCCAGGTCAGCCCACCTGCAGTTCAACCATCCCAAAATGTGCTTGGGTCCTGCCCCTTCCTTCCTCCCCTCCTTCTGCCTGCAAATATATCCAAGGGTTGAAAGAAGAGTTGTCTACTGACCAGTCCCTTGGGCAGCTGAGCCCCTCACGATGCACCTGGGATACATCTCAGAACTACTCCGGAGTAACAAAAGCCACATTTAGGTGGCTGGCTTTAGAATTGCCCCCAAGCTTTAGCACAGATGGAGGGCTGGTTTCATGGCCAACCTTAATTATCATGTAAAGGGATGAGGAAATACTTCCTGGCTTCACTGAAGTCAACGGCAGCAGACCCATTCTCAGCATTTTAGCTTACAGTGCTGCAGCAATATCAACATCTCACTTCCCTAAGTATTTATGTACTATTGCTGGAGTTAGGGTATATTTGAGCCAAATTCCAAAATTTAGACTTGGATGTACAGTGATGTCAACTGTTAGTGTTATAATCAACGATCCCCTCCCTAAATTTTGTGCCCAAATTTCATACCTGAGTAATGAATTGTTGGACCCACTTCAGTAATTGCATCTGTGCCTGGCTTGAGCCCAGAAAGTCAGAGATGCTCAGGTTTATAGATCTTGAAAGTCTGTATATTCTAGCAGCTCTTGTTTCTAAATTCTAGTTTGACTAATACGTTGGTGTAGAGCCATCAAGTTTCATGAAGCTTACTAGTGAAATCTGCTTCAAACCCAGGATGGCTCAGCTGACCTGCACGTCTCTTAAAGTGGCAGGAAAGTATTTAATACATGAGCTCCCTTAGGATGGGATACAGAGATGAGTGGGTCATTAACAAATACAAGTTTTTAAATTAGCGTCTCCTTCAGAGACAAGCACCTTAAAATTTCTAGTTTGGTCGTTTGTAGGGCAGTGTCCCTCTATTCCTATCCATCTCTTTCCTCTCTGAGAATTTTTGAAGAAAAAAAAAATTCGGAGCCAAAATCCGAGAAGCTATTCATTAAATCCTCTCCTTCCCTACCAGCTTTGCTAGTCCTGAAGTTCAGTTGTTTCTGTTCTTTTTCCCAGGGGTCAAGGGAGGCAGAGAGCTGGAAGTGTTTGCAACGCCAACCACTGCCTCTGCTTCTTGGCAAGTGCCAAGGACTTGAGCTACCTGCATTTCCACCAGGGCCTCTCTATTTATAGCTGATAAACTGGGCTGTACTACAATTAAAAAATAAAAAAATTAAAAAAAACCTCACAAACACACCACACCGACAACCAACATCACCCGTCCCACCAACCCAAACCTAATTCTTTATATCTTCTTTTTCTTGGAAAGTTAGTAGCAGCATTTTTTCCATGAAGCCAGGTCCCTGAAAGGAGGCTCCCTCCCTCCACCAGCTACAAGGTAAGAAGCAAACAACAGCATCAGGGCACCACTCCTCTCCAGTTCAGCATTGCTCAAGGTCATTTCTGCCTCCCAGTTGGCATCACACAGTCATCCTCATCATTACAGAACAGCCATGTGGTGGCCATACCATCACCTGCATGAAGAGTATAATTGGGAAAGTGGCCCTATATTCTTCTTTGACTTAAAAGCAAGAACGGATATGATCTTTGTGAGAGAAAAGACAAGACAGCCTTCTTCCACTTCTCAATTCATCTTTCTAACAGAAACCAGGCAGAAAAACCACACGATGACCAAGGATATGACCAACATTTGGAGGGGAAAAAAGAACTTAAAAAGTCAAAAAAGGTGTTTTGAAATCAGGTGTTTCTTGAGCAGCCATCTTACAGTCACAAGGGTACTGTTGTCTTGACTAAGCTAGGGTCCCACTGTGGTAAATATCACAACAAACTAATCTTGAGCTATTTATAGCGACTACACTTTGCACACCAGTCATCTGAAACTTTGACTTCTAAATACAACCATATCAATTTGATTGTGCTCTGCAGAAAGACAGAGGTGTGGATGCCTCCACGACTTTTCTCAATTCTCAGTATTGAAGAGGGTGGGTGCTAAGATAAGTAGATCCTAAATGAAGAATTGCAGTCAAAGCCTTTAGTTTTAAGTTGTTTAATCCTTATCTGTAGATCATTATGCAAAATGGCAGATAATGTACTGACAGGCTAATCCAGGTCGCTGCCACGCTCAGATAAAGATGAAAGCACAGACACAACGAGAAACACGACTTCTCAATATTAGAGAAGTTATCTGCTCTTCTGCCCTTCCTGTTAATGTTGACCAAAAAAATTTCTTCTTCCAAAGGCAAGAACAATATACACAGCCCTAACAATTATTGCTTTACAGGGCCAGAAGGTGGAGTTGTAATGCAGAGGGCCATTAGAAAACATCAATAAGCTACACATCCAACTGCGCACTGGTTCTTCTCTACTAGAAAACCATACTACAACCTTGCAATCATTAAAAAGGGGGCACTCTGCTGTATTCATGCCTCACAGAGGCTAGTGTACAGCACTACTGCACAACTGTGCAAGAGCCAAGAGCACACCCAAAACCAGAAATTAGCCTAAAAAAAAAAGTATAAAACCCATAAATAACTAGAAGCGTGTTCAGTTTTTACATATCTTTTCAAACTCAAAGTGTTTTAGTAGCATCTGCAAGGAACTCTAAGTTACACATTCATTTGCAAATGCATATTAACAATGTGTAAACACTATATTGTTATTTTTTACGTAGACCACTGGATAACCATGTATATCCATATATCTGTTGAAACACACAGCCAAGTAAACCAGCCAGAAAACTATGCACTGAATGGAAAATGTGAAACAAAATCATCCTGTGATTACATCTCTGTGTCCCTTTAAGTCAAAATAAACATTTAGCGCCAGTCCATCAGTAGTTAGTAGGCAGATATATTTAAGCTGACTCCCAGATATTGGCAGTAGTGTAATCGGGGGTGGGATGTTAAATACGCCACCCTTTCCAAGCAGTGCTGATTTCCCATCCTGGACAAATGAAAACGAAAGCACATGACATCCCTTGAGAAGCCCCAGAGCCCTGCACTCAAATTAAAACTGAGTCCTCAGTTAAGACTTGGCAGGAAACAAACTCCCCAACATCGGTCAGAGCTGCTGCTGCAGCGACTGTCTCGCTTACAGGAATCCTCCCAGTGCTCAGCCATCCCTGTGGCCTGAGTGCAGAGCTGGAGATCCTTGACTACGGAATTGAAAAAAATAATTTAAAAAATCACACACACAGCCCCAAATCTGAAGTATCTAGAAGTAATTAAGGACTGAGGTAAGTCCTCGGATTTACCTTCTACAAGGCAGAGGTGAGGACTAAGAACTAAAGCCAGTAAAAAGAGACTTCAAGACCAGAAAAAGGTCAGTTCTCACAGATTTTACTCAGATGGATGAAGACATCTAGTAAAAATCTACCAGTTGTTATTACAATGCTCACTTGACCAAATAAATTCTGAAAAGGTCTTTTCTAGTTTTTAGAAATGAAAGTGAACAGAATTTATGGAATAATATTTTTAGAAGAGGAAACACACTTTTTTGGTTGGATCATATTCTATCACCTCCAAAGTCTACTGTAACTGCAGTTTCAAGCAGGACCTAACCTTTCAGTAACAAGACCAAAACTTTAGCAGCTGACAGCCTGAGAAAAAACTTAAATGAAATCAATGAAAAATTGTTCAGAAATACTACTTTTGACATAGGAAATTTAAATCTCTGCACCAAGTATTCTTTATTGTATGCCCAGCCCCCATGTTTCAGTGAGTTTTGGAAGTGCTGAGGTCAGAGTTTTCACAGCAGGGCAATACAGTCGGTTATTGCCACGCTGGGAAAAAACAAAGCGTACTGCCAGTCAAATTGGAATTGTAGGGACTATTCTGGGAAGGACTGCCACCATGGGAGCTTTGGGAGCGGGAAGTTGAAGTGAGAAGACTTTGAATTACACACCTCCTTAACAAAAACACGGCATTTGCTTCAAAAAACACTGAATCAAAATAGATGATGATACGGAGAACTACAAAAAACCTATAGCAAAGTCAGAATCAATGTATACAAATATAAGCTATCGAATAACAAAATTGAGGGGAAAAAATATAACAGACAAGACAGCTGACAGAGGAACCTTACTAAAGAAAAGGCAGGCAGTTCAACAGTAAAATACAGCTCCTTTTTAAGTCGTGCTCATGAATCCCAGAAAATTGAAAGGGAGTAGTTTTATTCAGGATGCGGCTGGATTCTTTAAGAATTCTGCTGAACCGGAGCTTGTAAAAAAGGGTATCATAAAATAAATCAAGTATGTATAAGTATGAGGAAGAAAGGTAATATTGTATGTGGGACAGACAACAAATGAAGTTACATGAGCAGGCAGACAAATCTAACAAGCTAGTGAATACAGAACTGGGGTCGGGGAAGACATCCAAGGATGATACAGCTGAAAATATGTCAAGCACTACATACTAAGGACAGAATAGTACATGCTGAATGAGAAGGGGAAAGGAATAAAACACTGGAACTACGATTTCCTTGCCAGAAACAAGAAACTGAGGAGGGAACAAAACACAAAACAGTTTTTCATCTGAGGTGGGAGGAGCAGTGACAAAGAGGTTAGAGAGGGGAAGCCAGGAGGTGTCAGAAAATAAAATTACTTATAAGCTTACTTTTTTCTTAACAACTTGAATACCTACTTCAAAAAGTCTATAGCCAGTTAAATATTCCTTTAAAAGTACAGTCTTGATTCACCATATACTTCTTTCACTAAAAGATACTTAACATATTTTTGGTTTAGTGTGGGTTGTTTGTTTTTTCTTTTTCCCTTTAATTTAGATTCAGAGCATTTCAATTAATCAACTACTATATTTAGCAAAGATCACAAAATATTTTAAATAAAAGCTAGCATAAAAAGAAGTCTCGGAAATTGATATTGGTTTTTTTTTAAAAAAAAAGTTCTTCTTGAAGTGATCTAACTCTAAGTTTTATCAGATGCTTAACAGTTTAATCAGACATCTCTATTGTCATATCTTCCAATTATTATTTTACAGAAAATACTATGATAAGAATCAACTAGATCAGCACACTAGCAAACTGCTTCTTATTAGGGTATTTCCTACACTTAAAATAGCTATTACAATACACATCACAGAACGTTTAAGTACCCTAGGGCAGCAAATCTATTATTCTCTGATGGAAATAATTGTAAATGATAAAAATACATTTGAGATTCATTTCTAAATGTGTGGGAGGCAGTCTTTGTCTTTAAATTATAAATACCTAAGATACATCTGTTGTATTGGCTTAACCACTTATATTCCTTCCAATATTTAGCCCGTATACGTGACTAACTCGTTCCTTTCATTTGTTGTTTTTTCATTGCTTTTTCCTCTCTTCTTGAATGACCTAAAGTAGCAGCATGCTGAAAAACAGGATAGTAGTAGCATAGAACGAAGCATTGTAAAAGGCATCACACTGAATTAATAATCTGTTTGCATCAAATCCACTGCTCTGCCAGTTTTTCTATGCAGCTGGGAGCTCCTCCACCAAGCAAGGTTTCTACTGGGACAGACTGCACGTTTGCAAGATGTACAGAGGTCCATCAGTCTAAATCTTCTTCAAACTGACCTCATGTAAAGCACATACAGAGAACAAAACCCATAGCACTTGAAAGAAAAGCAGCATTTGCTTCTAACAAACCCTGTAGGGAATTAAGCAGGTGCAAGAGCCTACTGTCTGAGAGAAAAGAGAGAGAAAAAAAAATCTGTTAATATTTAACTCCCAAACAAATGCTGAGATTACTGCAGAAAGGCTTACAAATTATACTGCACTGAATCAAGCAGCTGGTGAAACATTTAAAAGCCTATAAGGTAATATGGTCATTAGGACTATTTAAATTCCTTTGAAGGCATTTAGCAAAAGATTCCTAGGCTACTTCAAATGAAACACGCAAAGGCTCTCGTTGACGAGGCATAATGGGATGGACAGGAATGCTGTGGTGTTGATAAGAAGACCTTTAAAGCTGAAACTTACTGAGGATAAGTTTTGACAACCTGGATGACAGCTCTGAAGGGAGAATATATCTGAAGAGGCAAGAGGTTTAGATTCATATCATCCTTCTGAAGAACAGCAAACACCCAGGTTGTGAACGAATCTGTCCGAAGATGCTCTGAGCTATAACACAGTTTCACATGGATAAAAACTGATCTCTGCAAAGTGTGAGGTGCAACAGATACTGCCTGTCAGCAGCAGGGCTACTGGATTACGAGGATGGGAAATCTGTCTTACTGTTCTAAAGAGATATCTATCAAGACCAGCCACCAGCATATGCTACCCTTCTTTTAATCAGTGACAGATCTGGACGCTCACAACCTGAACAGAACTTTCCATCTGTTGTGCTGTTTAACAAGTTTCAGATCGGAAATCACTAACATTTCAACTTTATCTGATATTCAGTGCCCCACACAACAGAAAGAATTGATCATTCTAGAAGCTGCGTATTTTCACCACTCAAAACTAAAATTTGTAGTGTATCGTATTAATATGCTAGAAGAAACTGTAATTATTTAATTAAAACTGTCGGCAGTATAAAACTAAGAAGTATTTCATGCCCTGAACTAGAAAAGAGATCAAAGCAGCAGTCTAACATGGCCCAGTTTTCCACGCTTTTGTCTCCTCTGGTGTGAGTGCAACCTCTCCGTTTCTCCCCACGCTGCCCTCCTCCCCTCCCTCTGTCCCCTCAAGCTCTGGCTCATCCTGGATCTCTCTCCACTGCAACACCCAAACTTCTCCTGCCCAGCTTGTCTCCACCACAACATCTCCACATGTTTACTCTAGTTTTGCTCAATCTTCCAGATGGAGAGGAACACCACTGGCTACGACTAGACCAGGCCAATACCCGCAGACTGGCCTAACGGCTCTGGGCCCTGGCTGCAGGCAAACCAAACACAGAGCAGCCCCTCAGCTCTGCCATGGGGACCAGGGCACTACAGCTCCCAACCCACCGCAGCCCAGGCTTTCGGGAAACTCCATGTCCTTCAGACCATTTGCACTTGCTCATCGGGGGCCCAATTGATACAGAGAATGGGGGAAATACAGAGGAGAGAGTGCTTGTTCATAACAATAAGAGCTACAAGAGCTACAGCACTTACTCTCCACTTATGTGCATCAAACTTCTTGCTACCTGTTGTAGAGAGGGAATGCAGGAAAGAAAGGAGACAAGGAAAGCAAGTAAAATACTCACACCTCAGCCATGCATATTCAAAATCTGATTGGAAAAAGTTAAGACATACTCTAACTCTAAACACTGCAAAACCCAAGAAAAACTTCATAAAAAAAAGGAATTCAACTGGCAGAACTCCTTTTTTTTTTTTTAAATCAACTTTGAAGTATTAGGATAGGGGAAGGAGGGAGGTACCCAATGTTGCACCAAAACAACATATCCACAAATGCCTATGTAATATTTAGACAAGGAAAGAAAGAAAGGCATGATTTAGTAAGGGCATCACACAAGCAAAATAGTGCAAAACCACTGCCATTTTTAGTCAGCTAAAACCAGAAGGTCAAAATAAGTGGGAGACAGGAGGAAAAGTGGTGTATTTACTGATGCTGTTTGGGAACAACACAGTTGTATATAATATTAACAAGGTCTAATTTCCACTGACTCCCCTGTAACAAGCGTGCTATTGCTGCCTTCCCTCTAGCAAGCGGAAGCTTCCAGGGCTTAACACCTCACACGGAACACGCTGCTCAGAAGAGCTCTCAAGAACCAAGGACCAGATCCCACCATGACCTCGTTTTATTTCTTCATTTTATCATTCCTACAGCAATAGAAAACCCTTGAGTTAATGGTTATGTACTTTGCTATAGTATAAAGTGTTAAATGAACAGAAATGTAGTAATCTCTTGAGCAAGAACATTTAAGCATGTTGAGCTTAATTATAGAATGGGAGTCCTTACCAGTGAAGTGAATGAGGCTGCACACATCAAGTCTGCTTAGACAAATTTTAGTTTCAGGAATAACACGAGACCCCAGGACTCAACAATGACAGCAAACTGAATATATTTTGGTAGAGAACCGATACAAAAAGCTAATCATAAACCATGAAGAAATACACACATATGTAAAGATGGAAATTAAAAAGTCTCTACAATATTAGATGTCAATATTTTAATGGCCTCTCTTTAAATACTATGTCATCTTTTGAACGAGCTAATACTTTATGGATGAGAATCTTTAAACCTAGTGTAATTGAGCTACAGTGTTTCTATAATGGTGTCCCCTCATCCTGAATCTCTTTTAACACTCATTGATTTCTGCCAGACACTCATTGGAAGAATTAATTTATTTATGAACTTGTCATTACAAGTAATTGATTAAGATGTCCTTCCTTAAAGATTTAATTATGCCCAAAGATAAAAGATTTGCTAATTATTGTCTTTTATCTAATTGAAGCTTTGTATTACAAATAAAGTTCAAAGGTTTAAGACAGTTGCCCTTTCAACCATTTGGGCAAAGATGAGAATTTAATTAGAGGGGAGACCATGTTCTCACCAGCATCTTCAGACATATTCCAGGAGCCATTCTGGTAACAGAATTGATGACTATTCAATGCGCAGAGACCCTAGAAAATCTTTTAACCTTTTTTTGTCTTTCACATGTTTTCACAGCATTGTTCTTTGTTTTGGATCCATCAAGCAATTTGACAGTCTGACCCAGCTAGTGAAATATTTTAAAGATTAAGAACTTCCACGTTTCTTTTTCTTTCAACTTTGCTTTCTCTTAGATACCAACAATGGGAACAACGCCTAAGATGCACTTTGCATCTTAGGAACCTGCATAGTTTTCAGGTCTTCAGAAAAAAATAGCAGCAATAACCTCACTTAAGAATTGTTCTTAATTGAGGACTAGAGCAGAAAAACATCAATGTCCAAACAGCAGCATGTCTTAACAACAAACAATTCAGAAAAAATATTACATAGGAAGTTTCTCTCTGTGTCATTAAACAAACACATTAACTTGTTGGCTCATTTCATAATAGCACTAACCAAGAAATAGACACATCCACAGAACAGCAAATCCTAACACATAAATGCCTTAGTTTTCAAGTTTCCTAGGCTGAGACCACACTTGCACAAATCTGAGGCAAAAAGCTATCCTGTTTGGTATACATATACATCTATCAGCACCACATGCAAACACTACCTGCGGGAACCATACTTGCAAACAACAGCAAAGGTATCACATCATAATTATGAGGTTTTGCACACAGCTGCAAATACACAGCCCTAAAGAGCTGGCCCACTGGGAAGCCCGTGTTCCCCCATCAGCATTTACTGTCACGTTACAGAGAACCCAGGGCTCAGCTGACACTTGCACTCCGCAGAGAGCAAGACTTTGTGACAATACATGGGCAAAGGCCCTGATGGTCACAGAACAATTGCTCTGAAACTATAAACTATTCCAAGTAGGTAGCTGGTGATAATAAATACACACTAGACTGCTACCTAATTAAATTCCTTGACATTTATACATACAATTAAAACAAGTATAATCAATCCATCCATATAAAAATCAAAGTATAGTTTTGAAAGTCTCCTTGATTCACAGCATACTTTATAGGAATAGAATATTTAATGCTTCACTGAGCCAGTGTCTCCTCATTTTTTATTTCTGTTTCTCAAAAAACCACATATTTGACACTTGAAAGTGTGAATGAGCTTTTAAGTGCCCTTAACCAAAATAACTGCATACCAATACATTCTTGAATTCAAGTACTCGGCCCGAATTCCTGCAATTTTTTATTACTTCTGAGAAGAACTAACCAAGTAAATTTCCACGCACATAGTGGAGCCACCCATGCTGAAAAAGGGAAAGAGACAGACAGTCATTAGTTACCAGGTGATAGAAGATCCACAGTTTCTGCGTGAGCACTGCTGTAAACGTCCCTCATCTTCTATAGAAAAAGGAGTGAGATACAGAATCAAGGAGATGTATTTTGAGTCAATTAGTTCTGTTTGATAGTACATGTCATGCCAAGTGCCAGTCACCAAATTGAATCAAACAGCCCTGGAAAGATAGACCAGATCTACAGAACTGGAAGCTCTCTCTGTTCTACTCGGTGAATTACCACTCAGCATCCTGGATATAAAGACCAAAATAGAGAAGTTTTTTTTGCAGAAGCACTTCACCCATGGGTTGCTGGATGCTGATTACTCAGATGCTGACAAGATCCAAACTTTCACCTTCTTGCCACAGTAAGCTACCACAACTAGTGAGTAGAGAATGTGGCCCGACTTAAATGTTACAAACCATTTCACGTTTGCAGCAGCGTAACCAAAAAAGCTTACAAGAGCCCCAAGCCTAAATATCCTTGCACAGTTCTTTTTCCCCTTTCTGCAAGGCTCTCTCTTCATCAGGTAAACTCACACTGCTCCTAGCATTCAGAATGCCATGAACAGGGAAGTTTCCAGTGTGCTGCTCATACCAGAATCGTCAATTCCCAGTAATACTGCTAAGAGCAAAAAGATGCTTCTCAGGGACAGGAACTGTACTTTTTTTTCTTACAGTTGTCAAATTACAGACGTGTATCTGCCTACAATTTTATTACAATAATTTCCAGAAGAAATGCTTTCTTGCAAAAGCTGTGAACTACTACTTTACACCCGTATTTTCCCAAAATTAAATCACAATTTTATAGCAGTACAATGGGACTAAAACAGAAATCCAAAACTGTTCAAAATGGTTATGGTTCAAATTCTACTATTGATCTAGTGCTTTTGGATATAAGTTTCAATGCACATCAACTCACGTCATCTTCAGCAGGAATTCAGTGAACTTTGCACCTCACTGACACCCAGAGGCTTAAATCAAAACAAGCTTTCAGATTTTCTTTCTAAAAGAGGGTGGCAAAATAACCTTGGGTAGGCACATGTCTTCACTTCTCATGGCTATAGCTGAAGCAAATCTCAAGAGCATTTAATCAAACACCTTTTCAAAATCTTATACTTTAGCATTCTAGAAAAAATGTCATGGGACAAATAAACCTGTTCTAAATGCTTGGCAAGCTCTAATTTTTCCATCTCACTTCAATTTTCACCCAAGTGAAGGAGAAGTTAAGACTAGACAGGTAATCACAGGACTGTAAGCACCTGCTTCTTTAAGCTGCCCAGTGTGTGCAACTCCTTCCATTATTGCTGCATGCAGAACATGGCCACAGCGGTTAAATTCTGCATCCTCAAGAAGAAATCTGCAGCGAGCATGCCTCAAAACCTGACTAAGGGACTCACCACCTTTGAAGCTGGAAGAATGAAACCAAAACTCAGCAGTTTTAAAATAACACCGCTATGTCTATACAGAATACGTATGTTCTCAGCAGGCTCCAAAGCATTATCTAAGGGGAATCCCAGCCCCTAAGATGCTCCAGAGCACTGTACAGAATCAAGAACACTAGTAAAACTGGATTTGTGAGCTGGCCATTTCCTTAGTTCTTCATTTATGAGCAACGATGTAAAATAAAATTGACTATACAAAAGAAAGCAACCTTTCCTCCCCTATTCTAAATGCTGATTAAATATTAATATTTTCTTTAAATGAAATAGTGGATTATCACAATGCAGAAATAAAAGCACTTGCTAAGACCTAAAAAAAAAAAAGGTAATTTACTGCAAAGCATTTGTCTTTGTACAAAAGACAAGACTCATGAGACAGCGATCTGCATGAGCTCCCCTAGAAACACACCACACTGAGCTAGGCAGATACAGTAATCTCTCTTTAAATAATACTTCAAATTTAAAAATTATTCTCTTTGTTTCACTGCAGTACTTTTTTTGGCTCTCAAATAGGCACATTGCAACCAAATGTCCCCACTGGCGAGGCTCACTAACATTGCTGATAACAGAGCAGGCTAATTCAGCGATCTTACCAACACAAACTCTCTGCTTCAGAGTTTCTGAACCTGCTTACCACGTAAACAATACAGAACTACCTGCAGCCTATCAGAGAAAAGTAGTATTAACAGCAAAATGTTTAATGAGAAAGTAAAACTAACCAGAACTAGAACAGCTCCAAATTGCCTAGGAAAAAATATACAAAAAGGAGCAATTCCAAACAAAGTTGTTGTGGGTTTTTTTCTTTAGATATTGACCTTGCTGAATGGCTGGTACAGCTCTCCAGCAGATGAGTGGGGTGGTCACCAGAAGCCAACACATTCTTGCTACGAATACCTTTGTGAAACCTTTATCTAATGTGCCCACTAAAGTCAGCAGCCAGTCTGCCTCTTGCTTCTCTCCCATCAGAATCCGCCCTCTCCCATTCCAATACTCTCAAATTTCAGATTCCAGAATTTTCTGATCAGCTACGTTTTTTTCCTTATAGATTCGAAATTTGGAAAGGACACACAGCTAAGTATGCCTGTGAGAGTTTTCCATCCTTGGTGCTTTCTTGCTGTCTCACATGGCGATTCACTTCGTTGTTTCTCAAGGGACTGCAAGTTAAGGCTGAGGACTTAGTCCCTACACCACGGGTCCCGCTCTCAGAATAGAAAGTGAAAAGGAAAGTGAAGTGTCCTCATAAGGGAGAGAAGCTTGCATCATGTCAGATTTTTATGTGGTTTATTTATTTTCATAAGCAAGCTGTAGTATCTGGGCATCTCCTAGTATTATTTATAGGCATTTCTATAGAGCTCATAATCACAGTATCTGAGTGCCTCACACTATTTACGATATGCCATTTATCTCTAGAGGGTAGAGCTCTCCTCCTTTCTGCTTTGAAGACGGCTTCTCATAGAGATAAGGTACAGATGATTAATGCCTTCTGCACTTGGCATCTTGTGACACGGCTGTTTGTGGAAATCCAAGTCTTTAATCACAGTCTAAAGCAGAGAATTTGGGCTCAGTTTGATCTTTTTTGGACTGTACCTTTTTCTTCAAATATAAAGTACAGTCAGTTTGAAAAAAAATACATATATATATTTGAAGAAAACAGGAATGTCCATAGAAAAAAAATAAAATAAAATCAGCAACTGCAGTTTTCCTCTCCTGAAAAGCCACACACAACAAAATATCTTCCTTAAAGGAATACAAACCTAAACAACGTCTCCGTGTTAGGCAGATTCAGCTCCAGTGGGACTTCATTTCAAACACATCTCAGAGCTCTCCAGTATTCCAGGAAACACTTTTTTTCCAGTCTGAGAAAATCAGGATGTTTCCCAAGAGGTTCAGAGACAGAAAAATGAAGCATCTTTCATACTGACTGACACTAAGCAGTAGTTTTCTTAAGCGGCATGAACTTGCATATCCAGTGAGAAGATTCTGAATTGCCTTGATGAATGAACTCCGTTTCTTCAGACCTATTGAAAAAATGACTGAGATTTGTCCTTTCATACAAACAGTGAGAAAAATGCAATCTGCTGACAAACAGCAAGTCTTTGATGATGAAGACGACTCTTCAAAAATATATTTAGGAAAAAGAGTAAGCAGAAACCATGCCAAAGAGGTTATTTAAGAGTTTTCTTATAGCTCAGGACTACTTTGCCAAAGTGAATAGGCTTCAATTTCTGAAGAACTTAGATTTTAAACAAAAAAATATTAAGTATAAACAATATATTTTGGTCACTAAGGAAGTTTTCTAATGCTAACTGACACCCCAAGGATGTTACTGATCCTTAGAAGAAATCATTAACAAAGAATAGAGAAAGATCAAAGAAAGAAAATAATCAATAAAGGTAACTTAGATTTTAAGCACTTCAGCTTTCTTTGGTTATGTATCTTCAATGTCCAACATACTGACCTTAAGCAGAACTGGAATACAAATAAACAACAGGCATTTCCTCACTGGAGTAACTACTGAAAATCTTCTATCAACATTCACTTAATTGATTAAATGAATTTGCATGGACTTTGCTGACACACAAATTTCACAAACATTTCCATGATTAAGATTTCTGAACGAAGTGCAATTGCCAAAGGACGAAATTCATGAGAACATAATTTAATTCTAAAGATATCTCTAAATAGCTCCAAAAGACACACTATGAACAGGCACTTCCAGAAGCTTAGCACATATATCTTCAGGAAGTGTCACCAGAAGTATATTCTGAGTGAGGTGGTGTCAATTTAGACAGATATATGTTATTTCTACAAAATGACTCATTTACTAGTTGCCACATACTTTCCCGTCCACATCCTTCTAGTCCGTTAGAAATAGGAACATGATTTTTCACAACAAATACAGAAATGCTGGTTATAAAAGAGCTGAGTTCTCATTGAGAACTTGAGAAAAGTCTGGCTAACCAATCTTTCCAGTGTCAAAATGGGAACAAAGCTCTTTTGAGCTCTATTTCCCATAGTGATGAATGTGGGGTCCTTTGGAAATCACCCCCAGGTTTAGGGTTCTTTATGCTGCTTACTTCAGAAAGTCCTCAGAGGTACCGCTTAATCTGAACACACCAGGAATGTAAAATGTATTCCAAAAGGAAAATAAAATATAGTAAGTAATTATGATGGCATGCCCAAGAAATCATCATATTTTCACTGCCCATCAACTTTAAAGTCAGAAATGCTATAGTATACAACTGACTCAGATTCCTGAATGTATTTGTCCTCCTAATGTATCCACAGACAGGGCACAAAGAGTAGCGCTGATGCAGGTGTTTGGTTTGGGCTGAGGTTTTGTTGTTTGTTTGAGAGCAGTCCAGCAGTAGAGGAGTCCCAGCCTTGGCCCAACAGCTTGTGGCAGCACAGGGTCCCATTCACCAGGCTATCTTCTACAGACAGCCAAGGTCAAGCTTCATTGCTGAACCCAGTGTTCTTGTCCATTTCCCATAAACGGGCAAGAAGGGAACAGATTCAAATGTCATCTTAGAACCAAAAGCAAAGAGAAACAATTCAGCTTAAACTATTAAAATTACATTGGTATTAGTTCGGAAAACTGATGGTGGAATCAGCTCAGTATTCCTCACTAGGAATTTATTTCCTTAGCAGAGAGATTTCCAAGAAAACCACCTGGCTAAGGAACCAAAAGGCAAAGAGGAGAGACAATAAAACATGTAAGTAAAGGTGCAGGACAAATCAGTTATTTCGGAATTTCAAGGAACAAAATCTAATTTCATAACACTACACATCACTCCATTCCTATTTAGTTCAGCAAAAACACTTGTAAAACCAGAAAGGTACATCCAGAGGGCACCAAAAATAGTTCAGGTTTTTAAAAAATACATGATGGTGAGTGAAGGTTTGCTGGGATTGGCCTCCATAGCTTAAGAAAGGATGAGTAAAGGGAGCAGGGGGATTTAATGTCCAATAGAGACTGGAAAGGCAAGTGAGGGACTGATGTAGGTGAACTGTTTCTTAGTTGCTATTTCGAAAGCAAGTAGCCACTAGATGAAGCCAGGGAGAGCAATAACATCCAATTCAGTTACATTTCATGAACTGTGTTGGCACAGAACAAGAGGCCAAAGTCAGCAATAGATGTAAGCAGCATGAATCAGATCAAGAAGCAAATGAACACAGGCAAGGCCTGATGCTCCTGTTGATACCAGCTCACAGCAGGAGGGAATGCAGTGAAATCCACTCAGCAACGAGGACAGAAGTTCAGAGAGGAGAATGAGACCTATGAGGTTTACGTTCATTGGGTTTGGCGGGTGTTTTTTTGAGGGGGGAATATGCGTTGCAAGAACTAACATACAGGAAAGCAGATTAGGTATCCCAGGAAAGGATGAGATCCTGTGGGCTCAACTAATGTAAGTCAGACTTAGATGCTTGTTGAGCACTATTTCCTTCCCGTGGCAGAGGTTCCCAGAAGTATTCTACCAGATTCAGCGGTGGAGATTGCATTTTTCTAGTGCTGAACCCAGAGGTAGAAACAGAGGTATTTTCATGCAAGACTACATAAGCCAAGTTCTCAAGTGAAACTTATTCCAGATAATATATTCTAAACCAACAAGGCTTGCCACATTGCATGTGGAAAGCACGGGAAACAGGATAGGATAATAATGGCAATTTTGTGTTGCCCTCTTGCAGATGTCTTCCTAAAATATGATGGACTTTGTGCTAATGTCATAGTCCTGTGAAAGTTCCTGACACGATGGCAGCCCCTGTTGGCATCCCTGCTGTGCAACACCGGCCACGACTCACGAGAATGTTTTTTACAAGGCCTGACACAATGATGCTTCTCAAGTGCTAAATTTTTATCTTCTTGTATTGAGGTGAGACAAAGAAGGGATTGGTGTCTTCAGCCCTTTTAATGCATTTTATAATGCTTCCAGATGTTGCATGCTAGTCTCACTAAGAGCTGCTCGTTATCATAAAATTTACATGCTCCATGGGCTGAAAGACACTCTTCAATGTGATAATAAAAGGCATATTAATTTGACTAAAATGATCAAAAGATCATGTAAAGATGCTATGGAGCATGCAAGGACATTGAAAATAATCTCTCCCAAGGACTTGAAAAAAATAATATTAAAACAAAGCACTTGCACACTTTGCACTGTATTCTTCACTTAGAATAATCCCTTAAAAACAACAATAGTGAACACTCAAGATCTCATACATTTAAAACGCAATAAGAGCACTAACCAGTGTTCTGGAGTAGTCCTGAAACGCTATGTAGTGGAGATGCTGCTGCTCAAAATACACTGTGGAAAACAAGTGACAAAACATCTCCCTGACAGCAACATGTAACTTTCTCTAACAAGTTTATTTCCAGAAATTTCACCAAAGCCTGGCAAAAGGCCAAGTGCAGGTCCGCACTTACCTTAATATAGCAAAGGCACAATTAGGAACTACAAAACACCTCAGTCCTGTTCTACATTTCAAAAACAAAAGAAGGAAAAAAAAATAAAGTTTATTTACTTAGACCTAAAGAAAAAAGTTAGATTCAGGAAACCCCTTGTAAATTCACATGGTTTCTCCATGAATGACATCAACATGTTATCATTCTGTGTTTTGGCTACGTAGTATCATCTTCTGAACTCAAGAGACGAATATTTGAGAGTAAGTCTTTTTATGGGTTTTCTCCAAGGGTCTAAAGAGTCTTCCCAAGGCAGTATACATTAAACTTGAGAAGCATTAACTACACAGCACAACTTTATTTTATGTACAACCATGTAAATGAACTATGTTCACTTTTTTCCAGAACTAGAATATCTGAAAACTTTTTAATATTAAATTTGAATTAAGGAAAGTTCTCATAACCATGTGATGGGAATATGTACTAATTTCTATTACACAGATTTACCAGATTACCAAAAGACAACATATGTCTGCACACTATAGCTGTTAAACACTCAGATACTACGGATTCAAGGACACCCCAGATTTATACCAGCTTTCAAGAATGTGGGCACCATGATACACTGTGGTTTGAGATGCTGTTGTTATTTCCATGCTGAGTATAAAAGATAACTGTGACAGTTCAAATAGCACCACATAATAAGTGCTGAGATTTTAAAAACTTTATTAATAATGTAGTAAACTAATGCTGATGAAATCTCTCCAACATTCTTCTTAACTGCTGTTGGTAATAAGAAATTGATTCATTTAAACTTATTTTCCTGTAAGTTAAAAGGAACTCCATAAAAGCTACCATTCCTCCTTTAAGCTCACTGTCACCTCTCACACCAGGATAGAACAGCAGTGAAAAAGTTGTACGGAACTGAGTATCTCAATAAGCAAAAAGTTCTTGGAAGGTTTAGCAGAAGAATTTTACTATGACAGACTTATGTCAGTGTTCCGAGCCAGTATTTCTTCCAATTTTATGAAACAGCCTAATAAAAGCTGCTAGTTTTCCTTCATATGCCTTGTTTCTTAAAAATGGAAGGGAAAACTACTGTAACCATTCTGGATCAAGTTTATTTTGGAGAACTCTTGGCAACATGTGCCAGCTTCCAAATCTAAATCAAGAAATACACACCATTAATAAGATCTATTTTAATATAGAATCATTTAAGTTGGAAAGGACCTTAAGGATCACCTAGTTCCAGCCCCTGTCATGGGCAGGGACACCTGCCACTAGCCCAGGTTGCTCAAAGCCTCATCCAACCTGCCCTTGAACATTTCCAGGGATGGAACACCCACAGCTTCTCTGGGCAGCCTGTTCCAGGGCCTCACCGCCCTCATGGGGAGGAATTTCTTCCTTATATCTAATCTAAATCTCCCCTCTTTCTGTTTAAAGCCACCACCCCTTGTCCTATCACAGCACGCTCTTGTAAAAAGTATGGGTTTCTGGAGATCACAGTATAACCTCTATTCCTTCTTTCTGAACAAGAACATATCATTGACTCCAGCAGAATTTCGCTGTTGCTAAATATTGCATTTAAAGACTATTCGATTTATCATGACCAGTAACACTTTGACAGGTGTCAAGATTTTTAAGTCTCCTGATGGATCAAAAAAACCCAAACCACTACTGGAAACTGATGCTTATTAACAACGCCTTTCTCCTCCATAGCCTCCCACCACCTTTTATCCATTGCATGCTAACCTGATAATCCTAAGTATCTGTCAAAATTTAGCCCAGAGGAAACAGTTTGGCAGTTAAAAGAATTAAGGTTCTTAGAATTATCTAGAAATAGAATTTTCATTAAAAGAAAAAAATAATCCATATTTTAGAAGTTAAATTTCATCTTTTGTAGCTGGTGTAACTTGCAGCTAAATCATTGGAAATTATAACTAGCTCTACAAGTTGAAACACCAAAAAGCCAAGTTACTGGCCTATTAATCCGGTATAATCCACATCCTTAAAATAACATCTTCAGAAGGATTGTGGCTATATCCATCTGTTCAAGCACTGAATATTTTATATCTTACAGAAACACCAACACATTATAGAAATGTCAACCAGTGATGTTTTAATTCCTTTTATATCTGACTAGCTAAAGACATCTCTGTTCCAGAGCAAGAGTTAACAGGTAAACTAACATCCTACTCCTATTCAACAGGTCACTGGAAGTTAGTATTTCAGGTAGGATAAAAGAAACACTGGCAAGTTCCAGATGCAAACGTAGCAAAACCTACAACCCACTGTTCTCATAGGGTATTTCAACAGTGACACGGCTGGAAACCACGTGTGACACCCAGCGTGTTACATGGGCAGTGCTTGTGGGAAGGTTTCCTTAAACCCCGCTGGTAACACAGCACTAGGAGTTCAGGAGATGATTGCTCACCTTATTACTACATGCAAAGGAGACACCACACCATCCACCAGGTAAATTACTGGTTCCTTGCGCACATTTGCAAATCAAAGACTTTGTAACAGGTCTCGTCTACCAAACATACTCGAGGATTAATTCCTTCTCTGTGGACCTGTATGTTTTCTTGTTACACCAGAATAAGCCAGTGAGGAACATTTTTTAAAAGAATACAAATATAACAAATCAAAGCAAACACAACCTATCAGAAGAGAATTTTACATCTTCAATTCATTTACTCAAATAGCCAGAGGTATTTACGTCAGCGGAACACCACTGGTGTCAGAGTCTCTAACAGAGCCATAACACTTCAAAGGTGCATGCCTGGACCCAAGAAAACACTTCTGAAGCTTGGAGGTATCTTGGAATCTGAGTTGAGCCTGATTCTCACTAATGAAAACTCATTCCTTGAAGAGCTATCACAGACAGGGGCATGTAATTCCACTCAAAAGGATGAAGAAATCTGATGTACTTGCAGATTACGCACTCCCTTTCTATATGCCTCAGTTTTCATTTTAGGATTAATGGCAGACAGAACCACATAGGGTCTTATACACTCCAATAGCAAGGAATAGTGTTATCACGAGCATCAGCATAATTGCCATATAACCAAAAATACTCAAGCATAAAAGAGGTCAGTTCCCAAAGATTTACCCACATTATCAAGTCTGTTCTCAGAAACTATGAAAACTTCAGTAACTTTTTTTGTTCCTTACATAAACGCTTCTAAAACCATACAGAAATCAGTAGAAAATTACAACCAAGCTATAGCATTTTACGGTAAGGATATAATTTTCTGCGAAGTTTTATAGACATGCCCAGAAATAAAACACCAGGCCTCTATTGAGTTTTATTGGGCTTCTCTGTAAGAATTACAAACAGTGGTATTCAGACAATACTTGTGGATCAGTCTGCCAGCAGCCCTGGAGCTAAAACTGCATTACATAAACCAGGCATTGAATAATTTGGGATAATGAACAAATTCATTAAAAGTCAGTGGCTGTTTGTCAGTAATCTGTGAACAGACAAAGTGGTAAATTCATTGAATAAAAACTCCTGGCTGTGAATACTTCACCCAACTTTACTGCTTTGCCTTTAAGGGGCTACCTGAAGGGCTTATAACTCCACAGCATTCTTGCCAGGTAATTCGTGCAGCATTTTTTAGCAACAGTTAAATTAAAAAGCCCTTATGGGAAAACTCAATGACTTTAATAGAGATGAAATCAATATGGTTCTGCAGGAATCACTCCAAAACCTTCAGTTAGATCGTCTCCCCCAGTCTCAGCCCCTTTACAGTGCACAGTACAGAGAAAGCAGCATAAGAGAATCCTGAAGTGGTGATTACAACTGCGGGGAAAATCTCCAGGGAAAGCACTTTGGAGACCCTGCTATGGCTTGTTTTGCACCTGGCAGAAGAGCACAGCATGGAACTGAGGAGTGAGACACTTCTTAGAACAACTCCAGGCTGTTGATGCAGCTTAGCTAGGATCCAAATTATGCCAAGAACCTCTCCAGCAGCTCAGTGCAAGGAAAGCTTGAACGTTTTTTAGCTTTGCATTTGAGACAGTGCCCTTCCTCTGTAACAGGCAAGTGGCCCACAGAATTAATATGGGAATTCCACCTCAGCTAGGTCACTGCAGCCAAATTAACATTCCCACAGAAAAGCAGGCCTTCCTGGCTAAATTCAGTAAAATACTCCCTTATGCTTACACCTTCTCACTCAATAGGAAGCTAAATACGGAGAAGTCAATGATATGGAAAGCAGGATGGAACCCACTCCTCCCCAGATGAACAAACATGTTCTGAAAATCCCAAGTGAGGCCCAAGCAATGAAAGTAACCACAGCGGGTGCAGCCAACGCTGACAGAGCCTCATGAATACATAGAGATCCTAACAAAATTCCCTTTAGGAACAAAAGCCTCGCAATAAAGGAGTTTGGAGTGGTGAGAAAAACAGTAGTAGTGAATTTCACCCCATTTTGCACTGGTATTAGTTTAGATTACAGGACAGCATAGAGCCACCACCGGTCCCCATATTGACTTCTTTCAGCCCTGTGGAAGTTGAGACAGTAAGCACAACAGACGGAAAGACAGTGCTGCACCTAAGAACTGATTTTAACTATAACTGTGCTTGCTTTCTGGGACACCACGTGGAAAAAAGCATTAAAGTCTACAAGGTACACCAGTTAGCATGGAAAGTACAGTGGCACCTCAGACACGGGGGTGGCAGACAAGAGCAGAAGACTCCATCTGCAAACAGTTATTTAACTACAAGGGAAAGTACTTAATTTTTGTCCCATAACTTTTACACTTTCTCTTGAGTAGCTTTTAAAGCTTAGTTTTAGTCTGCAAGTTCACCTACGTGGATGACCAAGGGAATGAAGTGCAGTTGAAATCAACATGCTCTTAAGAGCTGTTTAGATTTGTAGCTGTTTAGTACTGTACACGTTCATTAAAGTGCAGTTACACCAATAATAAACGTAGATATCACTAATTATAATACTAGATTTTAAATGCAACTTCAGTGCCTCCAGTGGCTTTTAAAGCAGTGTAATAGCACAGCCAATTCAAATTTAATTAAAGCTATCAGTTTAATGTAGTTTACATTTACAGCTAAAAAAAACCTAAAAAAAAAAATCCAAACTTTACTGCTATTCTATAACTCTATTCCAAATACTCATATTAAGTACCGGGAAAATCTGAATATTTGTTTTGATAACTAACTTTATTTATCTTTTTGCCCATCCGTGCTTTATTTAGCTTAGAGTGGAAAAATGCACACACTTCCCTTTTCTTAAAGGACATACGTGCGTTTTTCCACTCAGTACTTAAAGAATTGGACAAATAAACCCCATTGGTAATTACAGCATGTAATCTTATCTGAGGTACAATCTGTTTCACTAAGAATCTCCCTTGCGACATCTAAAAGGGTAGACAGATATAATGTAAGATTTCTGGAGTCTGCTCTGCTGTCCTGCACCACTGCAACAGCAACAGGACTGGTCTCAGAAAATTGCCTTAAGCCTCTGAGCATAAAGCTTTAACTTTTAAAGGAGTCCATGTAAACTGACTCGTTCTTCTGCCCTTTGGGAACTCCCAGCCCGCATCCCTATTTGTGATGATTATTGTATACAGTGGTAGTATTTAGGGGCCCCACGTCATAGACACTGAGCACGCACAGGGCAGAAGGTCTGTGCTCTGGAAAACTGACAGCAGACAGTGGGAGGGGAAGCAGAGGAACAAGGACCTGAAGTCGTTTGCTTAAGATCACACAACACATCATTAACAGGCCAAGACCTTCTAGCTCTCCATGAGGTTAAGGAACTAAAGATCCCCAACATGAGGTGAACTCCTAGCGCAGAAAAATGATACTTTCTTTTCAACGTTTATACAGCAAAGTGTCCCTCACCTGCCTGTAAAAACACAATATACTGAGTATTGTCAGACACAAGATACTGGTCTAGCTCAAGATACTACTCACAGCTCTGATCCACTATGGAAGTACTGATACGCTGTCTAGCCTCAAAATGAAGGCAGATTTCAGGATCAGGTACTGACCAAAGAAATTATGCATGCATTAGCAAATAGTGCCGTCTTTGGTTCATCTTCACTCCATCATATCCAGTCCTCTTCAGGCACTACAAATATTAATACCAATTTGTTATTTTCCTGGAAGGGCAACTTGCACCAGGTCTCAAACAAACAAAAGCATTCCTGTTAAAATTAAAGCGGTGCCATTGATTTGAATGGGAAGAGAACCAAGACAGCGCAAAGAAAGGAGACTGGGATTTCAGCCTTGCGGGTACCATATAAGCCAACTGCCCCAATTGGCTATCCTCCTTTGCTCAGTACAGCAAACCCCAAAGGAAGCACAAAATTTGTATCAGGGTAAAAGAATACGCTGAATAGCCCCAAAGAAATGCTGTTCTCTAGAATCTGACCAGGAAAAAGCCCTACTAGTAGCAGCAGTTGTACTTAATCTGCCAAGTCAATTATAGCTTTTTCTAAGATATTTTAAAGTTCCAGCAGTGGAGAATCTGTACTAGACTGGCTCCAATAGGTAACTTTGGTTGGCTTTTTGTTAAAGACCATTCAGTCCCAGCTGGGATTTAAAAGGCTGCACAGAAAAGTCCAGGCTTGCTTCAAAGCTCTCCTCTTTACCAAAGAGTGGACAACTAGACATTTATGAATAGTTCACAATTTTAGTTCTTAAGTACGCTTTCTAGAAAAGCTAATATGTGGTTAAAGTTGTTAGGAAATGTATGCCTTAATGCAGAGTTCACTCTAGCACAGAACTAGGCCAGAAATAGAGCTGCATCATTGCGGCACAACCGGCTGATTAAATCCAAGCTAGAAGGTACTTTTACACCAAAGATGAACATTAATCAAGCATGTCATTCATGAAGTGGCGAGCACCCTAAAATGTTCCTTTTCTAATGCCACATTAAAGCACTTCACTCAACTGCAAGAACCAGCGCCTGAATTGCATCCTACCCGCACAGTAACCATGCTGGGGGGGTGGGGGAAAAGAACACACCACACCAAAAAAACCCAATTATGTCCAGTGAGCTTAGTCTGGCATCGGCACTAAAATTTTATTGGAATTCAGAAGTGAAAGAAAGATCCTCTCAGGTATCCTTTTAACATTTGTTTGGCAACTACCACTAGCATTTTTAAAGGGATTTTAAGTCTGGAACCAAAGCTGTTTATTATATTGACATGAAAGTCTCCAAGCAGAGTTTATTCAGCATAAACCCTTGGGCTGCGCAAGCTGAAAAGGCTCACATTCATGTGTCAGTGTATTCTTCCTCCTCTCTGACAAACATTGTCAAATAACAGACTCATGCCACAGCAGAGAACGTTTCTTTGATCAAGAGAATCACAGCCTGAAAACCTGTAAATACCAGTGCTCTGCGCTATCACTTACAAATTGTGATGACAGTTTAACACTGAACTGCTACTGATTTCCTTATAATAGCTGCTGTACATAAGGAAGCTGGCAACAGCTCTGAATTTTCATGTGCAATTTCAGTGGATGAGAAAAATTTTCTAAAAAAAACCTTAAATATTTAATGAGTCAAAGTAAAACAGTATCAAAAGGAGATTGGGAAAAAGCCACACAAAACATAGGGTGCAATATAGGTTTAAAACAACTGCTTAGAAGATGGGAAACCTGCCTCAAATATAAAGAAGAGCTAGACCTGGATATTGCATAAAATCCTGGAAAGATACTAGGATGTTAGGAGGAAAGGAAGGACATCACCTTCTGGTGCTGCAGTATCCCATTTCACTTCTTCCCCTGCGCTCAAGGGGATATTGGGATATACCATCCCTGCTTGTCATGTATTCAGGCACTCAGACAACTGGCACCTTCTGAAAGGCCACTTTCTAAAGGAGATGAGATCTTCCCAAAAGAAACTATATAAATCCCCCTACTCAGAAAGCTGTTGTGAAGCCTTACATTTAAGAAATGGGGTATTCTACTTTGAGAAAACATTAATAAGATACACAAAGGAGGGAAAAAGGACCTGGATTAGACTGAAAAGTGACATTTGGCACTTGGCAGTAGCTCCTGCCCTCACATCACAGATCACTGCTATTGATGATGCACTGAGGTGTCCACTTGAAAGAGAACACAGAATCCCGTGAATCATGATTGATGGTGTAATGTAAGTTGTGTTTAGAGAGCATGTGCCCATGTTTATACATTGGTTACTTGGAAACTACACACCAACGACTGTTTTTTTAATTTACACGTACAACCTCACAGAAACATTTCCACCACGTAAAAGATAGCGTACAGTATTTCACCGTGGCTTCTGGTTCCACTCTAATGATGTCAAAGTCAGATATTTACATTTACTTGAGAGCTTGCCAGTTCTAAGAGCACTACAGAAATTCATCACAGGATGCTGCTTTGACGCCACTTTAGCCTAGCTTTAGAACCAGCATTTTTCTAAGCCTAGCTGTAGAAAGACGGAACTGAAGAATGCATTTTGCTGGTTAGCTGACATGGAGCTAAGGAAGGTGACTAAAGCATTTAAAGGTTCACTAAGTTACAGTGACACATGCAGGAAGAATGCAACTGGTGAGGCTGCAATGCTGAGTTATAAAAAGACTCAGCCAGCACAAATCCTTAACTCCTTCCAAAAAGTTTTACAGTGACCACAAATGACAATGGTTTACTTCTGAATTTATTTCTGGGTTTGGACCCAGATACACAATCTTGGGGCGCCTACAGAGAAGGGTTTAAAACAATACAAGACTAACATCAATACCACAAGAACAATCTCTAGTTGCACTCATTCTGATTATTATAATGACTACAAAAAACCCCACAGTTTTCATACTCAAGAGAAAGTTTACGGTACCCTGAGCTCTGTCAGACCAGTGATGGATGTGAATGTCAGAACAAGTGTCTCTACCAAGAGCTCCCCTTGTCCTGGCTTTCAGGTGATCCAGTCTAGGAGTTATTGGTTACAGCATCCTCCTGCCACACAGACATATGGGGCAGTGTTTAGGGAAAGAGCTGGCATCATTTGCAAACATAGATGTTTTCCAAACAGATTAGTGATGTAAAATAAATTCTACAATTGCATTTGCTTTTCTTTAAAACCAGGAATCCTGATTTTTCCAGAATAACTGCAAATGCAGTTTTAAATTTCATCTGCCTCATATTTAAATTAATCTACCTCCTACTCACTTGTTATATCTACCCTCGTCATCATTGTTCTATAAGCAATGGTCCCAGTAACTCTCACAATTAACTTTGCAAACGTTCTTTATATCTAAAAAAAGCCTTTAGGAGAAACTCCTAATAGCAAATTGCTCCAAGCAGTCTTACCCTAGTAAATGAGCTGGTATCATTAGTGACAGAGAATTCTCACGATATCTAATTATGTGTGTACACTTGTTGTGGTTCTTTCCAATTTCTTCAGTTTACAAACACTCTTCATGTTATTTTGGAACTCCTACTTCTAGACCAAACCAAGACGAAGAAATAATAAATGAGATATTGCATCAAACTACAGGTTGCATTTTCGCACAGTACTTTAATTGGGACTTTCAAAGATCTCCCAGAACACTCCCAGAAATGGGAATTATGCTCCTGTCCAGAAAATGTCAATACTAAGTTTCACCCCAATTCTCTACTAGTTTCCTGTGTGTTGGCAGCTCTAGTCCAGGCTTTTGAGGATTATGTCTAAAGACACAAATTGCCAGAAGCCCAGCTCTATCCATTCTTTCTCCCAAGATGGCAACTACAGCCAGCCAGGACAGTCTAATACAGTCTAATCTCATCTCTGAATGCCACAGGGCAGGGGAAAGGCTGTTGTTGTTTAAGAGCCCCAGCCTCACCTTTTATTAGCACCTACAGCCTGCTGTGTCCCAAGGTTAGCCGCTGTACTGCAGACACACCAGGCATCAAAATACGCATTTTAACTTTAACTGGTGGTTGGCAGGGAACCGTCTAGTTTCTGGTTATCTTTGTTGAACTTTTGAATGTGCGTATGCACACTTAATAGCCAGAACATGTCACAGAAACTTGTGGTTTCACCTTCAGTTCTTACAAACCTAAATGCCTCAGCAACATGAAAAATACATACGCAAACTTCGCAGATGCTGTGGCACTTGTTTTCTAGAGCATGTGACAGCTGTACTTTAAAGAGGGCAAATAACACTAAATAGACATTTCAGACAGGAAGTAAAGATACTGAACTTTAGCTGCTGTCGCTAGTCACCTCAGAATCACTATCGCAACAACTAATAGAAACTACAGCTGACCTTTGTACAGACTGCTGCTACCCAAAATGAGATCTGGCTAGTAAGTAGATTCTGTACTCCAAGAAGAATATTATAGATGTTTTAATAGTGTAAGGGAATAAGACACTGGTATTTCATCTCATAAAACAGAAGTACAAAACCACTTTAAACTATTTATTTGGAAAATGCTGACCAAATTTTGTCCAGCCTTGTGAAGAATCTAAAATGCAAGGTGTCAACTTACATCAGAACAGGTGCAGTTATCCAAGTGAAAGGAATTTTCAAAATGCAGTTCCATGGCTTGGACCACTCCTTTATTATTGTCTGAACACACCTTTTACAGACAGATGTCTTACGAAGATGGTCAAGTTCTTTCTTATTCTTACAAAGGACAGAGTCTATACTCTAGAGCTACACATAGGGCTCAATTATAACAGAGACTGCATAGTTGGTCTCTTTCCCAGGTTTTGCCCTTGTGTTTTCACAGTTGTGGAGCCCAGGGTTTCCACACAAGTCAATCACAAACACAGCCATCACTGCCAGCAGCAGTACTAACCTCAACATGATTCAGCCATCAGTAGAGTCATTCTCTAAACTCTTACTGCTTCCATGGGTACTCCCTATCAGGGTAGGACCGTGGAACATCAGCATATATGGCACAGCTGCCTCCTCTGTGATGTGCAACTCTTTTCACTGTATAGTCACAGCACATCACACAAAGCATCATATTACATGAGCAAGAGCTCAGGAGTGCCACCAATAAGTTGACATGCCTGTTTGAACTTTTACCCACCCAGATAACTGGGGTAGCAGGGGGGTGGCTGCCTTAAGAACAGAGGCGATAAGGTAGATGCAGTAGAGCAGATTCACACATCAGCCTGAAAGCCTCTGAGTGGGTGGTTTAGAAGACCAGGTAGCAATGTGCTCACAGTTCAGATTTTGCTTAACTACTTCAGTATAGGAAAAGTTAGCAGAACATAAAAAATTAATTTTGATGAAGAAGAGAAAATGGTTTGTGAAGTTCCCATGAACACATAAAAGCAGCAACATCTGCTGGGAGTTTTAAGAAGCTTATTGCTGTCACTTAATCAGCACCCCAGGCCCCAGTTGGCCACCTCTGCCCTCCCCAGCACTCAAGGTGCAGCTTCAAGGGATAAAGGGATAATTTGACCACACAACAGTTCCTGCAAGACTTCTTTATCTATAAAAAAAAATTCTACTCTTACTTAGCTGAGGATATGTATGCTCATTTCTCCTTGCATGAGCCTGTAAATAGTATCGTAGCTGAAGTCATTAATCCTTCCATATGATACATGCCTTAAGTGTGGCGTTTTAACAGGCAAGACACGAAACCCAGCAGTGAGTGCACGTCCATGTGCTGGAGCTTCACCACCATCTAGAGGATTTGAGCTAGAAATGCCTCACACAACGAGCAGGAGAACTGGGAAACTGCTCTCAAATGTTGTGAAAAACAAATATTTACACACACAAATACTTTAAGAACTTTTTCATTCTAACACTTATATACAGAATAACTGTAAAATTGTTTCACACACACCTACATAACATACAGTTTTTCTTAAACACTTTCTCAGTTTATGGCATTTGGACTCATGGAGGTAACAGAAAAACAAATGAAACTTTATCGACAGTCAGATTGGGAAATATCTTGATCTCATCCGCTCTAGGTCACGTGCTTGCTACAAGACCTTTTTCAGGAAGAGAAAGGCAGGACCTTCCCTACAGTTTTGTTCATAACCTTGCAAGGATGACTAACTTTACTCTGTTCTCCTTAATTTTCACATTTTTAAAGAGGTCTCTTAATAGAAGCAAAGCCAAATTTAAATCAGGGAGAGGGAAAAGAGTTTTAATTGGATAACAGAGATTATGTCTTTCTTTTTATATATCACACATAGAAGGAGGTGCTGATAACAACTGATCGCTCACTGGAGAACTATTAAAAGACGAGGAGAGGGACAGGTACAGCCCTGGAACCCAACTGATTACTTTTTCCATCCACAGACACCCCAAACCTCACTTTGACTACTATCAGCTTGACACTCTCCCCCAGAACTTAACTCTGCTACTGCCACACAGTAACACCTCTGGTCCTGAAGCCATTTGGGGATAGCAAAGTCCAACCGTTTTAGTACTTATTTGAAATAGAGCCAGCTCCTCGGAGACCAAAAGACCAGGAATTAACTGAGAATATTCACAATGCAATTGCTCTGCTGAGTTTGTGGGCAATAAAACCAAACTGTAGCTCCCATTCAGTGTTTGATACATGACTGACCAGCAGCACGACTTAGAGTGACATATCTGCATTAAAAATTCAAACTTCTATACACCTCAGCACAATTTGTATTTCTCTTTATTTCAGTATTGTGTAAAAATAATCATGGAATACCAATTAATCAGTCATTTATTTTAAATATTTGTAAGGGTTATATGCTAGGAACAGACTCTAATCTTTCAGATACTGTGTACACATACGCAGGCACGTCGCAAGAAGAGCCAGAGGCCACGAATGCAATTGCAAAGAGCAAGTTTTATTTTGGTTACCTCTCTACTGGGGCATCTCTGAAGCAGCACCTAAGCTCCCAGGCAGAGGTAACACTGCAGGGACGCAGGCGCTGCAGCGATTCAGCCCTGCTGGAAGATCACTGGTTCTGCTGAGCTCGCCTGTATTTCAAGGCTCGCGGCAGGCACAGCCTCCCGCTCTTTCTCACAACAAAGCAGGAGTCAGACATAGTGATAAGGTGCCTGGAGTTTCCCACAGGCCTGTGTAGTCTAACACAGAGGTTCTACTCATCAAGCACACAAGGTCAGTAAAACAACGAGTGTGATGTATGTGCTTTTTCTACAGACAGGTGCAAGTCACTTTGAGCATATTTACATTTAACTAAACTCCTCGCCAATCATGCACAACATTCCCATACAGATACTATACCACATTATCTGCTGTTACCAAATTTCCTTGGAGGCTGTTTGGCTAGAAATAAAAACATAGAGGAAAAAACTGAAAGAACTGACTGTACAGTCATCAACAGCATCACTATTGGTCATGCGTGAGTTCATTGCACCTTATAGGCCAACAAAACTGAAAACTTCTGGAGATACCCTAACAACATGGGCAAGGGTAATCGTAATGGCTTGCAGACATTCACAGTTATTTGTAATCAAGATTACTGGTTATAAAAAGCTAAGTTCTTCCTGAATTGGATTATGTTATTTCATAATGGTTTGCAGCAAGTCAAGACTGTTTATAGCACTTCAGCATACCTCATGTCTCTCAGGGTGTCCCTCAATGTGCTTCACTCCCTCCCTGTGTCTTCCTGGGTCTCCAGGTTCAAGCATCAAGGAAGGAATGAAATTCCCATGTACTTAGCAGCAAAATCCTCTTCCTAGTTTCCACATGCAGAGTTATATCTTCTGCCATTGCTTGGGGAAAAAGAAAAAAGAATAGTTTTAAGTATTTGCCATCTTTCAGTTCATTTTTTTCCCCTCTATCTTAACTATAAATCCTGAAACTAGTTCAGACATCAGACTACAAGAGCAAGCTTTTCACTTGCTACTTTCACCAGCAAATATTTTTATGTTTATATTTTAAACTTATTCACACAGATAAGCATTTGCAAGTTTCCAGTCCTAGATTATGTGAAGCTTCTAGTTCTCAAGCAATATTATTCTGTCCCTAATACTAGATACACTACTGTATACCAAAAGAATAATTATGTTGTTTGGAATCTGAATTCTCAGGTAAATTTCAAGTAAACAAGATAATACTCTCATATGTTTTTATGTGTCTACATCTAAGACAAAGCCTATCTGAGTGTCTGTAAAAGCCTGTATGTTTCAGTCTTTCATGCTGAGCATAAACAAGGCTTCCAAGAATAATCCTGCATCATGCTACCTATCATTTTGGCCCTAGTTCAGTATTTCTTTTTTGCAAAGCTGAGCTGTTATTTTTATTGGTTTTTAAAAAGACATATAGGCATCTTGCATCCATGAAGGAAAACAGTGGTGTTCAAAGAAGCCTTGAAAATTAAAAAATAGCAACAGGACAGGAGAGAGAGTGGAAAAATTCCTTTTCATTTTTCTAAATCCCTGGAGTTGCCAGTCCAGCTACTGAGGTTTGGATCACCACTATCCCTTACTGTATGTTATCCTACAATGTGCAGACTTTAACTGGACGTAATAGCAAGGATCCCTCCTGTGACCAACATCCACAGTAGGACCAGGTTTATACTGTATAATCTACACATTTTCATTTCAGAGCATCTACTAATTGTATTAAAATAAAATTGCTCAGCAGATGTTACAGTCAGATTCAATAATCACACACCAGTGCTTCCACTTGTTAAAAAAAAAAAAAAAAAATCTGTAAAAATACAGGACACCAAACTTCTTATTGTAACAAAACTGCACAGGTGTCTCACTCTATGTTTCAGTCCTGGCTAAAGGGCTCCCAGGTGAAACACAATCCACACAGCTGATGCAATGACTCACATGGACCAGCATCAGCTGCGGGCATGTGCTCTTGATTGCCTTCCACGGCGTGGTGGGTCAACTTTCAATATAATAGCTTTTAAAAGAAATATACTGGTATTTCTGCTAAGTTCTCCCTTCCTTCATGAACCAGATTTTCAATTCAGTTATACACTTCCGAACGCACAGTGACTTCAGTGCTTCTGATTTATGCTGGCTCCTGCCAGTCTGAAACTTAATAAATGCCTGGAATAATATTGTTGCAATAGATAGGACAACCCCACACAATGAAGTTATTTTCTCTTCAACACAAGGCCATAAAACTGCACTAATTTGTGTGCTGATATGCTGTTGCAAGTTTCAAATAAAACGAGGCCTTAAAGAGCTGCAGATTAATAACTAACATGATAATTTGCTCTTACAGCCCCTCTGTTTAAAAAAAAAAAAAAAAAGGGGGGGGTGTGCAGCAGCTGCTGGTTTCCTAAAAATACCAAACTCTGCAAACTTGCTGGCTCTCTAGAGCAAGGCAGCTCAAAGTAACTCTAATGCCAAGACCCCAGAAAACTTCATGAACAAGACAGAAGACTCAGTGAGACTAGCCCCCTCCCCTTAAAAAGACATACAAGGGTGTTTTGAACATATCGGTACAATTTAGCACACGCATGGAGAAAAATGGCTCTTCAAAGGTCTTGCACATTAGATTTGTTTCCCTATTATTTTGAAAAAGAAGAATAAAAACACATGGGCAACTTATTTACACTACAACATTGTGAAAGTGGCCTACACCAATTTGAAAAGTGAAGTAGGCTATAGCAGCACACAACATTTCTTATATAGACAATGTTTCTATCTGCACACAGTGATCACAGTACAGCTGGACTGGAAAGGTGAAAAACAAGCTCTGCACACCCACTCAGTATGTAACACTTGGAGGAAAACAGAGAGCAGACAAGGTAACACACAGAAACAAAAATACTTATAACAACAGCGACTAAACTGATATCTCTGATATTTGGCTGGTAACACGCTCTGCTTTAAAAGAAACTAACAAAAAATTCCCTCCAGTACAAGAATTAACGCAACTTGAGTTCATCCCACCTCACCTGCCAGGCAGAGCACACGGTCCATGCCCGGCCCCTCGGCTGCCCAACGCACACTGAAGGCAGCGCTAACAGACCCTCCCTCACGGCCCTGACGAGCCCCACCTGGGGCCGCCCCTCACGCATCTGGGCTGCATTTCAGCCCTGCCCCGGGCGCCCATTGCCCCCCGGCTGTGCTGCAGACACCTCAGCCGGCTCGGGGCGTCTCTGCCAGCTGCCCCTTGGGCGCCAGCTGTGGGTCCCAGCGCAGACCGGCCCCGGGTCACCGGGCGCACCCCCAGCGACGCGACAGCTCCGGCACCACCACCGCCTCCTCGGGTGCCGCGCTCGCCACGCGCTGCCGCCCGCCACGCGGCTGCCGCTCCCCGGCGTCACTTCCGCCGCTCCATAGCAACGGCGGCGGCCCCGCCATGGGAGGGGAACAGGGCCACAGCTTCACCTGCGGTAGTTCCAAGGCATTGAGGAGAGCTCAGATCCGGCTGTGCGGAGTTAGGATAACAACATGCTTTCTAAACGGCTGAATTCCTTCCGTCTGAATTTTGATGGGCAAAGAAGGAAGAACATTCCACTTCCCTTTTTCGCACATTAGACTATTCATGTTCAGTCTTCCTCACCCTCACAGACCTGTAGATCGTGTGGACAGACCAAAGCCAACAGACAAGACTAGTGCAGGAATTTTGACTTTAGCTTATCATTTAGAAATGTTTTGACATCAGATGCCAGATATGAATGCAAGAGTTTGTATTCTGTGAGGACGTATTCAAGGTTCCACAAACTAAACCTCAAAGTAGGTGTGTAGTTGCAAGCTTTTGTAACATCTGCAAATATCCATATTTAGCATTGGTCAATCTAATTACTTCAAATCTTTCTGTAGAAATTAAATTTCTCTTTATCCTGAAACATGTAAAACAAGTGTACAGCTTAAATAATCACAGTAATAATACTCCAACCAGTGGTGCAGTAGTGAGGTTTCTTAGGATGTTCAGGTTCCCAAAAAAGATGAAACCCTCTGTTCTTCACTAACATAAACAGTCATCTTTCACTAAGATTTTTGTAATAGGCGTAGGTACACTTAGGTGTAATAGTATGCAGGTGAAACAGGAAATTAAGGATTCCTGATACAAACATTGTCTGTCATTTGTTTTAATGGTCTAAGTAGATTTGTTCATTGAAACACTCTGCTATGTATACATTGTTTATTTGGAAAATCTCATAAACTGTTGCTATCCTTCACAGTGGAGAAGGAACACACCACAGCATTTCTAATGAAGGATTTATTTGCCTTTCTCTAATTTGAGTGCTAGAGGCAAAGAGAATTTGTCCTAAAGTAAGCATAGCTCAGCTTTAATCTAAGTATGTCACTAGTGTCAACTCATCTTCATGTTATTATTAGACCTTGGAGGACCATTTAACATTTACCATTTTCATTAGAAGTGCTGTATTTGTTGAAGCAATCATTTAGATACAAGGTCATACAAACTTGACATTAATTCATTGCTGCTTTTAAGTGACTTACTATTTAATGCTGTGATTACATAGATATTCTAATGCTGGGAATGTGCAATTTCTATCACTGCACATGACAAACACTACAGTTAAAGTGTGGGTTAGATTCTTGCAGCCAAGATATAAACTCAGTGACAGTGTTTAAGCTGATGAAGCACCACATCTGGTTAAGCACTACAGAATGGAATTGGATAGATATTTAAGGGCCTTAAACAGTGATTAGGCTCTTTCAAAAATTTCATCAAGCAACTCAATGTTTAATTGCCACCGATTAATTTTAAACGCATGTAGATACCTGAAATCAACATGACTCCTTTCTGCTACAGAAAAGAAAATAATATTAAATCCTTGTTTTGTCTTTTATGATCTGCTGTATACAGAGAACATGCAACTTAACTGAATGAATATTAGAAAATCATTTGTTTGCAGGAATTCCAATAAGAACAAATCTTGATAGCTCTACAACAGCCCAGTATGCAGGTCTTCTCCGTCAGCTCACCATGAAAACGAGGAGCACAGCGAGAGAGATTGGTCCTCAGAATGATCTAACCTTTCTTAAAATCAGATCAAACAAACACGAAATTATGGTTGCTCTAGGTAATATTTATATTAAAATAACGATAGAATTGTATGTCCTTTTAAAGTTTCTTCTAATTCTTCATGAATAAGGCTACAGTAGAAAATGCATTTTGAAAATTAATATATGAAAATATAACCATACATTCACCATGTAACCAGATGCATTAGGATTTTGATGTGCAGAGTTTATAGTATTCAAGCTTGGAGGCAACCAAACAAGTCTAGATCTTATTAATGGTCTGATTTCAGTGGGTTTTCACAAAGGAAAACTGGATGAATAAATATATCAAATACTGTGTGTGTCTATATAGTATTAAATGCAGCAAATCCATTTTAGCTCCAAACAGATGCAAAAAATCTTTTGATTAAAAAAATTATTTTTTACTTGGTATGTTATCATGACTTCCTAGCCATAGATGGGATTTGTGTCACAGATAAATGTGCAGTATTATCACCGACATAGTAACTGTGATAGAGTTATTTTCCTTAAAACAAGCAGGGGAATATAGCAACCTGTTTCTCACTCATGTTAAATACAAATATATGTTAATTCGTTAGTTTTGTCTATAAAATAGATGATAAGGCCAGATGAGCTGTGGTGAAGCTGTGGTCAATTACCAGTACAAGGTGAATCAGGCAAAGTGGAAGTGATTGGCTGGGGCTGAGAGAGTAATGGGATGTGGGATTTTGACAGAAATCAGGAAGCTTCAGGGAGCTCCTCACACAGCCCAGGGGAGGACGCAGGCTCTGAGCCGGCAGTGATGGACAGCTGTCACTGCGTGCTCCTCTGATGCTGATCTCACAGCAAATGTAGTGCGGAGGTACTGCACTGGGGATGAGTTACCTTGCCTCGCTGGAATTATTTATGATGCTGCTATGAAACCAGGATGTGTGAAAGAAATCTGGCACTGTCATTACGTGTTAACATCAGTCATCAGCTGATACCAAGATTAAAATTTTAGTTTAGTTTCTATTTTGAGTGTAAACCTAATGCATTTTTAAAATCATGGGTTTTGCTCATTGATTTAAACCAATGCACTTGATTATTATTTTGCATTTGCCCTTCACTTAGTTTTGAGGTGACTTTTTGACTACTAACCATTAAAGCATGTTGACCTGAAAATAAGTGGTATAAAATGTGAAGCTCTTCTGCTAACAGGGAGGTCAGTTGTTCAAAGGCTTGATTGTATTTTAATATAATAGAAGGTGGCAAATGAACAACCTGTGCTTTATATTCAGCTGCTTTTGGATGAAAGTGGCAGTGCAGGAGTACAGCTTCTTAACTCTCCAAAGCAGATATGACCCTGCTAAATTCACTGGATACTTTCAAGAAATCTTACCTTTAAAACAGATAATGTTAAATAGCTATCCAACTGAATTGTTTCCAAAATTTTCCCAGGCTTTTAGAGTCAGTAGCTGAAGACTGCCACGCTTAAAATTTGCTCATAGTACAAATCTATTCAAATATTTTCTGCTTTTTTATGTCTAAATGCGGTTCTCAGTTTTGAAACCAGTTAGTGAACTGAAATAATTTCTCTACATGTGCAGAAGAAGCTGCAGATGTCAAAAGTTTCTATTATAACAAGTACTAGCTTCCACGTGCTTATCTTGTGACTTTTTTCATTGTGTTTAAACATCTTTACAGCTTCTTGAAAGCAAATCTACTGCTTACTAAAATACTTCCAATATAGTATAGTTAAGCTTTATGACACAGGTGTTTTTATCTGTAATCTCTTACATTTTCTAAGTGTTTTAAATATAAATCCCATTGCTTATGCTTATATTTTATAAACAAATAAAAAGTTGGAGAGGAATAGATGAATAAAGAATACAGGACAGGAAATAAGATAAAATATTTTAACTAAACATTTTTATATCTTTTTGCAAATAACAAGTATCTCCTGATTGTTAGTCAGAACCCATGGGAACAGTCCTACTATGGCAATACTTTTAAAGATGGTGATACAGTTCTATTTGTTAAACTACTATTACTTGTCAGTATTTAATATCAAACATACCACTAAGTAACTTTACATGTCATGACTGAAATGTTGCCAATTTAAAGTTCTCAGTTGTAGCTGTTATCAATTTGTGTTTGAGCAAATCCTAATGCATATATCAAAATATTGTGTGTTTATCTTGATACTCAGAAGAGCAATAATAAAGCAAAATGCTTAAAGCCATTTTTAATGGATGCTCAAGCTATTATTGCAATTAAATCATTCTCTTCACATTTCTAATGTTATGTTGGAGGAGGACTCATACCTCATGGGAAGTTGTAAATCGTGTATATGTACATGTATAAATGTGTCCCTGTGAACTAGAGTAACTACAGTTAGATGAACCAAAGAATACCAACCTAGTTCATGTCAGTCATGATGGACTGGATATTGCCCTGTCTTTGACACCTGGTTTTTTAAGTTTTCTTAGGGAAGAAAAGTGAAAGAAAAACTACATTTAATTATTTTTCATTTTCTACAGATGGAAACAATAGCTTCACTTAATATTTACAGTACTGGGAATTTCAAGCAAAGTTGAGCCTGCCCTCTAATGTAGAGTTGCTATTAGTTTGGTGGTAACAGTAAACAGTGGAGTAACTAAACCAAAACATTTGATAAGTATTTAAGCCGTTAGATCAAATACACAAGCTGTATACACACCTTAGTGACGTGGGACAGAGGGCAGGTTAAAGCTCAGAATGCTTCCCAAATCACATCCAGTACCACCAGAGCCAGGAGAATTCCAAGTTTTTGTTCCCTGTGCCTGGCACCTGAACAAATTAAATCTGTTTGTAGAAAAACAGATTGTTGTTGTTGTTGTAGGTCACACCAACAAGGCTCATTGTGGGATTTCACTGTAACCATGGGAGAAAGGAAGCCGGATGCTTGGAGAGAAAGCCTAGAATGTCCTAGGTTAATTAAGCATAACAGCAGAGGTACATCCTATATCTGGTCAGATCATAGCATTGATTTGAATCTCTGAATTTCAGCACATTCGCATTTGGGGACATAGTGCAACTAGAAACAGACCCTTGTAAAAATGCAGTGTCTAGACACTGAACCTTACACTAACATATAGATTAAACTCATCTATTTCTAGGCTTTGCTCTTGTCACTGTAAAATAGGAAATAATCTTCAGAGTGCACAAAAAGAAATCCCAAGTCAAGCAACATATGTATATAAGTACACTTAATAGGGAGAAGGAAACAGTTTAGCTGCTCGCAGACTTGTGTAAGTTGTGGCAAGTATTAAACTGAAATGGTCAGTGAATTAAAGTATGATGGGCTGATGTTCTGCTGGAGTCTGAGATGCTGCATTTCTGATGAAATGTTTGCCAAACTGGAAAAGTGTAACTGGTAATTAGAAAATGTACATATTCAGGTTACTTGGAAGTGATAAACTGATGGTAGCCTGACCAGAAACAAAAGAAAAAGAGCCACAGTCTAAAAAACTTGCAAAGCTTTAGGAGATATGTAATGTGTATGACATGACATGACCAAAAATTTGGATTACACTCATTTTATTGGAGGTCTAAATAATATCTGCCAGTTTAACTAAGTCATATGTCATTCTGCAATAGCACATGTCCACTACTGAGGTTTTCTTAGTTGCATTCGAGACCATGTTGGCAGAAACTGTAGTGTGTGACCATGTGTGTGAAATTAATTCTGCTTTAGATGAACAATCAATTGGTGTATCTCTTTTGTATGTGTGAGCTATTAAGGGAAATAGAAAATCAATGTACTGCCCATCCTAAATTATGTCAGCCAGCTGCAGGGATAACTCTGCCTACCAAAGCTACTCTCATTTCCTCTGAGCAGCAAGTTCAGCAAAACGAAAGGAATGCCAAGAAGAAGCCATAAGGGAGCAGAAGCCTACTCTACTTGGCTTTCCTGGTCACCATGATATATAATTCTTGTGAGTAGGAATTTTTCCTCTTTGTAAGAGTGTGATCATATTTAGAGATCTGGAAGACATCTGAAATATTCCTAAATTTTTCAGAACTATTTTCCTGACTAAGGTCTTTACACTTAATAGGTGTAAGGAAGCAATGAAACACATGACCAATGTGCAGCTCCTCCTGAGATCTGTGGATTTCGCGTTTCAAAACTGTTCTTTTAAGATGTTTAACTTCAGGCTCTCATTTCTTACAAACTTTGCTGTAATATATAGATTACTGTTTGTTAAACAACTGTTCCTGATTTTGATACACTGTGCCTAGTCCACAGAAAGTATGGTGGCACAAATCTGTCTGTTATACATTGGGAATGTAAGCTGTACAATTGTAAAGGGAACAACAACATCATCAAGCCTTTTAAATGGTAAAAAAAAAAAAAAAGACAGTTGTGTAATGCTGAGTGCATAAGTCTTGCATTGTACAGCTTTTCTTCTCCTGGAGGAGCTACCACAGCAGAAGAAAACTTAGATGCTGCATCCTGTGCTTGTGGCCTGACACAGAAAGCATGAGCTGCTGTTCTTGTTCTGCAGTAGGAATAGCTTCTGAAGGTGCTTGCATTTAACTGCACAAAGGATTCTGGGTCTAACAGAGGCCTACAGTGCTCCCAACGGAACACAGAACTAACAGGCAGCAACATATTAGAATTTATATGCTAGTAAAATAAAAGATGGAACAAAACCACAACTGAATTTACAGTATTTTAATGTCTAGGGTTAACTTTGTCAAAGGTAACTGCGTATGCACGTGCCTGAATCGTACTTCCTAAGAAAAAATTAAACAGATAGGGAAGAAATCCACTTTGATGGGAATTTGTATTTTGTTATCAGTGTTGTATATGTTGAAGCTATGTGGGCGCTGGGGTAGATATTAGGCACGGTGACTGAGAGGTATCCTCTTTAAACCCTTTCGGTATTGTGAGACTTGGGACTGTTGAGATTGTCACAGGTGGGTGTGGTGAAAGTGAAGGCCATAGGCTGGATGTAGTAGCTAGAATATCTGCAGAACCGTGCTTCCAGGACTGAACTGCGGCAATTAACATAAATCATATTATCTGCATGTGAGGAAAAACATCTTAAATTTCAATATACCTGGAGCAGTAATTGTATCACTGCTGTCCAAAAAAATAAAAAGGCTGGAATACTGAGCGTATTTTAGTATTTGTGGGTTCCTTTGAGGAACAAAATCTGTGGTTATGAAATCTTGTGTATGTTTTAATTCACTGTGTGTGATCGACATTGCTAATGCTTGTTGGTTATGCTTTTGCATTCAGACAGGCACCAAAACTGCTTTGAGGATTTGGTTAAAACATGCTGGAAGCTGTTATGTTGAAGCAAACCCTTACCACATGTATGGTTTGAATGTTTCCACATGTGCCACACCACTCATTAAACTGTGGTACATACAAAACATAGCTGTGTCGATACAAATATGGGTGATGTGGGGAAGGATTTGTTCCTGTGTAACTAGGAGTGTTTAGTGTATCAGTCTTCCTTGACCTCTGTGAATGATTCAGGTTGGACTCAAAAACATAATGTGATCTGTGAATTGTGTGGAAAACAGCTGCTTACAGGGGCTACTGGCCATTCCTTATATATACATGCAAAAACAAAACAGAAAAACACTTCTATCTCTGTCCTTTTCGACAGGGCATGCTATTGCAAGCACACACATGGGGCCGGAAAGCCACTTCATCAGAAAAACACATCTACCCAGTAGCAGCATTCAGACTCCTATTTGTTCCCAAACCTGACAGAAACATTCCAATGATGTGCTGAGTTGAAAGAGCTTCTGGCTACTGGTGTCTTAATAAGGAGAGCAAGAATCCTATTTTTCTCTTGGAAAGAACCTATTCCGTACGGCCACCACAGGCGATTCTTTTACTAAATGACAACAGCTTTGATCTTGACTACGCCTGCAGGCATAGATGCATGTTTTAATAGAAACAAGATCCCATGCCGCCACTGAACTAATATGAACTAACAGTTCATCTATTGCATGAGAGCCAGTGTGTAACTGGCAGATTTTTTTAATGTGCCACAGGAGATGTTTGCACTAAACACATATGTTTTATCCAGGTAATAATAATAATAATAATAATAATAATAATAATAATAATAATAATAATAATAATAATAGTAAACAAACTACAAAGTTCTGCTACTCACATTTAACTTCCCTATTGTAGTTTTGCTGCCAAAATAATTTCTCTGCAGCTCTGAATTGTAATGAGTTTTACTAATACTTGGTGGTTATCACACCACAAATCCACAAGAGGGTGCTGGGAATCCACTTTTAAATTTCTAGCCCATTTTCAGATCGTGTTTACTTCTCATAAGGAAAAGCGCACAGACTTGCAACGCAACTGTCTCATGTGCAAACAAAATGCTTGTGATGCTGAGATACACTATACATACACGCACTGAAACAGAAAACCAGCACTAAAACTGACAACTGCTAGTAAGACTAGTATGGACTTGCACCTACCAGAAAAAGCTGGCAAGCAACAGAGTGTCTCATGCTCAATACAAACAATAAATAATATGCAGACAGCAAAATTGTCATGGTCCTAATGAAGGACAAGTCCTACATTTTAAAGGCTGTTTTATAAGTCGTGGAAGCTGCAAGATTTGCAGAACTGGTGCCTTTTGTCTGAAGGCTGGGCAATTCAAGGACTGAGCTCCCAGAGCTTGCGTTTCTCCTTCATTAGTCCCTTTGAAACTGCTCCGGGTAGGCTTCCTGCATTTAACAAGACAGAGGAAGCAGTTCAGGATTAATTCATTTAGTCACTCATCTTTTGTATTCTATTTGTAGTTACAGCTGGTTGTTAGGAGGAGAAGAGACTATTACAGCTTCCTAGTGGTAGATTTTTCCAGTGATGACTGTTGAGCTGAATACAAGGGGTATTTATGTTGTCTTTCTATCTTATCGACTCTGATGGCATTGCAAAATGTTAATTTGGTTTGGTACTTAATCATTTTAAAACTTCACATTTCCAACCATGTAATGCAGGTTAATTATTAAGATGCTTCTTAGAGAGAGCTATGTGCTGTTATATCCATTTTTCAGATGAGGAAAAAACAAGTGTGCTTTGTGTGGGTCTTGAAGTGTTCCATCTGCCCCAGGCTCACTATAAGATTAGGGCCTCAGAGCTAAAAATTACTTGCTCAAGGCCATGCAGAATAAACTAATCCCCTGACTCCCTTGCTCTGCTTTAATCATTTGTTTTCTTAGCACAGTGTGATTTCAAATGCAGCCTTATGAGGTTTGACCGAGGTACAGCAGATAAAGCCTCAGAAGCAGCAAATCCTTGGATACCTCAGTAATTAAAACCACAGGATTTTTATCACATATCTAAATGAATATTTTTATATATTATATAAAAATTATCTTTTAGTATATAGATAATATATATATATTTACAAAGCCATAGGGCTTTTTGTTTTGAAAGGCTGTCATAAGATGACCCACTTTTTTCTCTTTTTTTTTCTGCTTTTCCCAGCAGGGCTCTGTCTAGGATCTGAGAGCCCTAAAGACACCTCTTTTGTGGACAAGGGCACTACTGAAAAATTAGAGGTGATTATCTCCCTGTATGCAAAGGGAAAGCTCCTCCATTGCAAGTCTGATGGTGCCGTGGGCACAGTCGCAGGGTATCTCAGCTCCTGCGTTACACACTGGAGACTGGCCGCGTAACCTCGGCTCTGCTGAACTGCAGCCGCATGATGTTCTGCAGCAGCAACAGCCTGTGTTGCTGTGGGGTTTGTCTCTCACTTCTGTTACCTTCCACAGCCTCTGCTCACTTTTGCCTTGCACATCCCTCTCTAGGTGAAGCGTTGCACTCACGCTTTGGGAAAAAGAGCGAGCGCTGCGGTTTACTGGACTCCTCAATGCTGATGGGTCCTGCTGTATCCGCACTCCCATAAAGTGACTACTTGCTTCACGTTAGAGTATCTAAGAAACCAATTATTCACAACCCTGAGAATCACCAAATAAATCAAGCTGCGGTGATGTGGTGGGAGGGAGAGACAAACAGCCTTCACTGCAGCACCTGAAAACGTCATGTTTGTTTTCTCTCAACTGCAGTATTTCTAGGAATGGCTGAAGCCACCGCACTGTAGGTCCACATGTACCAGCTCATGCCAGCCTCACCAGGAACTGGGAAGGGCTGATGATCAAGCACCTCGCTTTAGGTGGAATGGGCCCTGAACGCGTCCAGAATTAATTAGTGATAAACCGACACCCTGCAGCCTCCCAAGGCAGAGGGTGAGGGAGGGGCAGCAAGGAGGCCGCTCGCCCAGCGGTGGCCCCGCGCCTGTCCCGCCCGCCTCAGCCGGGCCCGCCACGGCCCCCCGGCACGGCTCGCGCGCCCTCCTCAGGGCGCCATTTTGGCCTCCTGCCGCCTCAGGGCGGGCGGGCGTTGTGACCNNNGGGCGGGCTCCAGCCTGGGCGGTGCAGCCGCGGGGCGCGCCGGGCGGGACTCGCCCGTCTGCTCTGTGTCCCTTTCCACAAGGCTGGTCCTGCAGCCCTGGCGGGGCGGCACCTCCCGCTGGGCCCGGTTCTTACATAAAATAAGTTGTGTCAGCACCAGGTTCCAGCCCGCAGGTTTGCATGAGGGAGCAAACCTCGGCTGGCTTAGCGGCCTGCTTTGTTTTGGAAGTAATAGTGGGATTTCTAAATGGTAAGAAAATGTGTTGAGGGTGTCTGTGTGACTTCCAGACTGAGGAAAACTAAGCGCACACTTGGGTAATGGACTGGTACAAAAAGAGTATTCGTACCATATAATTTTGTCTGCAGTTTTGCCACGTGTGTATCCCGGCATGCTGGGACATTGTACCAAGTAGTTAGCTGAGGACCAAGACAGTGACCTTATTATTGAATGTTCCAAAACAGTAGCATTTAGGGTCTGTTACCTTAGCTAATGTTTAAGACATCACCTTAACGCTTCTCATATCTTGCTTCCTGTGAATCACACAAAGTCAGGGACTGGAAGGGACCTCGAAAGCTCATCCAGTGCAATCCCCCGGAGCAGGAACACCCAGCTGAGGTTACACAGAAGGTGTCCAGGCGGGTTTGAATGGCTGCACAGAAGGAGACTCCACAACCTCCCTGGGCAGCCTGGGCCAGGCTCTGCCACCCTCATCATGAAGAAGTTTCTTCTCATATTTAAGTGGAACCTGCTGTATTCCAGTTTGCACCCACTGCCCCTTGTCTTATAATTGGCTGTCACCAAGAAGAGCCTGGCTCCATCCTCCTGACACTCATCCTTTCCATATTTATAAACATTGATGAGGGGGTCAATTTAGGGTCTGTTACCTTAGCTGATGTTTAAGAGTTCTCCTTAACTCTTCTCATATCTTGTTTCCTGTGAATTAATTCCCTGTCCTGTGGCTTTTTAGTTGAAAGCTTATGAAGAGGAAAAACTATTTTGAACATGCTTAGCTTCTTTCTGTAGAAGCATAATACAAAAGGTTTTATTTGTTTGTTTCAGTATCAGTGAAATTTGGTTGCTTTTAGGTCTCATTTGCTGTAGAACTGTATTTTTTCTTTTAGACGTGCCTTTACAAATAATAAAATAAGTCTAAACAGCTATTTTTTGAGGCATGCTGACTGACAAAAAGGTGGGGTTTGTATGGTCTGCTCCCCTTTAAGGTAATTTTCTGTATTATGTCTGATATTTATTAGCTTTCCTTGCCCTAGGGGAAGAAAGGAGAGGGCAATGGGAGATAAAAAGAAAATATTGGTTGCAGAGCCCAGTTTTGGATTACATTTAGTGTTAATTCTATTGTAATCTATATGTGCAAGGATGAAAACTTGAGAGGGTTCTTTATGTTAAAGTCTAGTCAACCCTGGTTTGCTTTAAAACATTTTTTCCCCTCATTTTAAAAATAAACTGTTGTAGCAGCTTTATCATACTTCCTGTGTTAAGTGACATGGATTAGCCTCAGCTGCCTACGTATACAGCTGTCTCTGTTATTGTGTGTCTCTGGTAGTCAGTTCTCATCTGAGTGATTGAAACCGTAAATCTAGCAATTTCATTCTGTTGAGAGGCTTTAAATGATAGTACCTAAAGTGTTCCTGTTGGCATTGTTCCTCATTGAGCCTCGGCCTTGCTTGAAATCGATGGCTATGTCTTCCATTCCTCCATCCTCCTTTGTGCCCAGTTGTTCCTGAGAGCAAAGCAGAGGTGGCAGAGGCTGACAGCAAAGCAAGCCAGGAAGACTCCTACAATTAGGGAAACACTCACACTTCTCTTCAGCAAAAGGTGTTTCTGCCTACAAAAATGTTTAATATAAAGTTCATGCTTCTGAAACTAAAGCATCAAACCAGAACTTTATCTGAAAGCACTAATGAAGCATGGGGAGGGTGTGCTAAGATTACAATAAGGTTGTCTTGTGCAGCCTGTGTGTCACTGGAGAGCGCTAATCCTGAGTCTCTAGGCGTAGCACGCCTAAAATCTTGGTGGAGGCAACATGTTCATACCTTCTGGTCTTGTGTTGGAAGCTGTGCTAGTATATTGCATTATTATGTGTTATGTGTTTCATATGAAACTGTTAGGGAAGTTGAATCTCCTCCCCTTCATGCATTAAATAATTATTTTTTTTTTTTTAGAATCCAGGAGTTTAGATTTTACACCACCCACCCCCCCGCCTCCCTTTTTGGCTAATACTGACTAGTGCTCAACGAAAACTAGCAGTTCTCTCTGTGTTGCACACCAGAAGAAATGAACTGTAACATCAGCTTCCATGTTAAATGTTATGTTTTCACGCTCTTGCATTATCTTGGCACGTAGTCTGCAATACGCATCACAAAAGTCTCCAAAAAGGAAAGGAGGCAGAGAAAAATCTAGGAAAGACTGTGTCTTCGTATGTCAGTACAAAAGAGGCTTTATGTCTGTTGTAGCAGGGATACTCTGCTCCACAGGTTTCATGACTATATCCTGACAAAACATCTAATGTCTGTGTATTTTCTTTTGTGCTTGTCACAGATGGGAAGCTCTTCAGGGCCAGTCTCTTACTGTATTCGTGTGCAATGCCTGCGCTGCCAGGCTGTGGTTTGTATTTGATGTTTATAGGTAATATGGATGAAACAGCAGGGTAGAGATGTAAGTAGCATTTCCCTTCCAAAAGGGGCACCAGCACCTCGGATCATCCCAGCAGTGCTTCCTAAATCAGGTTAGTGTTAGGATTGCATTATGGAGAGTTGAACTCCTCTATTTATCCAGCGCAGATATGCTAATGTACAGATGTGGTTGGCAGCATGTTCGTTGTTCCGTGGTGCCAATCATCAGGTATCAACAGGCGTTTTGCAATAAGGAGGCAACACGGCCCTTTTAGTTGCTGTTTAGCCTGTTCTGTTTCTCTGAAGCCTCCCTCAATGGCAGAACGTGTCCCCGTTTAGAACGCTGCCATTTTTGTATTTGTCACAGTGCCAGTCAGCTAAGCTGTGTAGTCTGCCTGAACAAATAAAGGTATTTTCTCACAGGAGATGATCTGTTCAGATCAATGCAGTGCCTTATATCCACTGCCAGCTTCGTGCTGTTTTCTTGGATGCTGCTGCCCATATTCCTTTGATTACAGGGAGAATATTCCACTTGTCTCTCTGCCTCTAGCTGGGAACTAGCTACACTGCTCCGTTGTTTACCTCGCTGCAAAAGCTGAGAGCTATGACTCTTTTTGAGACAGTCTGTGTTTGCATTTTCTGGGTTGGCTGGGCAACAGCTAATCAAATAATTACATTTAAAATAAGATTTAATAAAAAAGCATCTCTAAAATTAAAGGCAAGGTGTAGTCATGATTCTTAGCAACAAAACTAGTCAGCAATGTACATACTGTGGAATGTTTCCAAAATAACTAAGGACCATTTAATCTTTCTCAGTGTTCTTAACTTTCTTTTGTTGCTGTTTCTTTTTCCTTTTTAGATGCTCTTGTATCTTCATAGTATGTCTGCAGATCAAGTATCTCCTCCTTCAATTCCTTTTTTTCCCAATTCTCCTCTGCCTTCCCTATGCTTTAAGTACAGTTGTCTTACCTAGAGCAATGACAAGGAGCTACTCAGACTTGAAGAGTTTCTGCTAATAAATGCCAGTTCTGTCCGTGTTTTCAAATATCAATTATTTTTGTAAAGAATAGACTGAAGGTCCCAGACAGATAATTATGCTTGCACTTGTAAATAATCATTACCCAGAAGCAGAAGAATTTCTGTAGTTTTCCCCTGTCCTCAAACCAAACACAGGACTGAGTGGGACCTTCTGGGTCGCTCTTTATAGTCCCTTTTGTAGTAGGGCTCATGTATATAATCGCTCTTTAAAAATACATCAAACTCTGTTTTAAAAAGTGTGGTTTTGGAGAGGAATTTCTGTTTGGTTGGGGTTTTTCTGTGTTCCATTGTGGTCATTTGGAAGCTGGTTTTGAACTTGTCTGGTCTTGTGGTCGGAAACCTCCTTCTAATTGTCAGCCCCTGGGAATCCAGCCATGGACAAGGCCCTCTTGTGCTGGGTACGGAGCCGCTGGCCAGCATTTAACCAGACTCAGCGTTTCTTTCTGTCAGTGTGTAATAAACGCTACATTTACAGCTTCTAATTTGCTCTGACATCGGAACACACAGCTGCAGAATGGTGAGGCTGAGGTTTCTGCAGTGAGGTGGAAGGACACACAAGGTCAGCTGTGGGCAAGAGGGATCTCACCAGGATAAGCACCGTTAGTTCATATACACCACAGAGTGCTAGGAACACCGGCCTAATATTTAATGAAGTAGCTACAGCATGAAGTCCTTTTTATGTGCTTGTTGTGAGATACAAGACATGTTTTGTTAAAAGTTTGAGTTTACTGCGGCTATAAATAGCCTTCCTAGCAAATGTGGAAAAGGGAAATTATATGTAACCAAGGAGTAACAGCAAATAGAGTTTAAAGACTTGTTTCATAACAGTCTTATTTTGGGGCTGAGATAATGGACCAGGCTGTGTACCGAGAATTAGTTTGTCTTGTGTGATACACCTTTCATTAGGAATATATTTAGCGTAGTGCTTGGCACCATGCTAGGCCTAGGATTTCTTTTCAGGTGGTGTCTTGCAGGCTTTGCAGCTGCCTTCTATTCCTTGATACCCTGAAGTTCCCTACTAAGCAATATATAACGTTCAGTATTGGCTTTGCTGAAGCTGGTGACAACATGGCAGTTGACTTCAGAAGTTTTTCATTGTAGAGAAAGATCTAGCTGGATTTTCCTGGGTATTCAAAAGTCTGAATTGGCATTTGAAAGGTATTTAAGAATCTGTTGCAGCCAAACGCAAAGAAGGTAACAATATTACACTTGGTTAGACTAGAAAAGGTAGTGAGGATGTTACCTAAGTTGTAGCAGGGCCTGGGTGTTCAAGCTACCAATCATCTGCTAATTTAAAAGTTCATGAACCACTTTAATGAGAACAAAGGTACCTAATTACATTTGAGGTGGAAAGACATCACCTTCCCCTCCTCATGCTGATCACTTTCCATTCATTCAGAACATGCTGCCATTTTGTGATTTCAGGTTCTGAACGCCCACATCGCTTCTTTCAAATACCGAAGTGGTTTTGGAGGCTGCCCGTGCAGGCGCTGCAGCATGCAATGCTGTGGCAGCATTGCAGATCACTTCAGTTGCTTTTACTGCGTCATCCAGAATCTTAAAATAACAGAAATATTGTTGTGGAATAGAGCAGCTCCTACCAGTTGTGTCCTGAACTCTGTGTGAGTCGTTCTGCCAGGCGTTTGTGGACTTGCAGCTCACAGGTTGGATGTGTAGGGTGCATCCCCCCACTTTATGAACGTATTACTATCCTTTCTACAGGCAGCTGTGTCTCTGGTGTAACACCACAATGTCGTAGCCATCATCTTCCATTTTGTATCGTTAAGGCAGAAGGATTTATATCAATTACTAGCTAATACAGTGTTTAATGTGTGTATCTGTGAGGCAAATTCCATTTTAGCAGGGTGGAAAGCGGTCAGAGATATCAATATTCAGTATACTAATGACAGTACGGCATTCAGGATCACATTAAGGTCTCTATTGAGCTCATCAGGCTGACGCATCTTGTTGCTGGAATTTGGAAGAGTCCAACGTTTACGAATAGGAGGCTTCTGTCTGCTTTGGACACACGCTGCCATGACTTGAGGAGCTTTAGCAGAGCTTTGCAAAACAACTGTTGTGACAGATGTAGTATAACAGTGAAAACTACCTGATCTGAGAAGCTTTAGGCTTTTGTTGCAGTGTTTCTACAGATAAAGGATATTCTGCCACACCAGGCTTACCAGCTGTACTGTGGCAATTGAAGCAGTTTGGAGTTGTTCTGTCAGGTTTGGCTTTGGAGACATCAGAGGTTTACTTAGAGGAAATGAGAGGGCTGGGCAGGAGTGGAAACGGCGAGTGTGTGTTGCTCGTGTGGGAAGTCAGGGAAGGAAAAGCATCAGCTTCTGGACATTTCGAGGCGGACAGAGCAAGCAGGTGCTGTTTTCTAGGAATTACACAATTTACAGACCGGAAAGCTAGCTGAAAGCTAGTATGTTAATGGAAACATGGGAAAAAATGTCCCTTTATTTTATGTGATTATGTTTAATTATCCTTTAAAGCACACAGGAAGGCTGTAGCTTTTTTCTACTACAGTTAATCTGCTTTTTTGATTTCTATTTACTGTTTTGATGGTTCTTGATGCCTAGGCACCATTTCCCTTGGCAGCAGAGTGCTGGTTGCTCTATAAAAGACAGGACAGTGACACGTTCTTCTGCCCCAAAGAGTCTGTGAGGCACACACGTGTTCTGCGTGTGGAAAAGGATTCATTATTTGAGGCGGGGCTCCCCGCCAGCTTTTATAAAGGACTTTGAGAACCATTCAGAAAGACTGAACCAGTAAAATGGGTTCTTTTCCCTTGACATAGTTTTGTTAAATCACTGGATTGTTTTAAAGGAAATAAGTACGTTGGGTTCTTTTGTTTTCAAATGAACTTTGGCCAGCCTATAGATAAAGACCTGTTCTCAGTTAGTTCATTGAAATGTCAAGGTGTACAACTGCCTAAGAAGAAATTGGTCTTGTGGTTTGAAACTAAATGCAAGCACAATGCAATGTGGAGTGGATATGCTCGTACATAAAGTGTGGACTTAGTGCGAGGTGTGTGGTTTGGGCTCGCAGCCTGCGGCAGGCGCTGTGAATGCTGCTGTGGAGGTCGCAGGCCCTGAGAGCTGAGTGGGGTGCGTCTGTGCAGGGGGATGGCTGAGCAGCAGAGGCCAGGGTGGAAGGTGAGTTAAAAACACCCATTTCTTTCACGCTTTATTTTCTGCAAATTCACTGGGACAGGCATAGCACAGCGAGACCGTACTTGACTCACCCACCAGACTGCTCGTAGAGTGGGATTTCTGTTAGTGCCGTCAGATTCCACATAACAAAACCAGAAGAAGTGGACTGCACAGAATCATTTGAGCCTTGAAATTTTATTATCTTGTTTGCATCAACCAGTTATTCCTTTCAGCACCAATAAAAGACAAACCCCCCTCCCTGTTGTTCAAAATACCTTGTTTTTATCAGGTCTGAGATTGTGATTTTCTTGCAGGCAAAGAAACCAATGAAAATATTTAAATTTTTATTTTTTTTAATACATTTATAACAAAATGTCAGAAGGTGTGTGCTTACCATATAAAAACATTAGGTTCCAGAAGGATACAATACCGAAAAATTATTGAAATAAAAAAAGGTTATTCTTATTACAGGATTTCTAAACCTTAGCAATAATACAAGTCTTTAAAATCATCAAGATCATATTTAAAACAAGATGGCATGGAAAAATGAGACCCTCAGTAACAATTTGACCCTCATTGTAACGGATGATAAAATTGGGAGTTTTTCAAAGTGCTTGAACTGTATTTCTGTTCTCGTCCTGCGGTGCCAGGAGGAGGTACAAATGCTTCATTTCTGAGCTGATGATATGTGCTGACACTGATGTGGTGCTGTGTCATCCCAGGGTAGCTCAGAGACCAAACTGGGGACAGTCAGACCGGCTTAATCTGGACCACCAAACAAAGACCATTTAAAAAAAACCTCTTTATTGGAATTGGAAGTTCCTTAAATCTTACTGTCTTACCCAACGAGCAGGACTGAGTGTCTAGCCAGACTAGCCAAGAGTGCTTCTGGGAGAAAACACTGTCGTAATACTACCGCTAGATAGGTAAACTCCATGTACCAGACAGCTTTCTCAAGGGCTTCTCTATAGCAGGCTGCAGGCTTCTCTTGGAGCCAGGCTGTGGTACAGTTTCTGTTTGGTTGCTTTAGACAGCTTCTATTAATCTTCCAGTTTGTGATGGAATCAAACTAGCTGGCCACCACTTGAATTAGTTACAGGAAACACTTTTTCACTTAGTATGAGGTGCATTACTACCCTGGTCCTCAGTGGCTGAGCTCTGGTGCAAAGCAGGTGGATGACGCATCCCTCAGACAGACAGTGCACAGATTAACTGGATCTGTATATGCCCGAGAGGCTGTGTTCTATAGGTTGTGGTTTTGAAGTGATCTAAAGGTACCAACTTTGTAAGGATCTGACGTCTTTGAAACTTGTGGAAGTTCTTAGTTTTCTGCTGTCCTCATTTTGCGTCTTTTGTTCACTTGTTCTAGAAGTGCTGTCGTAAAACGTAGATTGAATGTGAGAAACAGAAGACGTTATCTAGCTTTTACAAAAACAGATGACACTTCATCTACAGTATCCCTGTTGAGTGGCAGTTATTAAACCAAGAATAGCATTATCACCCACTTCTTGAAGATACCTGAAATTCCTGTACAAAGTGGGGTAAGCACAGCAGAGTGAGCTTAACTCAGATTTCTTATAACTAACATCCTGCTAATAAATTGAGTCATGCTATCCTTAAGCAAAGTGGGATTGCCGTCTGAAAAGCTGTCCAGTGTTTGATTTCCTGGGCGTGTTCTCCCTGGCCCTCCCACCTGCCCTGGTTTGGTTTGGTTTTTATTTTTTTAATGCAAATATTCTGTTACATAGTATCTGCCTAAGGCTTGTAATGATTAATATCCTGCCAGTACAGGCTTGCCTGAACAATTCTCTAAGAGACAGTATATGAAACGGTAGTAGCAGTGGTGTAGTCAGAGCTAATTTTTCCCTAGGATGTTACTCTTCTGGAAAGGAAAGCCTGCGAGTTACAGTTTACCAGTAACATGCTCTCTGACTCCTGCAAGCATACCAAGGCATCAGAAGGCACAGGATCAATGCAAAAAACACAAGGAACATCTGTACAGTGGTGCCACAATGCTGTACCTCCCAGCATCATTCCCCTGCAAAGTTAGATCCTTAAGACAGTAAAGTAGTAAGAACTACCTAGACTGTTTAAATGTGTGTGTATTGTTTAAAGAGAACATTTTACAACTATCCATTTCCTGATCACTGAGAAACTAAGAACATCAAAATCTAAAACAGTTTACTTTGAATTTGAAAAAATATTTCTCAACGTCTCTCAAAAAGTTGACAAAAGTGCCCGGTTTTTGTCAGCACGAAGCCACAGAACTATTTTAAAAGTAATTTAGAGCATGTTAGTTGTACTGTAAATGTAACATTGTTTGGCAGTAGTTTTATGATTATACCCCACACAGTGTCAAATTCAGCTCCTGCAACTGATACTTAGTGAAGTTGATATCAAATTGTAATTTACATTGTTAGGAAAGCTATTAAAAATACTGTACCTTGTATTTAATCTTACTACCGAGAAATAGCTGCTGGGCAGCGCACAAATTGCTACTGATAATGTGTTTTTTAAAAAGGTTAATAAAATACAAGCAAGGTAGAAAAAAGGATTAAAAGCATTGTTTCAGGTACAAGTTTTTTCTGAATTGGGGGAGAGATAAGAAACCAGAAAAACACATTGCACATGCGTGCACTCTCTGTATAAAGAGAACCATACAAAGTGGGAAACTGGTGGTGCAGTGGGATAGTACACTGAAGTCTCTGACGCTGTAAACTTGAATTCTTAATTTTACCAAAAAGGGGAATTGAGCCTGGTTCCATTTCGAGTCCCCATGGGTTAGACGTGCAGACCACCCCATGGTTTGGCACGGTACACTTTTAAGAGGCAGTCTCTGCTGAAGGGACGCCAGGACTGGAAAATGAGGCGTAAAACGTGTCAGACCAGGTGCAGTGGGAGAGCGTGAGCAGTGGCTTACTACCTACTTGGAATTAGCCAATACTGTTAGGCCAGGACTTTTAGAACTATTAAGAGTTTCTCTACATGCAAAATCAGGCTGATCTAAGTAAAAGTTCTGTTGTTTACTGCAGCTGATTAAGCCAGTACCAAAGGCTGTGCGGACTGGGATTTCTAATTTAAATCTATTCTGATTTAGCTGAAGCTGATTCCTAGCAGGTGTAAACTAAACCAAAACAAAAGTATCTTCAGGAATTTGTGGCCAGCGTAACTGAAACAGTTCACTTAATGCAGTAAGTACAAGTATTAAATTAACTCTTCTCTTTATAACACAATTTGTAATGTAAGAGGAAATAACACTAAAATCAATACGGAAGTAGGCAGAAGAAACTAAGTACTGGTTAAAACTCAAGGGCTCTCATTGTTCTCCCAGCAAATCCAAACCCTTCTGAATTTAAATCCCTAAAAAAATGCCAAGTCTAGTTACAGACCTGATCCTCAGCTTTTCATTATTTTTATTAAGGTTACGGAGGCTGGGTGAGCCAGGTCCTGGGGATAAGATGGCAGAGGGGAGCCCCACATTTAAAGAGCTGCAGTGCAAAGAACATATGAATTAGATGGCAAGACCCCTGCTAAAGTCTGTGAGTGAATGGAGAATTGTGTCTCACAGATACAAACCAACCCTCTGCTCCTAGGAAGCAGTTACCTAAGGCTGAGAGTCACGCTTCTGTTCTCCAGTAGCTAGCCACACTACACTTGAAGTGTACTAATTCCTTTGGAAAATTGTTAGGTTATTCTGCCTTATCGATCATATACTGTTCTACGCTTTTTCTCCCAAAACATCACTTAGGTTTATTTTAACTCTATATCTAGCATGCATTTTACAGGCTATTTCCCACTTAGTCTTTCTAGCTAAGGCAGAATGTTGGCCCTGGTGTTACCAATTGTACTACAGGAATCTATTCACTCTACTGTAACACACATATCATCCCATACCATAATTCAGAACTGTCCCACATATGAGAAAGAAAGAAAATACATTACAGGGGAACTATATTTCTTCATAAGGGAATAAGTTGTGCTTAGAAAGCTAAAGGCCCAATTCTGGAGTCATTGCTCAGACAAAACACTTCATAATTTCAGTGGGAACACAGTTGGTAGAAGGGTAGAACTTCAAGGTGTTCTTGAAGTCTTAATTCCAAATCTTTTAAGTATTCTTAAATAGGACAGGAAGATACTGGTCTGCAAATTGAATGGAGTGTGTTTGTTTGAAGATCTATCTGTAATGACAGAAGGGTTTGCCAATCCCAGAATGCCTTGCTTTGGCTGGTGTCTGATTTTTAAACTCACATCCATTCTGATATTCCCCATGGTATCTTACTGACTATTTTATCTCAGAGTGGCATGCAGTGCTGGCGCATGCTACTGATGCAAGCACGCTACTACAACTTTAACAGGCTAAAAAAAGAAAAAAGCTTTAGCTTCTTAGTTATACAAAGAAATGTTGCAAAAAACCATTGAGCAGCACTAACTCACAGACTAATTACAAACTAAATTGTGCTATATATTAGTATAAAAACATGTTTTAGTAAGAATGGCACTGGTTCAGAAGGAATTAGGACTTCCATCTTGGTTCCGTTCGGTCCACAGTGTAAGCATTGTAGTACAGGCCTGCCCTGTTGCCTGAGCAACTTGTGACAGTGGCTTTTGGCCACAACCCCTTCCCTTTCTTCCCTTTTTATATCCTCCACTGTTGGTACATTCTGGGAGTAGCCCGGGTCAGGTCTGGTCGTCTTTCCTAACGTGGCACCAGAATAGTTCATTCTTATCCTCTGATATTTTCTTAATATCGTTAACGTTTCCCTCTTCTAATCTCTCAAAGCTGGTCAGTTTTAAGGGTCATCTTCTCCTGTAGACACCATGAGACGCATTGCTACTGGTAGGTGGTCTGTCAACCCTGCTAACTGGGTAATAAAGCTGAACTCTTCTACTTCCTGCAGAGGGAAAATGAAAGAAATAATTAATTTGAAAACCGATCTGTTACACCACACACCAGGACTCAGCTTTTATGCCTCTTTAGTTTACTTCGAACTGCATTACTGTATTAGTAGATGTACGGGACCAGTCGAGCTTGGCTGGGCTGATGGTAAACTCTGCCACACAGAGCATGTCAATGTGGTGCAGCTGATGAGCTAAACTATGTATACAATACACAGTTGAATTAGCCCAGATTAAATCTGTTGTACCTTTTCCTTCCATTTACAGTACCATCTGCATTGTTCCAGACAGACTTTTCCGTAGTGCCGCAGTAGATAATCCGCATATCCGCATAATCAGGAGGCACTCACCTGGGAGGAGGGGCTGGCTGTGCCGTACTACATTTGGTATGCAGCTAAAAGGGAAGCCTGTCTGCATTAGATTGAGGTGTTAAACTTCCCGGGAACCTAAAGCGATAAGGAACCCTGCTCCTTGCATCTCTGACCGCCAGCCTTTACACTGGCAACATTTTATAGGACTAAAAGTTCTGCAGGAAATACGGCTTGCTTCCCAGCTTCTGAAAGCTGGACAGAGCAACCTTAATGCTTGAGACAATGTAGCTGTCCCCTCCTACCAGCCAGGTACTCAGTTTGCCAGTACTTTGGGCATGGCTTGCCAGAAGCACAGATATTTTAGTCCTTCAGGAGCCTTTTGGCTAGCATTAACTAGCATGCCACAAGAAGAAATGGCCTAGTGTCTTCCGAGCCACACATTTATCTTTATTCTCCCAGCATGAGCCTTGTAAAAGACTTAATCTGAGTCAAAACTATTCAAATCTTGGGTTTGTTGCTGTTTGCGTGAAATATAAGACGGGTTTACCACACAGATGCACCATGGGCATTTGTGTATCTGAAAGAGGAATTCTGAGCGGAATTTAGCTGCTAAGCTGCTGTGTCCACAGGCCGAGGTAGGCGCTAAGTTATGCTGAATTGCGCAATCACCTGCTCCTCTGCAGCAACTACAATGGGGCGTAGTAAGTGTGAACTGGTTCCTCGTTTTCAGCACGGAATTCTGCATAAGCTGAGGTCCTACACCAGGAAGCAGACAGTGCACTACAAGTCCTCATTTTAGTTAGCCCACGTCAACTTCTGCCTGTGTAAACTTCTGCTTGTAACTTAGGTTGGTTTTCTTAGGCATAATAAAAGCACATCCAGACACTTTAAAAGGCTAAAATCTATTCAGACTGCGGGCATGGAAAGCATCAGCCAAAACACTTAGTCTGGAAAAAGTTTAAGGAATGGAAACAAGGTTTTTTGGTTTTTTTTGAAAAGCAGCATATCTACCAGTATCCCTAAACTAATCTTAAATTTTTTTATATAATAGGTTTACAAACTGGGTATTGCATGCAAAAATAGAAAACAGTAAAGCAGTAGGTTCTCCTTGAAATACGAGTTTGAACCCAAGCATAAGGGGTGGCAGTGCTGTCCTGACTAGTTTGTTCTGCAAGTTATGGTTCTGTCAGCTCTGCAACTCACCACTTTCCATTCCAGGTAAAGACCTTCTTCTGTATAGAGCATATAGTCAATCCTCCTCCCGTTGCCTTTCAGTGACGCTTTCCTCCCCTTTTGACTGGAACTGTGGTTCTTGCTGGTGGGATAGACTAAGTATCCTTTCCTTCCTTCTTCACTTTCCAGCACCCTATTTCATCAAGAAAACAAAACGAGCGCTTTAAACGTTTGCTCATTTGGTCCCTTTCTGCATTGCTCTAGATGCTCTCCAAACCCCTGGTAACACTCGTCCGGAAGGACTGTTAAACTTGTAAAGCACATCTTCTGCCAGACATGTTTTCCAATTGGGTTTAGGATTTTTTCTTTTCTGCATGCACGTGAAAGTACAGAATGAAGGAAAAACAGAAGACAAACACCAGACTCTCTTGATGTGTTTTAATGTTTGAGATTCAAGTGCTTTCTTTGTCAATTTTTGTGTCTTTGGAAGGATCTGAATGGTGGCAGAGGGGACACAGCACTTGCTACCATTGATTAGGTCTCAGTAGTATTGTAATCTATACGTTTGGGTTACTTGATACATACAAGAAGTACTTTATGTGCCTTCAAAATATAATAATGACAAAATTACGGTCATTCAGTTATTTCAGAACTCTTCTTAACCCCCTTTGAATTTAGTGAGATATTGCAGGTTCTTAGAGCTTATTGTAACCAGTTCATAAAAGTAAGCTTCCTTTTACATATTATTCAGTTTTAGACTGACATCTAATAACTCACATTAAATTAGCTCACTGTCTGCACCCCATTTGCAAGCTGATTCTACAAAGAGCTAATGCAAATGATTCACCTCCTGAAATTCTTTTTCTCGGTTCAAGAAAGCAAGCGCTTTGATGGAACTGACCTCTTTCAAAAGTGGTATTTATATTTGGCAAAGCTAATTAAGTAACAAAGTAGAAGAAACTGCTGATTAGCGCTGCAGTGCTCCTGAAAAAAAAATATCTTTTTTGCATTAATTTAAAAGATGAATTTGTTTTAGCTTCAATTATGTCCTTTTAAAAGTCTGTGAATGCTGGGTATTCACTTAACCTGCACAACTTCTCAAGAGAAATGTTAATTTCAAATTCATGAGGAAAACAAATTGTAAACGTGCACTATCTGCTTTTGACTAAAACCGGTGCCTCTTTGTGTGCAATGGTTTGCTGCTGGTCTCTACAGCAAGCAGACAGAGGTACTGGATGTCTGGCTGTGCTGTGCCAACAGTTAAATGCTAACGGTTTAAGTGAACATAACTAATTATGACTGAGTTGCACAATTAAACCTGACTTTTGTCAGAATAATTGTCTAAATTCATAGGAAAAAAGAAAGGAAAGATAAAAAGTAATCGGAACTTCATTTCTTCCTTGAAAGAGTTTCAGTCCCAAATAACTCTAAAGTTTAAATATGAAAATTCCGTCAGGCAGCTCTCTGGCCAATGGTTTCTTTGTAGCACTGACCATAGCTGCACTGAACAGAGGAGGATGCAGAGCAGCGTGTGTAAGGGAGCCATAAAGCAAAACTTACTCCCACATCATACAGCTCGAGGGACCATCTCTTTCTCATTCAGGTGAGAAGCCCATGAGCCAAGGAAGACTTTTCTTACTGTTGCAGCCGGTCACCCGGAATTGTGCTCCATTGTCCAGCAGTGGAAACTGGGAAGATCTGCATTTAGGTCTTGTTTCTTAGCTGTGCTATAACGTGCTCTCCTGTGCCAGGCTCTGCTCAGCGTTTAGAGCAGTAACTACTCCTACATTTATACAGGCTTAAAATTACGTTCGGGCCCTCTGAAGGCAACCGCGAGGCTGATGTGGCCGCCGGTGAAAATGAGTTTGACACCCCTGGTTGAGAGGCTTATTGCAGCGCTTTGGTGGAAGGTCACAATCATCTTAGTGAGATGAGATGAGATTATTTGTGTGCATTTCAGGAAGCCCTTCTGAGCAGAAGCTTGTGTGGCAGGGCCCAGATTGTTACATCTAGCTTATTAATTGTTCTATAATTATAAATGACTGGCTCATTATTTGTACCAAGTATGTTCTTCTAGGCCGATGTTTTACATATGCTGTACTTAACATGAAAGAGATATTTAAAAACTAGTTGTTCTGCTGCTTTTATGGCCTAATTAGTTTAGTAATGTGAGCTACTTTATTTATAGAGAAGAGTGCTGATGAAGAAATGCTGCTCTGGATAGCTTACATTGCCAATTTAAATGTATGTTTTAAATGTCTGTAAAGCTTGATCAAGGTCTATTATTGAAAAATTTGAGAACGGATCCATTTTAGGCTTTTCTGTGTTTTTCTGTGTGTATGAATGTACTTGTTGGGTAGACAGTGCTCCACAGCTGCTGTGCTATTTAACATTTACATGTCTTTAAAGTCCAGATTAGATTAACGGCTATAAATTTTACTGGACTTATCAGCAATATTTCTGTTTACAAGTCCCTTCAGAGATGGGAGGACAGACCTCTCATGGAGGTGATGCTTTCTCTCATATCTAAGCACCCCTACGTAACATACACATGCAGATCCCTGTTTCCTCGCAAATCTCCATAAAAAGCTCATGGAAATTCCTGTCTAATAGAGCGGGTTTTCCATCAGTTTAAGAGAATTATAATGTATTGCAGAAAATGGAAAGCCGCATTTAATAGGCAAAAAGTATTATGTATATTCTGTTACTAACACTCGAGTGTTTTCTTGAGGTGCTGTACATACACATAGGTAGCAGAAGTAATGCTCTTAAATCTTTACTGATCATTTGATGGCTCTGTATCTGTCAATCATGTATTTATCAGTTGAACTTAGCTGCTGACTACAAGTAACTCTTCAGAGAATAAACCAAAATACCCCACAGTAATTTGGTGACAGATTGTCTCAAAAGGCGGCTTGAAAACACAGGTGGTTTTTTATTTTTTGGTTTTGGAGTTTTAAATTTTTTTTTTTTTTTAAACAGCTCCAAGCCTGCTCTTGGAACCATGAAATAGAATGTTACACCCACATACAGATTTGCATTTGCAAACTTGATTGTAGGGCCAAATTACCTTACTTTTGCTTTCCAGAAATCCTTTTCACATATACCAAATTCATGTTTTCAACACGTGAATAGAAATGCCTGGAAACTTTGCAGGCTGTTGAATGTGTAAAGCGTGACTTGCCGTAACAAATCCTTATTTTGAATATAAACTAAACCCAGACCTTATGTCTAGAATTCAATTTCTTTTTCCAAAGCTGATACAAAGAAGACTTCAAGGCGTAGCTTCACCTCATAGATTCGACTAAGTCTCCCATCTATACCATGCAGTGTACTGTACTTCGTAAAAATGCCAACACTAACCACGCCTATATAACATACCCCCTTTCCTTTATGTGTATCATCTGTGGGGACTCATTAGTTCAAATAACTTTAACTCTTTAGTATATTTTCATAATGAACATCTTTTACAGTTACTCATGATAGTGACATATTTAGTCCATTAAACTAGCCTTTAAGTTAGAGAAGGTGTAAAAAGGATTATCACATTCATTAAATGCTTTAAAATGTACAAAGCTTATACATTTCTTGAATACCTGTACTGCTAAATAACATGCCAGTGGAGAGAAATGAATCCTAAGACTTCTGCAAATTAAGGTGTGGGTGTTCTTATTTCTCATAAATCCACTAGCTCAAACCAAAGATACCTGTTTCAATATCAAACACTCCTTAGACATAACACTGCACTAGGATCACTGATAGATATCAAGCCATATTCCTACTTATGTCTGATGCTCTGTTTAATTCCTCTCTATACTTGTGAGCTTGCTTTTTTAGGCGTATCAAATTCTGCAAGCTTTCCAGCATAGATTTTTAGCTGTTGGATTGGGAGTGGTGTTTTAAACTTTATGGGTATTTCCTTTGATGGAAACTACAGTTCTGTTATTGCTGCCCTTACAGTGCTGTGACCACAGAGCTGGCTGCGGCAGAAAGACGTTCAGAGAAGCTGTCTGCCTACCCCTTTCAGGAGTGCTTGGAGTCTCTTGTCCTGTGGGCCTGGCCAGGTAGGACCAACTCTAGAGACATAAGAACACCGACTGCACTTGCTCTCATCTTTACACCCACTTAAGCCAATTCTTTTAGACTTCGAGAAGCAGCTACTTCTCCTTCCCTTTTATTCCTTTTCCCCAAATACTCCTGAGTAAAAAAAAAAAAACAAAACCATGGTTGGTTGGGGTTTTGTTTGCTTTGCTACTTTTTTTTTTTTTTTTTAAAGTCCATGGAACACCCCTCAACTTGTGAAATCTTAAAGAGCAAGCGATGAACTGGCTTTTGAAGGAATTGTCTAAAGCATGTGGGAGGATTAGGAATTACATACTTCTGTAGGTTATCTGGAGTGCACACTTCTTCGTCATACAATCCTTCGGGATCCAACAAGGTACCTGTGAACAGAAAGGGAGAGGTGACTGTCCCAGCGCACCTCCCGGGATGTCCCTCCCGGGGGCACAGGGGTGCAGGCAGTGCCTGTGCTGCAGAGGGGGGACCCCACTGACCCAGAGCACTTAGTGTTCCATTCAGAACACAAGCCATAGCCGTGCACAGCAGTTATGGTTTTTACAGTGATTACATCTCACACCTGACTGAAGGGCATTTTCAGTCTGATTCTGTATTTTCAGAATAAATACAGGAAAATAATTTCTTGTAACAGTCAGGATGAGGATACTTGGCTTTAGTACCTCAGCTTTTCTTTTGCTGTCTCCCTCCATACATCTTCTATTCCATTTTAACTACAACATAGTCCCTGCCTAAGTCTCTTATGTTTTCCTGGCAGACATTCCAATGTAAACTTGACCTTCACTGTTTTCTGTTGCTTCTCCTTTCTGTGCCCTGTACACTCAGTCTCTTCTTCCTTAATCATTCTTGCTCTAACTGTTCTTTCTTTCATTCCATTTTCAATCTATATGCACAGGAGATAAGCAGAAGTTCATAGGTGCTAGTGGCGGGGAACTGACCCGTTTGCTGCCTACAGTCTGGATGAACAGCCTTTGCCAAGTCTTCACACGCAGCTCCTGTATCCAGACCTTGCTACTGCCTGTCACCTTTCAAAACGTCTCCACCCTTCCAGTTTGTCAGCTCCCATCTCCAGGTTTTTTTTGTTTTTCTGCTACAATAAAGTCACACTATTAAACAGTTCCACGTTCTCACCTTCAGCATCCTCAGTTATATTTGCTTCTCTAGAGAAAGTCTAATTCCTGATCTAAAACTTCACCAAGTTCAGCTGAGGTTCACCAGGTATGAGTTATCTCAGAGTTCTACAAAATCTTTTATTAGATGAACCCTACAGGTTCATAGCGTTGAATTGCTTTGTTACATCCTCACACACAGTATTTATAGAACACCAAATGGAACGTTCTGATCAAAAGCTGCAGGCTTTCACTGCATGCAGAACATAGAGAAACAATAATTTGGCTTCCCTCCCCAAGCAACCTAGAGATTATTTTAAAAGTAGACTTGGTGTGGGAAGGCATTCTAGTCCTTGATGCATAAGTTCTGGAGTGTGGATTGAAGTTTGAGATCTCTGTTTGGTTCTAAATAATAATTCAACATCATACTGTTAAGGTTTCTAAAATATATGTTACAGAAATACCCCTTGTAAATATTTGGTCTCCACCTCATTCTTACTGCCCCGTAGCTGAACTGCCTGCTGCTTATAGATGTGATGGGAGTGACAGAGAAGTAAATGTTCATACACTGATAGCATCTAGAGAAGGTCTTACCGATCGCCCATGGCTTATCCTCCCCAGGACCAATTCGACATGGGTCTTTGTAGTGTGTAAACAGAGAATGCTGCTGCTCCAGCTTGTCCTCTGCAGGGAAAGAGCAAGTCCAAGAAAAGGCACATCAGCTACGTATTGTGGACAACTGTGTGTTCTGCCACAACAGAAAGGGCAAGTCCACCTTCCTGCTTGGTACCCATATATAGGGTTGACTGGCTGCTATTTGGTAGGAGCTTTACTGCACAGCAATATCTCATAGCGATCAGAAACTCTAACAAATGCTTGCTAATAACAGTGCTTTCCTATGAAGTCTGTCTGTGAAAGACATTTTTGGTAGTTTCTAGCTGTAAGTTGAAGTAAAAGTTTTCCAATATATTTCCTTATCCAGCCATTTATATTGCGTTGCTTACGCTGGCACTAAACTTTTGTTGAGATAGATCACACAAAGGAGAATTGGACTGACTCCACAATGGCAAGGTAAACGGCTGTTTGGGGGTGTATCTACACATCTCAGTAAGTCTGACGGAAAAAGCTTGTGCTTTACTGGCTTCAGAAGAATTCACTGACTGACTGTTTTCCAAGCTATAATAGATAAGAGGAAGCACAGCCAATTGATAGTTTGCTTGAATATTATCTACAGCATTAAAGTAATTTTAAACACAATGAGCATAACCTATCAACTTCTTCCTAATTGCTACTGTGCTCCTTGCATTTAAAGCATACAGTGCATCAAGCTCCTAGGATTGTTTAGTAAGATATCTTACAAAAATGTATACATCAGAATTTCAGACACTGAACAAAATAAGCAAGTTCTAGTACTGCTCATGCTGTTTAACATAGTAATCATTATACCTGGGAAGCAAGTCAAACCAGAACTTGAAAATACCAGCTGCTACAATTCCATTTTTGTTAAATGGCAAAGAAACCGGTAACAGTTCCTGATAACTTTCTTTCTTGCAGCACTTAGACCTTTTACTAGGTTGAAACTTCTTAGCAACACTTGAAGGCTTTCTCTTGGGATCAACAGAATATTCACCTGTGTTTGGAGCTGCTGCTGTAACATATTTGTCACTGTCTATTGCCAAGACAACAGAGTATGCAAGTACACATGAAAACAGCCTCCTCTGCAGTCAGAAACAAAAGATCGAAGGACTGGCCCTTCCTGAGATGTGCCAGGTATACCATGCAGAGAATTGCTCTTTCTATCTGAACAGCCAACTGGTTTGTTTAATGTTCATAGAAAAGCAAATTAAATCTCTGCAACTGTTCGTTTCTCTAAGTTTTCCCTTGTTACATGTAGGCAAATTTCCCTCAAAACCGAGACAGATTAAAAGTTTGTGGTGATTAATTGCAACGGTGGCACTGACAGTGGCAAGTCACAGCTGATGAGACAAGCTTAACCTGTCTGACTGGAAGGCTTTTTATCTGATGCTAAAAGGTTTAAAAACATAATAGATATTTACACAAGTCAGTCCAAAGCAACCTGACAGTAAGTAACTTTCTAATAATGTTCCCACTAAGTGTGAATTCACCGCACGAATGTTGTCATCATGTTCTGTAAAGCTGGAGGGGAAAACTGAGCTGCAGAAAATTTGTCATAAGCATAAGGTCCCTCATGGACCTGGAGATCTCTGAAAACTGTACTGTCAATACATCTAAGAATAGAAGCTTGATATTTACCGAAACATTAATTACTTACCATATCAGTCTGTGGAGTGGGAAAATTACAGAAAATCATGTACAAAATTACAGGAAACTGATTATTGTTAAAAAAAAATCGTGTTCAATTCTCTGCAATGCTAACAAATGTCCCTAAAACAATGAGTAATGCAAAAATGGAGGAGAAAACTTTAGAACATTGCATTAATCTTGCTTAGTGCAGAAGGAAAGAAAACAATCTAAAAATAAAAAATTAAATAGCCAGCTTAATTTCAGTTTCCAGGCTGAATGAATTTTAAAGGGGAGGAAGATGTAAAAATCTGCAGAGATAGCAAAAATAAAATGGATTCTTATAACCTGCTTTTGTAGTTCTCTTTCATCGCAGTTACAATGTTTACAACCATTATTTGCAAAATCAAATAGTTGTTTTTACTTTTGCTTTAAAAACAGATCAGACAATGCTTGCTTTTGTTTCCTAAAACTATTTTTGGCACAGTTGTTGCTCTCAGCCTCTGTTACCTAGGCTGCTTATGAAGAATACAGCATTCACAGTAGATGCTGTTCACAAATCCACCTGTTAATCCGCAAACTCTGATCTGAATTGCCGACTCGCACTTTGAACGCTGCAGCCTGGGCTCACCTGTGCACTGCACATCTCCTGGTAACAGCGCAGACGAAATCCCTGCCATGACCCCCCCCAGTGCAATGGCCTTGTGCATTTTCTGTCTCGGTACTTGGGCTTTGGCCCGGTCACACAAAGGCCTTTTAGCCACCGGCCGTGCGGAGGTTGGGTGCTGGGCACCGCTGATCCGTTCGCCAGCTCCGAACCAGCAGAGTCGATTACCAGCAAGGAGCTCTGCTGCACCCCTGAGCTCTGTGGAGCAGGAAGGCAGAGAGGATACACAGACACAATGCTCTGCACTCTGTGTTGGCAATTTAACTGTTAACAGCTTATAACGTTTATGTTTGGAAAAGGCCACCATCTCTATGAACTCAACACCCATTCATTATGGTTTTGAGGAGTTCTTTTTCTAGTAACTCCCAGCATCCAAATATAAAAAAAAAAAAAAGAAAAAAGAAACCAGAAGTACACAACATCAATTAATTTTTTCCAAGACTGATTCAGGAATCTTTAGTTCTCTCTGCAGCATTAATCCCCTATCTCTGTGTATAGGCACTACCAAATTATTTTTAACTGCATGAATTTACTACTTCGTCTCCACAAAAATCCTGTGACATACGTGTCTTTCATTAGTAAGTAAAATTCTAGAACAATAGCTGTCTACCTAATTCAAGTAAAGCTAAGCCATTGGCCATACTGCTACTGCAAGTCACAACTTATTGCCCTTTGTGCCTTAAAAACCATCATGCTGAATAACTCGGCAGAGCACGTAGGTGTGAGCTACTCTTCTTGGCTCATCTCAAGACTAGTACCTGTTTTAGAAGTATCTGTAGCAATTAAGACTTTCCTTGCAAAAGTCAGTCACAACTTAGTATACTGCGATAACCCACAGGAATCGAGAACTCTCCTATTCATTTTTGGAATGGGTGGACACCGGGAAAAGGAAAAGCTTGTCTTACCAGAGGAGCAGTTATCGAAGTTGAGATCTCCACAGATGACATCAAAAGCCACCAGCTCCTCTGGATTGGCTGTACTGGAGGAGGAGGTAGATTTTCTGAATTCAGACAGCCAATCTTGAAGCATATCCAGTTGCTCACATCGAACAGTAGTATCTCCTGCAGCAAATAAATAAACAAGTAGTAAGACCTCCTTTCAGCGTCTCACTCAGCCACAGATTAGTTGCTAAGCTCTAGCTAGACATCTTGAAAAAGAGGGTGCCAGATGAACAATGGCATGGCTAATATTGTACCCAGTGCTTATTAGCCCATTATCAGATTCATTAGGGACCACACTTGTTGATGATTTAAATATCTCCTTCTGGAATCAGTCATATTAGGCACATCCGAAGAAATAAGAAGACAAGGCATGTGTGCTGCAGACAACCAGCCAAAATGATGATGTTTCTAGCCACAGAAGGAGGATGATGTGATGCACTACATTTATAATAAGGAGTTCAGAGTTAAAATCCTACTTCAGACAAAACTGGACAGCATGTTCTGGCATAAATCACTTGATGTCGCTTTGCTTTCTAATTTTTAAAAAGGGAAAACTTAACTTTCAAAGGTTATCAGGAAATATGCATTCAACTTACTCATACTGTAGTAATCCATCCAAGGGAGGGTTCTTTTGTGTTGAAGTAAGAACACCTAAACTGGAAGTATTTTTTAGTATTTTTTGAAGTATGTGTAGTTACAGGTTTAGGTAGGCAGTACTTCAGCAATGAAGAACCAGATCCTTTTCAGCACTTGCAGGGAAGTTACACTATGCTACATGTGCTGAGGATGTGCCCCTGATTTATAGGAGTGATAGGAAAGGGTTGAGATTGATTGGTTTCCAAGTTTTTTATTTTTGTTTGTGAAACCATCTGACACACACAACAGCTCTTTAATTATAGCAACTAACCACACTTAATTTCAAGCACATTAGGTGACATGAAGTCTAAGAAAAAATTAATTGCTGTAATTGTTTTAAAAGAGCCAGTAAAGGCTTGAGAGAAAGAAGGCACACATTCTAGAAATAACTGTTTGCTATATTGTCCTTCCTGTCCTTTTGTTTTCACTGTACCTATAGTTACCAGTTATAATTTTGCTTGTTTCAGACTTGAAATGTTATGTCGAGTCAGAACAATATTACTTTTCTTCAAAATAAAATATTTAATTTCAAATGCCACAATCAGAAGGAAAATCAGCAAACCCAAAATGACTTATTCTAACTACAGTTTTATTTTAACCCAATTTACTACTTTGTGGTACCTATTAAAAAGGCATAAAACACAATTAGAAACATTAGTCATGTATGTCCAAAGCTGCTTTCAGTGACCACTATGGAGACAGTGAATCTTTAAGTCTGCATCCTCACAGATGTTAACTGCTCATCTCAACCGCTGCTGTCACCAGCACTCTTTATAGACTTAAACCGGGAACTCTGCAGCACATGGAACCGCGTTACCGTTACCACACAGACAAACTTCAGGCATTAGGACTTCACTTTCCTACCACTATTAATCTGTGAAGGGTTGGATGTTCAAAACTATCTTGGGGGTGGGGGGTGTTAAAACAACCGTCAAAACCAAACTTAATCAGAAATGTTCAACCAAGGATGATTTGATATAAGCCTGAATAATTTAATATTGACCATGGAAAGAGAGAGCTTTAAGTAGGTTCTGACACTGCCTCATCTTTTCAGACCTGTAATTCCAACAGCAAATAATGTGATTTTTTTTTTTTCCTTCCACTCATGCATTATTCCCAACAAATCTTTACCAGCTGGGCTGTCATATAAAAGCAGGTACAAGGGCTTCCTGGATCTATTCCCTAACTTGCAGTTTCTAGTTACTTGCACCTCAAGTTCACATAATACCCAATCACACAGCTTGACACAAATCCAGACCAACGGATTCTTGGGAAACCCCCTCGCTACAACAGCACAAGAAAGCCCTACACTGAAGACTTAGCGAGAGAAAAGCACAAGAAATAGGTCACGTGGAATGAATACAGCCTGGAGCAGGTGACACTAACCACAAAAGGTGTGCGTGACTAACATATACATTCTGCCTAACTGTAGATATAGATGAAATTAGATTCACAGAAAGCATGAGCTTGAAAAGGACTGCTGGAGATGACCTAGTGCAACCCCTCTGCTCAGGCGGGGTCACCTCCAGCAGGCTGCTCAAGCCGTGTCCAGTCAGGCTTTGCATATCTTCATGGTTGGAGACTCCATAACCCCTGGGTAACCTGTTCCAGAGCTCGGTCACCCTTTGCGATAAAAAAATGTTTTCCTTTGTTTAAATGGAATTGCTTACATTTCAGTTTGTGCCCATTGCCTCTCATCCTGTCACGGGGCACCACTGAGGAGCATCAGCCTCCGTCTGCCTTACACCCTCCCATCAGGCATTTTCACACTTCAGTAAGAGCCTTCCTGAGCCGCCTTCTCATGCTGAACAGCCCCACCTTTCTCGTTCCTGGTGAAACATTCAAATTCATGGACTGCCCTCCTTCGGCAGCACCTGAATTTTTCTGTCCTGTGTTATCTCCTCAGGCCAGTACTTCCCTTTGGCCTGCCTTTGTTTCCTCATAACTTTTAAGCACAGTGCTTGTTGACAATACCATAAGTTGCCTTGCTCCCCACAAAGTCCTGATTATATAAATTGCTTAACTGTCTAAGATGGGCTTTTACATTCGTGAACTGCCACAGGTTTTTTTTTCATTTTCTGTGAATTATCCATCTAGCACGGCTTCACTAGGATGAGAGAGAAAATAATGCAGCCGTGGCCACATAGGCATAAAACTGAGGCAGCAACCTGTCACAGACCAGCGTGAAGAACGCAGCCAACCCACTTAACTGAAACGTACAAATGTAGACTTCTCCAAACCAGAAAACTCTTGAAAAAAATAAAAGACAGGCAAAAGCATTTTAGGAGGATATTGTAAAAGGTGTCTGGTAACATGCATTGCTGTTATTTTAAAAATCCTTAACTACATAGTGACATACATCTCCCTCAGTAATCACGCTGAGCCTTTGTGGCAGCACTGTACACCAGATAACCTCAGGGCTCTACAGAAAAACAGTAGCCTTGGAACTCTAGAAACAGGTGACTTTCATCTTTTATAAAAAGTGTAGGACTTGTGATAGTCTGGCATCCCTGATTATCCCCACTAGGGGTCAGAGAAGTAACTGCACTTCAGTACAGTCCATGGAGCGTGTGCAATGAAGTGAGCTACATTTCCGTGACAAAAAAAGGATTCTCTAATGCGGCTTGAACATAACAGTTTCCTGCGATTAGTATTAAACTAATGGTGTCCAGCTTACTTCAGCTACACAGCAGGTACTGCATGTATCTGTATGCAAAAGTTACTAGTGAGACTCAGGCTTACCAGCTGCCAATGATCAATAGCTTTGGAGATGAAGATACCTGAACTAATCAGGCACCCAAGTAGAGCAGAAGCCAAACCTGAATCCAGAACACTCAGTGGAGCAGACATGCCAGAAACTGCTGCTGAAATGAAACAGCATCAGTAAATATTAACAGAGGAGAACTAGACAGTAACTCCCAACACTGTAACTTCTTCCAGCCTTCAGCTCTAATTAAACATTCAGATAGAATCACTGATCCGATTGACTGCCACTAGTGATTAACCAGAGAATACAGGTTTGTGCTAATTGCTCTACAGTCCTTTCCTCAGTAACCGGCCTGGAAAAATGCAAATAATTGTGTTGTGACTGGTTCTTGCAGTCAGCATTTCTGAGTTCTTTGCAAGTTCCCTTCAGCTTCAAATTTTGTGGAAGGGTGAAACGGTAGTGTGGAAAAACCTCAGCCAGCATAAACACATACTTCACTTTTGCTCATTTTAAGGTAATAATAGTTGCCCTTTCCATTCACTTTGGAAATGTTTAAGTGAAATCCTGGCTTTAGTTAACACTGCAGGCAGGTGCTGGAGGAAGAGCACCATGGTGGCTGAACAACGCGGCTGACAGGCCCAGTCAGAGGAAATGAAAAGCTCCAGTGGAGGTTTTTAAAACCAGAGTTCTCAGCACTGATAAGCACGCACTATGGGATAGATTGGTCAGGAAGATGAGCAAAAAAGGCTGTAAAGTGTCAGATGTAAAGCTTAGTCACAAGGAAGAATTGTTTCCAAGTCACAACCTAGGGCTTCACTTTAGCCAGGAGACAGACTGTGTCACACCTGCTTGCGTGACAGATTAAGCAGATCCCTACACTTGCGACATACTTAATCCAGGATAGGCTGGCAAAACAAATTAAAACAAAACACCCAAACCAACAAAAACCCCTTTTAATTTGCTGGGTTGCTTTTCAGCGAGGTCAGGCCCTTGGTCAAGTGCAGCACAGCCCACAGGAGCTGCGTTGGCAGAGCTGAGAAGAGGCGAAGGGCAGGCTGCGGACACGGCAGCTCTGCTGCGGCAGAAACGTACCTGGAGCCGCTGCCTAAGGGTGCTCAGCACTGAACTCACTCCTGATGGCACAGTCAGGATTTCAAACACGGAGGGATCTCTTTCAGTCCTGAGCCGAATTCTGCTTAAGCTGCGTGTAGGCTTGTGGAAACCAAAACTGGTGCTAGAGAAGCACGAGCTGGCAGTACCTGTACTGCTGACAACTAGATCCCACTAAATGCAAAGCAGGGACACGAGCGAGGTTATGAGGCGGCATTCAGCGCACTATGTCACCTGGGCCCGGGCTGGAACAGCTTGAGGCTTGTGCTGTTTTGCTGGCTTGGTGGGGTGTCTGAGAGGCATGACTCAAAGGGACTCAGGAGGTGGGTGGATTCTGGGCAGCAAAACCTGTCCAGAACATTAATCACTGACTAATTGAAAGACATAAAAGAACCATGTAAACTTAACAGCCCCTTCGAAAATAATTACATTCAAATCTCATTAAAGGATCCCTTCATTTATCACTGAAGTGCAGCTATTTCCACAATGGAAACGAAGAGCTGCTTCATCGCACCATTCGGTAATAGGTAGAGAATTGAGAGGATAAGCTACCTCTAATTCTGAAGTTTTATTGCAAAACATGAATGTCGGGCCTGAAAAAATAGTAGTTGCTCAGAACAGAGTTGAGCCAGCACACCTCTTGAAAAAAGCATTAGTAGTTTGTCACCGACCATAAGCAGTTGGATCCCTTCATTTTATACTCATGTAAGTATCGGAACTGTCAAGTGTAAGTTTATGTATCCTAGGAGGGAAGCCAAATTGCACTCAGCCATGCGTGACAAGATGATTTAAATGGCTAACCTTTTAAACGGCGCTTGTTTTTATAGATACCACATCTTTACATCGTCAAACTGGTTTTTGGACAATTTTTTAAATATGTGAAATGTTATGAATCAGATGATACATATCAGAAAGCTCAGCTCTGCCAAACTTATGAACTTTAGTTTTCCATTACATAAACTAATAAGATATATCAAAGGACAATTAGACTCCTAAATCATTGTCTCCTCTATTTGACTGCAGTTTGAACCAGATAACCCTACAAATACCAAGCGAGAACATAAGTAGGAAAATGAAAGGTTGTGTTTTACCCTTGCAAGAGCTTTAGGCTGACTTTGAAAATAGAACATTACTTTCCCATTTTTCTTCCCTCTCCCCTCTTCTTCTTTAATATTTCATGGATTTCACAATGTGGTTATCAAAGACTAACTGAGAATACATGACTAGGGAGTAAAAAGGAACAGGACTAAAAATGGAGGTTTCTAACCTGAACTAGAACAGCAGCACATCTGAGCTCCACAGAGCAATCTCACAGTACATTACCATAATTCCAGAGTTAAAAATAGAAAACCAGAGAACGATGTTACATTGTTAAAATATAGCTGAAAAATTCATGAATCTTCTTCAGACCTATCCAGTCTCTCTAATGTACTTCAGGGACTGGCAGTTTTGTTCCCAAGTCATTCTCTCTGCAACTGAAGCACTGGCAAAGCAGGAGGAATGTGAGCTGCCCGACTGGGTTCACCCAGACCCGCTGCAGCGCACGGGTTCGAAGTTCTCCTGTTTAGAATACACGCCTGTCTTGTCTCAGTCTGCAGCACACACGCTGTCCTCAAGCAGCCCAGGAGGCTGCGTCCTGCTCTCCAGCTCTCACGAGCACAAGAATCGCAGTCACATCAACTAAAACTAAGGATATCCATCCCTCAGGCTGAATTAAGCTCTGATCTTACACAAAGTAAACGTTTGTAGCTTTGGCTTTTATTTTATTGCTACACCTACTCTAAGTATAGAACTGATAGGTCTGATCCAAAAGACAGGAAGATACATGGAAAATTTTCCCTAGACAACTCCAAGAATTTAAAGTATTTGTCAATTTGAATTGATTAGTGCTCAGGTGAACAGCTAAAATGGAGTGGTGTCTAGATTTCAAAATGTATACGTCAGGACACTGTTTTGCAACCCAAGTCTAGAAAGCAAGGGGAAGAAAAGTTAGTAACTTGGGGTCGTTTTATTCCATTTTCAGAGTCCCATCTACCTCAGTCCTGTTCTGAATATTAAAAGGAGAGGTAAGTGCTGAGATACTGTCATTAAAAAAGGGCATAAGAGATCATGAGATGGTTGAGGAGGAACAGGCCCCACCACAGCCTGACAGAGCTACATGAAATTCCAGTCTGATTACGAAAGGCAGTGGAGTCCAACTATCTCATAGACACAGAAGTCTGCTATTGAAGAACATCTCATTCTTTTTTTCAGATAATTCGGTGGGGGGAAAAACCAAAACAAAACAAAAAAGCCTTCCACACCCTGCTAAGACTTTTTGAATTTTATTTATCTTTAATGACCTTAGAAAATATTGCTTCATAAAATAAATGACAGTCTGCTGTGTCATGTTGCAGTAAATGTAATAGTGGAACTACTTTTAACAACTGGACCAAGAGAATTTTTCAATGAGTGTATTAACTTGCTAGCTATTTATGTATGAAATTTGCAGGCCAAAACCCAGATAATTTGGGCTTATTCCAGCCATTGATTTCTGATAGAAAAATCATCCCAACTTCTGTCATCTGATAATCTCATAGTTATGTACAAAGACATTTTAGATTATATGATGATATTCACAGTATGGATTGACAGATGCTGTTGACTAATGATGATAGTAATGCATTTGCTAAAATAACAGTATTTGGTTAAGAGGGAGCAAAGAGAAAAAAAGCTCTTTAGGGATATTTTTTGTTTGTGTCCCGTAATACTTAATTGCTCTGAGACTGAAAATGTGAAGGTTTGCGGATGTACTTGTCTACCCTTCTTTCTTCGCTATTTCACTGCTATTTGCAGTGCAGACTGAACTTTGTCAGAAATGCTGGAGGAGCAACGCTTGGTACTTTTGCACAAGAATACCAGCACATGCCCAGACACAGTGAAAACAAATACGTGAATTAGGACAGTACCTGCAATAGCTTGCAAGTGAGTGCAGGAAATGTATCCCACGATTCTTTGGTCCTGAGGTGTACTTCCCACTTGCACCTGGAATGGAAGGAAGAAATATCAAGGTGATTAATGCACGAGCTCACGTAACTCCATTTCCAGCCCTCGCTGTGCAGCCTTTGTACACAGCATTGGCCTTTTCACAGCTCTGGCTTCATTTTGAATACACACACACAGATAAAACCACCAGAGGGACGCACTGGGGCTCACTGGAGTCCCACTCACTGCTAGCACGCTGACTCTCTTCATCACCACTGCTTCACTCTCTCAATTTTCATCTGCAACACAGGCAAAAATTTGACTTTCTCCTTCTCCTTACAATCCCGTTGGTTCTCTACCCCAGCTGCATTGCCACCCTTTTGCATCCCAGCTCTTGTTCACAGGCACGACTCAGCCCTCCACTGCAGGGCCATTTAATACTAATCTTAACAGCAGTCTAGTTCTTGGGATCTGTGTAAGGCTAGAACGCAGAAGGAAAAAATGTCAAGGGACTCTGGGGAAAAGGATGAAACATGAAATAAATATTGGGTACGACAATGGCTTCTCTATTCTGTAGCAAGTTTGGGATTTTTGATGGATTTTTTACATTCTTCTACAAAGGTGTTGGAGATTTTTGCTGTTTCAGCAAAGCATTTACGTTCTTCAGCTATGTAATTTCACAGCAGCAGCCCCTATGTCTGCCAACAAATGAAAATACGATGTGCACCCCTGCTCTTACGGAAAAGGCAAGGCCTCCAGGAAAGCTAGAATGTAGTATAAGCCCTCATCTATACCATATGCCATGATCTTTTAAGAATATATTTGCTGGTGGACACACAAGCAAATTAGAATCAAGTTCTGGTTTAGGTTTTCAATTCTGCAACAATTTTGGCAGTTCAGGGCTTACACAGCTGCAAATCGAAATTCCCAGTGATTCGAGGATCAAATTTGGACTGAGGCAAGAAACTAGTTTGAGCGTAAGGTTTTCTTGCTGACAAGTGGCAACATTGCAAGGATGACTACAGAAAATGCCCACAGAGGAAAGTTGAACCCAGGGCTCAGAAAACAAAACCACAGATGACTCTGCTTCACAAGGCTGGGCTCCGATTTCATCTGACACCTCTCAGTAACAAGCAGGGCTCCATTTCATACAGACACAATTTTGTCAGCTTGGTTGGTTTTCTTGTTTCTCAGCTAGCCAAGAACCATCTGATTCATCTTCTAACTGGAAAGTCAGCTTTGCAGTAAGTGAATTCAGAAATCATTTGTACTCAACAATGCCTTGTTAACTTCCAGTTTTTGTTCCAGCTAGAAGAGTATGCAATAACCAACTTGCATTATTCTGTCCTCAGCCTACTCAGTCCTCTTAGACAGTTTTCCGAATGGGTATCGATGGTCGTGTTCTTGCTGCTCCCACATAGTTAACCTGCTTCAGCGAGGGCCAAGGCAGAGGAAGGCAAGGAGAACACTTGCAATCACTGGTGGAGCCACCACTAAGCCAGAGGGGGTTCTCCTGCACTCCCGAGCAGTCTCCGAGGCTGAGCCCAGCTGTGGGGGACAACCGAGGCGCTCGCCTGCGCACACCTCCTTCTTCCTCCCTCAGGCTGCCTCGGTCTGAATACATCACGGCCTCGCAGCTGAATTAAAAAGAGCAACATAAGCCATTCCAATAGAAAAGTGGGAAACTCTTGATTTATATCCTCTACTATCTAGGGCAGGCAGGTGTAGCTATTATATTTTCCAAACTTAGCAACTCAAAAGCAGATTTTCACTTCAAGACTGAGAACCATATATTGTAAGTTCTCTACAACTTCACAAATTCGCAGTGTCCCCTGCTGCAGAGAAAAACGGTGCATGGCGTGCATCTTTCAATGTCATCTACTGTAACCACACTGCAATGAAAATACTGCATGGGAGGTTTTCTACCTCCTACCAAGGATGTTCTGCTTCTAATCCTCTTATTGATTAAAGCAGATGGAATAATTTCCAATGTCTCTATCCAAAAACTACAAAAGATCTGAGTCTGAAAGTTGAACATCCAAACATATAGTCAGTTGAGAAAAAGAAATCAACTCAAATGGGCTTTAGAATTCCCTGTGCAGCTTTAATGGAGTGCCTGACAATTTCTTGTACTCATCGACCAATGTATGCGTAGGATCACACTCACTTCTATTAATCATAAATAAATATTTATCACAGCGTGTCCCTGTGTGCGCAGATCTATACGGAAATGGATTTGGGATTTTTCGCTCTCGAAGAATGACAAGAAATGGCCTAGGAGCAAGACTGACTGCTGCTATACCCAGGTGGGGGAGCACAGCAAACACCCCTGGGGTTGCCCCACAGAGGGACAGGGTCCCAGGGCCCCGCACTTGCTGGGAAGGGCAGCCCGAGGGGCACAGGCACGGGGCTTTCAGCAACACACTGCTAATTTCGAACAAATTTTAAAAAAAAAAAAGAGCTGAAGACATTAACATAATTAGAATTTCCCTGGAAAGTGCCAGCATGGAAGTACATCCAAAGCCACTCATCTCCCAGATTTCACATTTCCTCCAACTTTTTTGACTTCTGAGTTTAGGGATTTGAGTGGCAGTATTGATGTAAACCGCCAAGCAGAGTCATTTTGAGTATAATCATAATGGAGGCAAATATTTATGACAACTACTAGGAGAGAAAATAAATATCCTCGCAGCCTCCTAGTCAATTCCCAGCTACAGTAGAAGCACTAGTATATTAAATATGGTCCAAAATAAAACAGTAAAGAAAATCTGATTATTCAGTCTAATTTGGTATTTCACAGCTGGACAAGGACTATGGGATATTCAGACAGGAAAACTACTTGATCTCTGGAAAATTACAAGCCCTATAATTCCGCATAAAACCATCCCTTTGTGTGGCCAAATACCATAGCTACTTTTAGACTGCTCCATTTTCAAGGGTATGTTACATTGCGGTGGCTCGGCCTGACGGGTTTGGTGGCAGTCCTGCAGGAAGACAGCCCGGAGCGGTCCTGCCAGCCTGCACCGTGCATCTGGGCAGAAACATCCCACTGCCACCAGACCAAGTCAGCACTTCACAAATACAACCTCGTCTCTGCTGCTACTTTCTTACTTTGCTGCTACAAAGCAAACACCGCCTTTGCTGCTACTTCTACATTCCCATTTACCAAGAAAATGTATGTAAGTAAATAAGCCAGAGTGGCTCCTTCACATAGGCCTGACTTAAGTTCACCTCAACAGTTTAACATCAGTAGCTTTGAGTCAATTAGGCATTAATTGAATTACTCCTCTATAGGAAGCTACTTCAGATGCTGCTTTCTGAAAATCATTGTATAATCTTGGGTGTGTCACGGATCACTCTTCTATGTCTATGGAAATGTATAGGAACATAATATCTAAATATATCTATAAGTTCCCAAGGTTTTACAATTGGAAAATTATTACAAGAGGAAAAAGTTGTATGTGATATCCTGTTAAACTCTGATGTTATCGAGAGGTAAAATGAAACCCGAGAGAACATATTCATAGTTTAATAAAGTGCCCCAATTATATAATTTCGATAGAAATAAACCAATATTTTTCAATATTATGCTGAAATATGCAAAATATACTCAAATTCTCAGTACAATTGCAAAGGCTAAGTAATCAAACTAGTAAAACATTTGGAAGCTAGGAGTGGATTCTGATCCCTGTTACACCACTGAACATTACATTTTGATAGCTGTTGGGGGGGGCACACATAAAAAGCTCATTACAGGTGAGAAAGAGGCTTTTTTCTGTAAAGGGGAAAGTCTACTAAGGTTGTGTTTGGAATTCAAAATGCCCGTTTCTACTGCTACATATTTACATTTGTCCCCTGCCTGCAAATTAAATAAATAACTGCAAAACTGACAGCTCTGAATTCTTTTCAGTCAGAGTACTGACTGTGGCAAGCACACAGACGTACTTGACATGAAGTACTTTTTATTAGAAGATTTCATCTCTATGCCATAGCACATTAGTATAAGCTGCTGGAGACACCATGTACTATGCAAAATTGTGTATATTCCTATAATTGTGTATCAAAACCTTGTCCTATATGGGCTCAGGAGTAGTGTGTCCTCCCATTAGACTGGTACTGGTGATAAGCAGTGCTCATGAAACAAATCAAACCAACAAGGCTACAGCAGAAAGGTTCTGGTTGACAAGAATAAAAATGTAATGAGTAGCAACAGTTGAAATCTTAGAGCCAGAGTGAAGGAAATAACTTTAAATTCAATCACATTACTTGCTGTCATGGGAATTTTCTGAGCTAACTGGACAATCTTGTACATCTCATGTTTACCATACTCCAGTATAAGTATACGAAGCTGCAAACGTGACAAATATCTTGTCTTCAACAGCTTATATTTATGCACATCTGTCCCAGCACTGCAAAGCAGTTCTACTACATCTGGGTGTCGAGAAAATAATCAGCAGATACTTAAACAAAATATAAGGAAATGCTACCTAAATACCAGGTGTATTTCAATACCAGCTTAAAAACCAGCTTCGAACATGTCATTGCTTTGTTAATAAATCATCAGCTACTTGCAAGGAAATATTCTTTAATGCTTACAAATTTGGGCTGTGCCATACACGAGAAATCCCACTTGATTCAAGAATCAAACTAGATCCTCAAACACTGACCTACAACGCGTAGACAAAACCAAAAGGTTTGTTATCAGGGGAATTTAACATTTAGTGATATTTTTCTAGAAGCTTCACATTTCCAGGAGGTAGTCATTTAAAAAAATGTAAATAAAAGTAGACAGTTTCTTAAATGTGTACCCTCCACCTGAAGCGTTTATATACATCCAAGTCCATGCATGTGCCATTGCCTCTTCCTTCAGGAGAAGCAAATCCAGGTGTGAAAACCAGAAGAGCTAAAGTGTTGGTGTACCCCAGGAAAAAGAGCTGCACAAGAGTTTATCGCCCCACAATCCACATACGTCAAATAAACCCAAAGCTGGGAAAGGTAAATAATTCGAATGTAACATTAAGAATCCTCAGGGAGATGGGATGCTACAGAACAGCTCTAGCTTCAGCCATTATAGTTTAATCACATCTTGGACTGTAAGTGAGCAAAACTATTCATTGCATCAGCCTAGCTGACCATGAAGGTGTCAGTTTTGCCATTGGAATAAATGTGAACTGAAGTGCCGACTCCTGCATCATCCTCTTGAAGAAAGTGTGTCTCCAAAGTACATAACTCTATGGCAAGCGAATTTACAGTCATGACAAGAAGCAAGCTAATGATGCTCATCTTATGAAGAAAAACTAGGCTGAAATCTGGGCTGAAAAGCACACCTCCATGTTCTGTGGGAAAAACCTCTCCTTAAAACCAAAAGCACGAACACCGCACTTGTAAAGAACACCAGGCAAGCAGGGGCTGCGAGTTACTGTTTGCCTAAGAAATAAAACACCCCAGAGAAAGAGAGCACGGCACAGAAACAGACTTCACAGTAGATGCGACAGTGACTTACTCCCACAGAAATATTCATCTTACCATATGCAGCCAATATTGTTTAAGTTCAGGGGAAGCTCCATTAAAAATACGGGAGCTTGAGATTCAACTGATTACGGCAAATACAGCAACTGTCTATGCACAAGCAGTGCTATCCCCACGGAGATGCGGAGATGTGCTGGTACCAGCGCACTGCCTGTACCTCCCGCTCCCGGCTGCTGTGGGAACGGCATCACAGACATCCCACCTCATAAAGAGCAAACAATAGAGCGAGGAAAAGAAAGAAATGGAAAACACGGTTCCTCCTTTCCAGTACCACTTTTCCATGATCTCCCAAATTGTCTCAACCACTCTGGACATTTTTTCCCATTTTAGCAATTTTCCAAGACAAACAGGAGAGTCGGCACTGAGAAACTAACTGGAATAGCCAGCCAAACTGTGTGCCCAGGTCCTCATACGTTACTGTTGAGAGAAGATGCCAAGGAAAACTTGCAACTACTCATATTCACAATTCAAACACTCCTGTCCCACAGAGGTGACTTAGATATGCAGGAACTTCCAAGAAAGGTGTATTTTATTCCTGTACTTCGTGTTCTTTGTAGTAGTTTTTTTGTTAGCTTAGACATAATGTTAAAAGACCTATCTTATTTTTAGTACTTTGACAGCTCTGCCTTTTGCCTTCAGGGATCTGTAGCAGCTTCTAAAGAAGATGCATTAGCTAAATTACTAATTTATTATTTTAAATATATTATTTAAGCATATTAAATAAATTAAAGAAGTTTAAAATGTGACAGGGGTCAGCTCAAAATCCCGTTTGGTGCTCTGCAATTCCTTCTAGCCACATTTGCACTTGACTATTTTGGAATCCTGTTTTCCCCCCCCTACTGTTACTGTTCCATGAACTCAGAGAATTAATTATTTGGCAAAGCTTCACTAAGCTTATATGTGAGGGAAAGTGGCTGTAAATTGGTGCCACGAATGAAGGGCTCTTCCTCATCTGAAGAGGATAAAGCCCACAGCCCACATTCTCTCAAACCTGTGTTTCATTCTGCACAACAGTTTTAATTTGTCCCCATTAATGAAGGAGAAAAAGACCATGATTAATAGCATTAATTATCAAAGTGAAGGAACGTGGTACAGTGCCATGGTAGGGTCCTTTTTTTCTTTTTTCAAAAGTCTCAGGCAGTTTATTGGACTCTATCCAGCTCCTGCATTAACACTTTACAGCAGAAACTGAACATGTGGAAAATGTTTAGGTTACCCTCCTGACTTAAATGGCAGAGCTTTAGAGTTATCTAAACAAATTCATGAACAGCACTAGACATTTCTTTTATACATCTTGGCATAACTGTAGATACAGGACAACAGATCAAGGACAAGAGAATTTAACCACTGAAATCTCTAGAGGATCTTCTGCTGGGGTCAGAAAGCCATTCCCCTTTTCTGTGTAACCCTCAGGTGGAGCAGCTTCCCCTCCGTATGTTGTGCAGCTGCATAGAAGTTGCCCCTTCGCTCTCAGCCACAATACACACAGGTTGGCATGGACAGTACAGACAGCTTGAACTGCCCGAGCAAAACGTACCTGCCTCAATAACAGACCAGCACGAAGCAGAATCACAGAGGTTAACTCAGGGAACCCTAATTTTATCATACGAAGCAAGAGCCTTGGAGTAGCAAATAGTAAAAACTGTGCTTGAAAGCAGTTCTGCAGTGAGAGCTACTGCTCCTTCTACCATCTGTTACCACCATACCAGCTCTTTTGAAAACAAGTTCAGCTTTGCACATAAAGCAAAGGTTGCTAGGTTTCCTTTAAGCAATGAATAATAACATGTTCTCCACGCAATTACTGTACTTCCTGAGAACAGCAGTAATTTTCAGAGAATTTGAAAAGTAAATCTGTTAATAAGCTTAGGAATTAATATTAATTAAACCTCAGTTATTTCAGAAATTTAGCAAAAACCACAAGACGTTTTTCTTTCTGATTTAGTTAGAATACTATTAGCTGTTCAAACTACTCACATCAGGCTGCAGCTTTGCTCTACGTTCACATACTGTGTTTCAAGCAAGAATTCTTATTTTTGCTGAAATTCTCTCTCATGGCAGATGCCAAAAAGCAGAATCATTTCCTACCGAGAACGGTAGGAAGAACAGCCTTCTATATGCAACATACTTCCATGTCTCCCAGTCACAGTGGGAGGAGAACCACTGCAGAACCTCTCCTTAGCTAACGGCCGTTCTGAGAAGGACATGTGTTCCATTCACCTCCCAACCCTGCGTATGCACTTACACGTCTTGTACGGCTTAGACCTACATTACAGTTACAGCTCCTACAAATTAAGGTCAAGAGAGAGGCAAAACTTGTCAGCAGAAGGGACAGTTTTTATTAGATTAACACATCTGGAAAACTATGGACAAGCTCTCCAGTAATTCGTCAGGTCGAGCTAAGGATCTTTTCTGGTTTTATTACTCTCCTATCCAGAACTTACACAGCATCCCTGAAAGACAGCATAACTAAGGCTACGTATTAATCTCTCTGTCTAAAGATGAATGCTGACATTTTGAAACCTCCTAGTAAATTACAAACAAGTGATGCATTACACAATTTCTGCTCAGCACTCATTGATACCTTTTAAATTTGATTTGACTGCAAAGTCATCATCCAGTTCCTGAAAGGGGTATGTATTTTAAAACTCCCTTTAAATTAATCAAACCCGCTGTCAAATAAAATTACATAGGTGACAAACCAACAGCTGCCGAGTAACCGAGAACACTGCAATCTGCATCATGTTCTATACAGACATAGGAGCTGGGTTTTCGGTTGGAACCGCAGCACAGACAGCAGCCGGGTCAGTCCCGCTTCTCTCTGTAGCAGAGCAGCAGTAAGAGACAACTGGAGTTACAACATCTACAAAGCAAACTCAAAGGTTCTTTTCTTAGGCATTTTAAATTAATGTGAAACGCTCCGCTAGAACAGAGAGTCACGGCAGAGCCTCCCAAGGGCCCAGACTGTCAAAGTATGAAAATGGATTGGCTGATATATATATTTGCTAACTTCTCCTCCGAGTCTTTAGGAGCAACTAGGAAGAGTGGCTTAACACTTCAGACGTGAAACTGTCACTTAGATGCAAGTGACATTTCCCCCCTACTTACATGATATTTTTTCTGTGACTATGTCCCTCTTACGCCCCAAAGAGACCCTCAGATTGGACACAGAACACTGCTAGAGTTTGAAGAGATCAAAGTGCTGAATGTAAATGAGTCCTCCGGTTATACAGAAAACGGGCTTTACACAATAGCTACTCACAATTATGTCATCTCGTGCCTTCACCCTGACCTGGAAAGCATCAGCCTACACGGATGGAAAAACCAGCCTGCGATCTGTCAGGAAAATGCTAGCAGCAGCACCTTTAGTGGCAGACATCTTTAGCAGGAGAACAGACCAAGGGCAGCAAATTCCTGTGCACAGGTCTCCAGATAGCTGTTAGCTAGCATGAAGTCAGTGGCATGAAACAGTGTTAAAAGCCTCTGTAATTTACTTCCAACTTGTTTCCTTGGTTGTGACACCACAGGTGTTAAGCCACAGTGAATCACTTTACCTTCCTGTGCTTTAATTTCTCCTTCTATTAAGTAGATATTGACCTTTCTTTATTATGCACTCCGAGACATGGGAACGCAAAGCAGTACATAAGAGGTGATTGTTATTAGAGCTACTAATAATAACCCTTGAGCTGTGTAAGTCTCTCAGGTCAAATAATTCTGTATGACTAAGCAAATCTCTCAAATCCTTCCAAATCTCCACCTGAACTTTTCAATCTAGATGGTGAAGGCAAAGCAGGGAACAGGGGGGCGATGGAAAATCATTTCTTCTTCACTGGAAAAAGAACCTATTCCAAAAGGAAAAATGTGTGAAACACTTGTACCTGGGCAGTTAGGATCTGTTTTGTAACACAACTCCCCTAAAACAGTTTTGCCTTTTTGTTCAAAATAATTCAACTTTTATTAAACGATTACTTCTGAGACCTGTAGTTTACCTCTGTAGCAGATATATTGGTAATAAGGAGGCAAACCATACTGATTAAATGAGAACCAGTTTGTTTCTCCAAACATTCTTCTGAATTTGGATGTTGGATCTTTCTTAAGATTCAGAAAGATTTGAATAAAGGCTTCATCCTCCTGGTGAGTGGAAACATCAAGCGATTTTATCCATATTTTCCAAATACGCAAGTCTTCTCCCTTCACTCAGTTCTCCCAACTTAAGAAAAAAAAAAAGAGAGCAATTGCTGCTTTACTCAGAGATGGAGACTGTGCAAGGGGAACAGCCTTCCTGACTACAGTTCAAAACCAAAACTTGATGCCTTTTCTGCTTCGGAAACGAGACCACCGTGCTTTCCACAGGAGTCAGAAACCTAAACCACAGAATTCGCACAGGACAGAGACGCTTAACTGCATGTCACTGCTGAACAGAAAGCAATTAGGAGACTCGTGTTCTGCTGGGCTCTCTTACTATCTTTTGAGACCACTCTGAGATAACCTCTAATGTAGGGTTGGATTGCATTATATACATACAAAATATTTTAAGAGCCAGTAACACAAGTATATAAAAGCAGTGATATAAGCTGCTTACAGTTGGACTCAATGATCTTGAGGGCCTCTCACAACCAAAATGCTGCTATGATTCCATGATCCTACGGGTCTTTTCCAACCTAAACGATTCTATGATTCCACAAGCCTCTGGTTCTGAACGGCAGTGTTCTGGCTAGAACGACACCTCCCAAGCACGGGCACTGTGTGCTTTGTGAGCTTGCTGCTGGCCCACTCACATCCCAGGACTTCTGATCTTAATGGATTGATTCTCCCTTCAAAACAAGTCAGCCTTTTACTTCCTGTACCTTTTGTCTCCAGAGTCCACACACGCTCAGTTGCTGATTAAACACTGTATCCAAGAAAAAACAACTTCAAACCTACTTTGTTTTGAAGCTAAAATTAAATAGATCATTCATACTATTTTTTTTTTTTTGGTCAAAGAAAATGACCAATGACCACTTAAAGTACAATTCAGACAGAAAGTCATTTCATATCAGGATAGACAACTCAGAATGAAGAATATTTGAGGTACAAAGTACAGCCTGTCAGAACGACACAGACAGGACTAGATGACCTCTGAAGGTCCCTTCCAACCCACACCGTTCTATGGGGGAAAATGGTCTTTTAGCTGGGCCAGAATTCTGCCTTATTTAAAAGAATGTTGTTGTTGTCTTCGAATCTTCATAATAATTGGTCCCTATTCCCTGCTCAACTGTAACATTACTTAACAACTCAAATTTATAATTAAGTTCATCATTCCCATGGAATTTTGAAGAGAGGCTTAATTTTCTGCAAGAGAAATGGAGCGGCTGCAGCCTGCCAGGCAGGGCAGCGAAGCAATGACTCAGCAACGACTCAGCAACGGGCAGCGGAAAACAGAGCGGCTTTAGTCTCCTAATCCCTAAGATATGCATATGTTGAAGGGTCGTCTTTGTGACCCTGCTAATATTTATATTGGACAACATGTATGTTCATTTTTTTGCGTGCAGCACTTCATGACAAAAAAAATCACTTTAGCTAGTTACAAACACATAAGAGTACAGGATAGAAATCTTGGACCAAATTTTGGAAACCTGTATTCAGATATAGATAGGCTTTTGTTTATGTCCAATGTATATGAAATACTGAATTATTATCAGACTGCAGATTCTAATATTTGCTTCTTTTATGCAAAACACAATAACAAAAGGTTTTGCTTTGTTTACAAATTACAAATAGAGGATACAAAACTCCACACTGATCCTGATTTGCAGTCAATATTCTGCATGCTTATTAATGGATTTTGTCAAGGACTCACGAACATATGTGCTAGAAAGTATATATACTTTAAGCACCTGATGTATTTTGCTTGCATCAAGAAAAAGTTCAGCTTTTAGTTAGTGAAACCCATTCCGAACCCTGACAAAACCCACAAAATCTGAAATTCACTATTCTAGGAGATTTTCGTATCTGTCTAGGTTTGGGTCTACAGATTTGGATCTTACACAAAGCTTTGGTATTTGATTAATCACAAATTAGAAGATCCCACTTCCCAGTTTATGAAGAGCACAACCAGACTCACCCAAGAATTAAGCATGAACAGCCAACAGCCTTGGAAAAACAAATAATTGCATGCAGACTTCTATTTCTGCTTTTCGTGATTTACAGAAGTATAACCCCAGGCTTCCTGTTCTCACTCCCATTAGTTAATGTAAGTAAACTGCGTTAATAAAAAACACCTCTGTGCTCCCCAGTGTCGCAGACATTTTCGTTGTTGTTGTTTACTCTTCTTCATATCTCTTCTTAACAATTCTTTTGCAACCAAGAGAGGGATACCCATATATTTCACTGCAATTATTTCGGTTTTATTCCACTGGCGTTTAGACTTGTGATTGTCTTTTGTTTCCCACATAAACACACAACACGTATAAGCTGGTTTCCAACAGTAATGCCCATTGTATTATACTTGTGTTATGAGGCTTAGAATTTGTGCATTTTATTGAAGAGATTTATGTAAAAAAGAAACTAAAATTATGGGAAAACTACTTCAAATTTTGACACTTGAAATTATACTCAAGTTCTGCCTCTAGAAGTCCCTCATTATTTCGTGCACATCCATCACTTTAGCACAGTATCTAGGCCACAGAAACCTGTATCTAGGTTACATCAGGTAATATAGATCTGAACATTGCCTCTTTGAATAACTGAGAGAAAATAACAACTTTCTAACTTGTCACATATATAGAGTCAAGATTTATGGCTTCAAAAAGGCTCTTACCTTGAGAAACAAGGCTCCCTTGGAAGCCAAGGAGTCTGTTCCTCTTCCATTGGGGTAACAGTGATAGGCAGCATCCATAACAGGATAGCGGCTGGCAAAAAGTAGACCACTGTTCACAAACTTAAAGCTACAGCAGCCATGGCAACTGTAGACCCCAACATCATAGACAATGTATTCAAAATAGTGATGGAGCTGCTCTTTCAATTTCTCCGCAGCTCTTTTGTCAAACACTTCCTGCAAACACAGAAAGTCCAAGTTGGCAGGGAAGAAAGCAGAGATCTCATGATCAAAGGTCTCATCTGTATGTTTCTTTTTCCGCACTGAAGTCTTCTTCATGATCGAAGCTTTGTAGAGGAGCTTGTTGTTGACAGCGCTTTGGTCCACTGTACCATCTCCAACGCGAACTTTAACTAAGGACTCTCGTGAGGCAGAATAGCTGTCTAAGCTCCCAGAATCTCCTTCCTTCTGTTTGTCATTAGGTGTTTTTGGGATCTCTGTGTCGCCTTCCAGTGAGGCCTCTGCTGGGCCACTGGCATGAGCCTGGCCATTGATGGTACCTGTTTCTGTGTCTGACATGTGGCCATTGTCCTCTCCATTTATGCGGACAATGCAAGAGTTTTCTTCTCCCTCATTTGGCTCTCCAGCTCCACCTTTATCTTCTCTACTATCCTCACCGTTGTTTGAGCCAGAATTGTCTCCTTTATACTCCATGGACGTTGTCCTTTTGATGCCAGCATTAACAGTACGATTAGCGCTATCTCCACCCTGAGGGGAGACCAAGCTGCTAAAACTCGCTGCACTGATGGATGTGTTGGTAGGAGAATCTATATATATTTTGATTTGCGGTCTGCTTGCCCCATTTCGGATCCTCCGTCCAATCTCTTTAGCCCTAGCCTGTGTATTGAAAACATTATTAAATCTCGCCAGAGAATCTGGCAGCAGGCAAACATTGGCGCTGCCAAAGCAGAAGCTTTTCCCATTCCCTGCAGCCTTCCATTCGGTGAGCAGCGTGGCTCCATTGGCATGGTTCTTGTCTTCTAGTCTGGAGTAGATGTACGGCCTTCTGGCTGACTGGAGAGGGGACCACAGCAAGAAGCCGATCAGAGCGAAAGGAAGAGAGGCCACCAACAGTGCCAGGTAGATGGGAGTGGTGATGATGATGCAGAGCGCGTGAAAATAGCATGGATCATCTGCTCGCTGACGTTTTTCATAGGTGGTTGGAACGAAAGAGGCCACAAGCCTATCTGCTAACCAGTAACATGGGAAAATCAGGCCCCAGGAAAAAGAATGCAGAACTGACAGAAAGCTGTTGGGAAATGGGGAAGTGTATAAAACCATTGCAACTTGCTTATGACACCACCTCAGGGCCTACTACATGATGTCACTGTGTCAAGCAGCCATAAGAACACCGGGAGAGGGCTGGGGAAAAAAGGTCCAGTCAGGAGCTTGGGTTTTTTTTCCAGTGAGAGTCAATAACAAAACTTTAAGAGCACCATTTCACTGTGTTGGAGTACAAATGAAACAAGGCCACTGTTTTCGTCTGGCTTTTTGGCATCTATATTTGTCAAAGGATGTCATTGTTCACTGGAGGCTGCCATAACGAAACACTCCAGAGGCAAAAAGGAAATCTGTAAAAACAAAAGACACAAAACATATATAACAGTTATTAAAAGTTTAAAGCAGATTTTCTCACATCAGTTTTGCTTCACAGTCTAAATTATCTCCCTTTTTTGTCATTTAACTTATGATTTTTGATACTCTGTTAAAGACTATGGATCTAGGGCAACTCCAACAACAAGGGACTGGTATTTCCACAAATTAAATCAATACCTTGTCATAAAACTGTATCTTAGAGGTCTTACGTAGATTCTCAAAGACAGCAAACACTGTTTAATAAATATGCATGTGCTGATATCAGGAAAAGATTGCCAAAACCTGACAAAAGAAAAGAAAGGTGGGGAAACAGAAGAAAAAGGAGGTGTTTCACTGCAGCTCCGAGTGCAGGGGGAAGAGCCCTGCATGGCTCACAGCCACCTGCACTGACCAGGCACTCAACCATGTTTCATGGAAGATCCAGTCCTGTGTATTTTTGTCCTCATGGTACAGTTTAGATGGAAACTGGAACGGTTGGATCAAGGGAGGGTTGGGGTTTTTTTATTTTTAATTATCAGCTTAGCATAACCTTCACAATCTTATGCAACATGTTTGAGTTTAAATAAATGAGTGACTAGTCAAGTGCCAAATAACAAATGCTTGGCATTTACTCATTGCCAAAGGCATTTTAGGATGTTGATAATAGGGGGAAGCCTAGCAGATTTGTTTTCCTGAATGACTTTTAGGACCCTTTACCAAGAATGCTCAAAAGAGACTGTAGCATCTACATCTCAGGTAGAAAAAATAACTTAAAACCTGTCAAATTATGTAATTACCATTAGATGAGAAAAAAAACCTGTAAAGAACCTATTCTCTTCTACCAAATGCTTAAAATGCTTTGTAAAAGCCTGCTGAAAGCTGCAGTTGTGTTGCCAACTACAAGGTCAATTTGACTTTCACTATTTAAAATAACACACCAGAAAAAATGCAGAACCACAATGGAGACATAATGATTTGTCTAATTAGGTCTTCTACAGAGAAGTATTTCCTTAAGTATATGATGACAGTGTGTTAACAACTCCTAGGGAAACACGACATCAAGTGAAAATTTGGTAAACGGAGCAGTCAGTGCCCGCTCCATCATGTGCTGAAGTAAAAAAAATAAATAAATCAATCCAACGTAACTCATTCCAGTTCTGTTATGGACTGCAGCATCATTAAGTTACAAGATAAAGAGCTGTCTAGCAAACCATAAAATGCTCAACTAAAATGGCTTCACAAAAGCAATTATCCAGATTATGTGGATGCACTAAATCTAAAGAATTCATGCTTGCTGTAGATACAACTTACTATCATCTGTATTAGTAAAAAAGGAAATAAAATGAATGCAATCAGAAATCCTTTCATGGGATAAGATTACACAGCAAGTGTCATACAGCAAATGGTTCAGACTGAGGTCTGTTTTAACAACATTTAGCAAGAATGTAATTCCTTGTAAACACTAGTGACTGAATGATGATGGTTCAAGGCCACATTGGTGACTTCCACGCTTCCTCTCCCTTAAACACAGATAGTACCTTTGAAAATCGAGGATTTGCTGGACAGTTTTTGACCATGTGCCAGCTGCATTCCTCACTGTTAGCCACCTGAAACAGGGGAGCAATAGGGATTTGAGTACAGGGACACATTCTATCCAATTTATTCCATGAATTCTAATAGAATTCTCACAACTAACGATACAGAAGTACAAAAATGCTGGTACCCCAATAGTTTCAAAATATGAGAGCTGGAGAAAAGGGAGGAGGGAATCATGAGCTGGATGTCCTTTAAATTTCTGCATATGACAGATAGACATTGGCACATCAAGGCCCTCATTAAAAACACTCTTCTTGCAAGTAAACTATTTTTCTAATGTATTAATCTTATAGATGAAGGAAATCACACAAAGCTCTGCTACAGACTCACTGGCAGGTGCACAACAGGAACTAAATCTCCCACCCTCACCTCTTAGCCCCCAAACCACATGCATGTTAGTGCCCCAAAGCCACCCAAAAGAGCGAATTAAGAGAGTCATGAGAGACGCATTCGATCTCAGCGAGGTCTGGACGGGTGAGGGAAGGCACCACGCAAGGGAACCGCACCATGGAAAACGTGACGTCAGTAACATCGCTCCTAATGCAATGGTTTAGATGGAGCCTAAAGCTAAAGTGCCTAATTCCTTGTGATGAAAGGTATTACTTGGTAATCCAATGCTTTATTCATAGGGCTTTGAGAGATTAAGGGAGAATTTAAGATATTGCAATGAAAGAGATATTTTTGTATGCTACAAAGACATAAACTGCAGTCTTATTTAGTTGTTTTTATTATCTTCTAAGTGTTTGAAGGCTAAAAAAAGACTTTATTTAATTTTTTTTATGGTGCCAGTATAGAACATCTCAACTTTAGTGATAAGAACACATCGGGTGGAAAGGTTCCAAAGATTTTTATGATTATAATTATGCCCAGAAGTATGCTAGAGACATCATAGATCAAAAGAGATGTTCCTAGCTCCAACATAGCTTGCAAACTAAATAAAGGACAGTACAAGTCAACAAATAATAGAGATACAGAAGAAAAACAACAAATGTGGCAATAACAAGGTTATGTGGATAGTCTGGAAACAGTCAGAAAAGTTTTAACTTGCTTTTTCTTAGAAAACTAAAATACATTTGCAAATTCAGGCAACTCGGATTTCTTCAAATTTGCTATTAACATCTCAACTGTATTTTTAAAACATATGTAAATCACTGCAAGAAGAGCTATTTTTTAAAAACAGAGTAAGACTGCTGAAGTGACTGACTTGGAGAGTTATTCTATGAGTAACTTCACATTATAAATCATATAACTTCATTAGAACTAGTTTTCCTTGATTCCTGACAATTGCTTGATCTTCAGTGAAAGTCGTACCCATACATACCTAAAATCAGATTCTAGAAGACCAATTTATTTAGGCCGTGTTGACTTTTTGTTAGCTTTAGTTCATTGTTGTCACTGTAATTTCAAGCAGGGAAATGCAGCTTACAGCAATGCTACTGCTGCACCACGTGAAACAGTAAAAATCAATGTTTGAAACTGGGAATAGGAAAAACGAAGATCTGAGAGAATTCCCTCTGAGGCTCTTGCTCCTCCCTATCAGACAAAGCAGAACTCAATCTCTGCTTTCCTCCATGCTTTCATCTGGTTTTGCTCCCACACACACTTGATAAATTCTCCCTTTCTTAGTTCAGTCTTTTACCCCTGATTATTCATATACATGCTTTTAATTAGAGTCTAGTTCAAAAACTAACTACGCTTCTGAAAAAACCTACTCCAACAGGCAAAATCCACGTGAGCTGTTTTCCATGCTTGATTACCTAACGGTAATTACAGAGCTGTACCCGTCGCAAGGTGTCAGTCGCCCTAATGGAGATGCTTTCTTCTTCCCTTGTGATCACTTCACAGCCTGATGTTTTCACTGAAATCCTGTCATCCTGTATACAACGCATTCCATTAAGCAGTTCAAGGATGTAGGGTAAGAGAATTTAAGCAGCACTTATTGGCTCGCCTTAACTTCCACTTAAACCAGTAACAACTTACACCTTATGAAAATCTTAGTAAAAACTTAGGAAAAATGTGGATCCATTGTGATATGAGAAGTTGAATTAGGTGTATTACTGATGCTGACGAAAAAGCAGTACCCATTAAACTAAGGATTTGTCAGGAGGAGAAGGGAAACAGGAAAGTGTTTTTGCAGACTTGCCAATGTTCATTTACCAGTTTCTCCCTAACCTTTCTTCTTTCTTTCTAAAGAATATAATCAAACACTGCCTAGCTACTCTGCAGCTTGTCTCTTTTATGTCCATAGGCTGCCATCAGGCAAGAAGCCATTATAAACAAGATGTCTAGCTTAATGTGTCAGTTTACAAGTCTCATTGAACACCAGTGATGTCAGCAGTTAAGTACCTGTCTGCAGAAAAAAAAACCCAAACAAAACCTACACACAACCACCCTCACAATTTCACAGAGCCTGCTCAAGGCTCTGGCATATTTAACAAGGAGTAGAGTTATGGTGATGCAACCTCTGTTCAAAATAAAGAGGTACTGAGCGCTTGAGCTACATTTTCAAAAGGAGTCTCTGGAAGCTCAGCGATGTCACTCACTGAATTTCTGTCAAAGCAGTACACTTAGCAGAGACAGTGCCATTGTCAACCACGGCCCCGGCAGCTCAAGGGACCTGAAACAGGGCTACGAGGTCCATTAACGCTCAGAGCAAACCCGCCCCTTGCAGCGGAGCCCACCTTACTGGTCTTGGATCACCAGTGGCGATGTAGCTCTTGTCACCTAAGCCTGCCCACACTGAATGGCAGGTAGTGATCCTGCTCATTTCACACCAGACTGGCTGTAGCTGGTCTCCTGCTTCCTCACTTTAGCAGAGAAACTGAGCTTCACGCTGGCATGGTATCCTGTGTGCCTACTCACCCCAAAGGGGAGTTTTTCTGTCACAGAGCTGAAGATTTTCTGATGATCAGACTGTAAAACTTGGTCTGTGCTATGCAGTTAAATGTGGCATGGCAACAGATTCTTATTTCCAAAAGCAAATAATCTCAATTTGGTAGTCCCAGATCATATTCCTAGGCCAAAATCCATACCCACACACCTTCTGCTACCTAAATCAAATTGGATTAAATTTTAAACTTCTCATTGAAATACAAATTCAATTATGTTAATGTATGGAAGCACGCCTTAAAAATATATCGAAACAAATATAACCAATTGAAAAACATGATGGTTTTGTCCCTTTTTTCTTCCCAAAGGGATGGAAAATTGAAGCTGGATTAATTACTGAAGAACAGAAGTAGCTTTCATATTCCTGCAAGCAACCTTGAATCCACCCTGACACAACAGCTATTACTTGCTTAAAACCAACTTCTGGAATCATAACTGCAGAAGGGACACATTACATCTTTCAAGCCTAGAAGAGATTTATTCTTTGCTTTACACATCTGAACTGCAACCCCAGCAATGAGCAGACAAGCGGTGTGTCTGCACTGAGCTCCACAGCAGCAGTACCATGGCTCCCAGCAGGCCTGACCCAAACCCAGCAAACCACACCGACCCAGCTCCAAACTCTAAAATACACCTCCTGTGAGCTCTGTTATTTGCATGGGACTGCACCAATACCAGCCTGGATACATACGCTGACTAGGCAGATACAAGTCAACTTCTCAATAGGGCATTTAGTCCTACTTCACTGTAGGGCACAAAGACTCATCTGAAAATCTGGAGTCCAGAAACTGTCATCAATTATTTTTACATCAGTGGAAATAGAAGCAGACTGACAGTTTCTGTTGTATTTCAGAATGACCAACACCACAAATGCCTCTAAAAATATCATGGTTATGCAAACTAAGTAATGCAACAAGCAATGCCAGTTATGATCAGCAAGGACATTACTTTAAAACATAAATTTAAGTGCATCATTCGAGTAAGTTCTTCAGGAGTTCATCCAAAAAATCCTAATCAGCAAAACTGTCTCTTCTTGTACAGGAGACACAATCACGTATTGCCAAATTATCAATTCACATTCATGGCCCTAGGAACTGGTAAGAAATAGAATCAACAGCATGTCCTGTAATGGCTGAAAATAACAGCAAACCCTTCACACAGTTTTAAGTTTTCAGAAAAGCTTTGCCATCAGGCAAGATTTAGACAAAAAAAAGTCATCTAACCACGTGGTGATCTCACTCAGTAACTGGAAAGCTAAACACTCTCTGTTTTGAGCCCTTATTTGGTGCACTTCAGCAGGGAGACAACTGCAGCATACAAATGCATGAAGCTGTGACACTAAGCTCTGTTTATACAATAGAAATGGAATGGGCTCTATTTACAAAATCACCTTTTAGTGTGCCTTAGCCTCGTCTTTTACAGGAGTTGGAGTAATTCAATAATAGATAAATAAATCTGATCTTTGTTGATGGTTTGTTTAACAAATCTTAGTGAGATGGAACAATATTAGCTTTGGGTGTCCAAGACAGAATTGGAGATAAAATTTTTCCTACTCATCTTTCACCATCTGAACCCCGCAGGCCTGAGCGCAGCCAGGCCAAGCCCACACATTGCCAGGGGGCACAGGCTCCCCGTAAAAAGAAGAGCTGAACTTTCTCAAGCAGCACTTTAAGCCCTCAGGCTTCTGGTTAGTCCAACATGGCTCAACAGATAGAATTATAAAGTAATCAATTTTCCCCAGAGTGGGTATTTTTATACTGTTGAAGTTGTTCTTAACAGCTGGCAAAGAAAAGTTGTCTTAGCCTACAGTAAATTCAGCACAAATCCCTGCCAATAAGAAGCTGTTCTTCTGTAAAAAAGCTCACCTACAATTCTCAAATTACTTTACAAAAGAAATTAAAATACAACTCAACTGACTTAAAACACATCTATCCCTATAAAGGAAATTAAAGTATATTCATCTTCTACATATGGAAAATTGGAAAAACAGAGCATTTGTAACTTAAGGAAGTTTTCATGGAAACCCCAAGATTAAACTCCTTAACTCACAATTTCCTGCTCTACTGACAAAGGCATGTTTCCTCAGGATTCACGGAGATCTAACTGTATGCTGGAGAATCGTATAAGAGTCAGCATTGTTCAAAACTCAACACATAAATACCGACTCTTTCCCCCCAAACCCATGACCATATCAGCCTCTCTGATAAATATGCAAGAATTGAAACTCAATATTTTTTTTTTAAGATTAAATTGTTCTGTTATATGCAACAAAACTACTCAATCTTTCTCAAATAGTTAAATGAAAGTGTATTAAAATTACTATTTTTTTTAAAGAAGAAAAACAAAAAAGAAAAAAACGCACACTTGACTTTTCAAATGTGGTAATAAATTCAAGCAAAAATGTTTTGTTTATTCATCTGTAAATCCATTTCACTGTAACACCCTGGTAGACTAAAGTACACCACTTCTCTCATATTTTCATTTCTTGTTACAGAGGAAAACATTAAAAAAGACAGTCAGCAATATACATTGTTTTTAAAATATCCCGTCCAATCAGTTTGTACTTTACCTAAGACATTTGTTGCCATCTTTACCTAAAGCATGGCTGAATTTTGCTCAGATATTACAAAGCTATTCATCTCTCTAATCCTTGTGAATGAAATATTAAAAACCACAAAATCTGTTTGGTGATTTGTCTTAAAAACACTCCTAAGAAAGCAGAGAGAAGCCTTTGTGTTTATTCTAGGAACACTCATGCCATGTCACAACTCCAAACACATCAGAGACCAGTCGTGCAGACCTGTTTCAACTCTCGGTTGCCTACAAGGGAGCAATATGGCACTGTTGTACCTCTGGACGAACAGGGAGTTACACCTGATGAGATCCCTGCCAAGAATCTACTTACTATCTAACTACACGATTCCACATACCTCAATGTCATTTTGTGCACGAGTGGGAGGCGATTTGGTAGAACAAAGTGAACCCACAGTTTGAGGGGTGGGGGTTAGGGAGAGAGGAATCTTATTTCTGAGCCAAAAGATTTTATGTCTCTGCAGAAAACAAGAATAAAGGGAAATGTAATTTTCATGGTATGGACAAAGTGATGTTTAATCCTCCACACATCCTGAAATATCAAAACTGTGGTGTTGTTGCTCAAAATGGTCCATGTTAAGAAAAGAAAAGAAACAAGAGAAGTTATGCTAAATACAGAACATTCTAACACTTCTACCACTAAATTAGAGAACAGCATAAGCCAGTAAAGGAACCTGACAAGAATTTAAAAGGAAAAAAAAGAGAGTGAAAATGAGCAGCTACTTCATCTAGATATGCATATCTGCATGCAAAGTTCCGCTTCATATTCTGTGGACTGTTATTGTCCTTAAAAATACAGAAATTGTTTATGTTTTTTCTGTTATTAAATGCAGTTGTAAAGATCAGGACCATCTACAGATATTTCATTTTATGCTCCTGACCCTCAGGTTTTAATTATTGTTGCAACTACAATGAAATCAGCAAGTTTGCTACATCCAGAATGAGCAGAGGGGACAGAGTCACCTATTTACATATTTAAAAGGAATCCCTGCAGTGTCCCTGTGTGCTCACCAACAGATGATGTGCACTACATGCCTCTCTTAGCCATCAGCAGACAAAAATTGTTTAAATATTTAATACGCTTTTAAAAATTTCTACTGAGTCAAACTACCAGTTTTTTCATTGTGGCTGCAAGTAAAATGTTTAATTGAAACAGCTGTTACTTACTAAATAACCAGAAAAGCTGCATGCATTAATGAATGGTATTTCCAGATTAGATTTTACTGCATGGTATTTTCCATACACCAGAATATAAGACAACTCTAAATAAGATCCCAATCTACATAACAAATTTAGAGACCAAAAGTGTTGACTCCAAAAGAGACCTGGGTCTATCTCCAATATAAACAGCTTGATCTCGGCATTACATTTAGGATGCAAAGCAAGCACACCAGACACTACAAATAAATACTGCTATTCTGGGGGGGCAGGGGTGGACATGTGTGCATTAAAATCTGGTCAAAACATAGTCAGAAAAACAAAGAAGTGGCTTTTTTTTAAACCAGATCTCTGATACATATTGAAAGCGCAAGCAACTAATTTCACCTCCACAAATTTTGGTTTTAGTAGCTTCTACACAGCCAGTTCTACCATGGCAAGTTCATCAGGGTTTAGGTTTTACAAGATCTGCATTGTTGTACTTGTCCAGTTTGTTCCAATCCCCATACCAGCTGTGCAGTCTATTGATTTCAAAGAGCATCCTTAGACATGTACAATACCTGTGTAAATCATCAGTGTTACAGAAGTGCTAAGAAGTACAGGATTCACACAACAGAATCTTTGTTAACAGTAATGCCTAAAGCTGGAAAGACTTTTGCTACATCTTCCAAACCAATCTCATCTTGTCCTGCCATTAAATAAACTCAGTTGGCCCTGTTATTCACCAGAGAATTCAATTTTTAAGAGTCATTTTGTAGAGCAGAAACACATTCGTAAAAAATTCAATTCTTTACTAGAAAAGCAGGCCTTCTTGTGTTGAACGCTGTGGTCTTGGAAGTGAAGCTTTTCAGCACTGAAACAAAATTCATATTCCCGTGTAAGTCTGCATTATCTCCTGTATGTAACAGGACGGTTGTAAAATTTAAAAAAAATAATAATAATTAAAAATATGTAAGTTGTGGAATGTTACATTTCTGGTACTTTTAATCTCCTTGGTATTGGGTTATCTCATCCTCACTACAAATCTGAAGTCAGCACGTACCAATATCTGTGAGTCTGTGTTATGAATAGCCCAGCTTCAGTGATGAAAGTGCGACAGTGATTTTTTTTTTTTTTAAAGGCAAAACAATCCTTATTAGCTATTAGTTGCATTACTACCTCTGCTAACATCCTCTTGCCTATGCTACACTTTGCAGGACAAACATTTATTCGAGTATTGCAGGTAGAGATGCCATTGGTTTGTTGGCCATGGCCTGTACTCTTATGTTGCCCTTAGTAGGTAAATTTGCATTAGTGAAGCAAATGCATACTGGGAAAGTATCAGAGCGCTGTTAGACAGAGTAACATTATTTATATAATTCTCATTATTATGCATCTCAAATTTTGTAAGATTTGAGGTGATGTGGAGGGAACATACTGTTAGTATCTTACATAATTCATCCTGATCACTTAAATAGTTTCTTAAAACAGCATCCCCTGGATGCCTGCCTTTGAAGTGTTTAACGAGGTATACATAAAGAGGGTAATAATTATAATGGGGGTGTAATGAGCTTCACTATCAACGGGAGTCAAAGTACAGTAGATTTTTATCTCAAATAATTATTGCTATGCACAGTAAACGCTCCAGCAAAACTGAGGAAATAAAGTCTTTGGATTACCTCTAGCGAAGGGAATTCACAAAAGAGAACTTTAATTTTTATTCCACATTTGTTGTATGAATCTGACAGGTGTTAAGATGATAAATCAAGAGAGCAGAAGCCTCGCGTACTGACACAGAGCTATACGGTACAGCACGGGAAGCAGAAGTTTAAATTGCAGTGTGTCTTGGCTACCAATAACAAGAAACTATTTGTGTCTATGGAAATAAATATCAAACTTTCCACACCAAAAGGCAGCTCGTAATACGGAGCCACGTTCATTCACTCCTGAGCCCTACAGCCAAAACAACCGAGAAACTCCTGAGTACCATTGATGCATTTCATAGTAAGTGTTGACAAACTAGTCAGGGCTTGTGCCGAGACCACTGAACTCACACAGGACACTGAAGGCAGGAACTACCAGCTGGTTACACTATTCATTCTGCTTAACAGGATTATTGACCTGTTTTGATGGGAAATACTAAAGAGCCATAAGGCCGGTACACGCAAGATTAAGCCACTTCATCCTTCCAAAGACAAAAGCCCCTTGTTCTAAAACAAAAAAGTCTGTTTTCTGTTTTTTTGTTCCGTATTCCATTTTTCCTAATGAATAATTTTTCCATTGTATCTCAGACTGTCTTATGCATTTAAAGTAGTTGTTTTGTAGCTGAGACCAAAATTACTCTCTGAAGTTATTATCCTGAAACTAATTGAGAATTATGACTGGCTCCACTAAGGCAAAGAAGCCCAACTGGTAACAGTGAAGGCAGCAGGACTCTGCTGCTCACTCAGCTGATAACACCACTGGATTTTCAGCATTATGAGAAATTAAGTAAACAACGCACATAGGTCACTTTGAAAGCTCCAGCCTCATCTAGTAAAGCTGTGGTTGGTAAACCACAAACCTGTCAAGGCTCCTTTGCAAGCTGCTTGGCATATTACTTATGTCATTGTTATACTATGTTTTTAAATATCCTGTTGATACATACATCAACGAAATTACAAGGAACTGACAGAAGAAAGGAAGGTATGAATACAAGCTAAGTAAATTCAAAGCAAATTCACGTAATTTCCAAAAACACTCCTCCAGTTTAAAAGACACTCTTTGAAGTCAACTGTTATTTAAATGCAGGTTTACTGATTATTCTTTTTCTACATCCCAGGATTTCTGTGCTACAACATTATCTGAAAACAAACAAAGCAGAACAACAACAAATAAAAGCCCTAATTCTATGTTTGTGACTAGTTCTCAAAAGCCAAATAGCTGCTTTGTTTTACCACATTCATCTCTCTTTTCAACTGCAAGAACTCTGACAAACAAGTTTTGAGGAAACAACTGCTCTTGTAATCAACATTGATCTCTACAGGCAAATGTATGTTGGCTGTTCACTGCCTTAAGCCTCTAGTAAGCTATTTACATTCAGCAGCTACGTTACAGCTACTGGTTATAGTTACATAATACATATTTATACGTTACATTTACATAAATATATCACAGTTTGCCATGCACACTTGTTAAGTTAGGATGCACTGTTAGGACCCACTTTTGAAAGCTCTTCACTGGGTCCATCTACCACAGCTCGTTCCCACAAATCTACACAACTGCTCTGCAACAAGTAATTCAGCCAGGTCAACCTTTTTCAGACCGTAGCTGTGTCTGAAGAAACTCTCATCATCTCCTTGTGGCAATGGCCATGTAAAAAAAAAAAAGTACTTTAAAGCAAAACTTGACTTGGAAGAGGAAAAAGATCAGGGACCTCAAACTTTGCATTACTCTAACAGCACAAACAATTTTCTTATAGGACAGAGTTCAACCCAAAACATTTCTCTACTGTGTTGCATTCAGTAGAATATTTGGAAAGTCAAAATAACAGAACAGTTTATGGGCTGAGGGAAAGCATCTATGTCTATTAAAAGAAAAAAACAATCTTTTTTATCCTGACCTGCTACCCACATATGCAGCTCGTTAGCAAATCTCCCACTGGGGCTCAGAACAAGACCTTTTGTAATCTTGAGATATGCTTGAAACAATATGTTTGAAAACACAGATTAATACTCTTCAGTACCAGTGTTATTATTTTAAAATAAATGTCAGAATAAAGGATTTGAATAATACTGCATGCAAAATGCTCACTTTCCCTCTTATTAATACACACAAAAGGTGATGCTGCCTGCAAATGAAGTTAATACCACAGCTGAATGCCAGCATCTGTCACCAGGACCACGCGGGACCTGGATATGGGTGTCAGATGCCACAAACTCCCCCAAGGGAGATCTCCTATTACTGACCTTTTCTTCCTTAAACTGATTGCATTTCAAAAAAAAAAAAAAGGCATGTTAAAAATAACATTAGAAATGCTAACAGAGTGACACACAGAGAAGTCAAATAGAATTGAATTACAACAGCTTGTACACATCACCTGCGAGCCCAAACACAATGAAGCACTGAGGTCAACAACTCAATCCTTACTCCACTGGGTTTTTGAAGTCGAAATGGATAGGGATGACTCATATGAATCTGAATTAAGAACTCACCTATAAAAACCCATGCTTTTGTATGCAGTACCACAAATAGAAATAAAAAGTTGCCCTCAAGCAAGCATGTGGAAGGCTTTTTATAAATGAATTTCGTGATTATATTCCACTGCATAGAATGACCCTTTCTCAAATCCCAGCACTGCAGGATCACCCACACAGACCCTTGCTGGCACTAACAGATCTCAGTCTTAGATTTCACAGCACAGGGATCCAAAGCCTGCACATTGTGATTACCATTCCAGCCATAATCCTGACCGGAAATGGGACAGCTGAGAACGAGCAACTTCTGCATGCATACATTTGGCTCAAAGAAACAGCTGTGATTACTACAAACATACAAACCTCTGGCTTTATTTGGAGGGCATAGTGATGGCACATTTTAAATTGTGAAAGCTTAGAATGCCACTGATCACATGGTGTCAGCCTGCTTTGTAAGCCCAAGATTTCAGTGTCCAAACGCTTCAAATAATTACCAGAAAACTGCATTTTTTCAGAAGAGAATAATCCCTGGGACTATACCTCTGGGATAATCAGAACGATCAACAATGCACACTTTGGTGACCAAGTACACTGGTATCTTGGTTGTTTGGTACTTCAGTGGACTAACGTTTTTTTGTTTAGTCATCTCCAAGTTGCAATGTACAGAGAGGAGAGCTTCGGCTAGTTCTCCTCTAACTACATCTTTGCTTGCTTTTACAAAATACACAATGCTTCATGTTAAAATACCAACAGCAGAAGAATCGAAACGGAACTCTAATCATCAATAAGTTATTTTAATGATCTGTAAAAATCACATCGTCTTACAAGCTAACTCAGAGACTGCTGCATGTTTCCCAGACAGGCACTGAGTAGCCAAACCCTCACATATCACACTATCACTGTCGTCAGCGTACACACCGATTCTGAAAAACAAAATCCGTGTCTATTCTGAACACCCTCAGCCTGAACTCTCCGGTTACCTATAAAAGAGCTGGTCTGTGTCTGAAGGAACACACTCGAGACTTCTCGAGAAGCACAACACCCAGGAGCAGTCAGCAGCTGGAACTCCAGCAATGACAAGGAAAACAACTGAGGAGGATGATTTGATATTGTGCCTCATTTGAGGAGGCTGCAGGCTGATGAGGCTTAACTACTGTAATTTCAGCTTTGCATGGTGAGGATAGGACAGACTTTATGGTTTAATTCAGTGAAAAAAAAATCTCTTGTTTATAAATGGATAATCTAGGCAATGTTCCCATCAAATACTCAAAGTAATCATAATGCAGGATGTGTAAATTAACTTTCTGTTCTGCTTTATGATACAAACCTGTTAGCCTCAGCTTTTAGTGATTTACTAGCTACTGGACATATTTATCTCGTTTCTTTTTCTCTATGATCTGTGACCACATCTTTCATTGCCTTAGAAAAATCCTTTGCATCACTGATATTTCTTCTTATTTGAGGGAGTATAATTATATTATTATTATTACTACTACATGGAAATTCCCAAAATAGGAACAGCTTAAGCACACCTACACAAACAACAAGACTTTGCCATTCACACAGTGGGAAACCTGCGTCTTACGATGTCCCTTGTTTCTTCCTCTGCCTAATATTTTCTATCTTGGTGTCTTTGATGGACAAATTATTATTCACAGTATAAGATTTCCAATTATATATAAAAATATATGTATTTCATCCTCATCATATTAAAACAGATGCATTCTCATCAATGTAATTAATGTTTGTTGTATTATCACTCTATTAAGTACAGACAGTTGTCGTTTGAGAACAACACTCAGCTCTCAAATCGCACTCTTCATCTGTAAATCAATGCAAATGCAGCCAGTAATTCAGCTTTTGTGAACAGGTCATCAGCATGACTAGCATATTAACATCTCAGCCAAGGAGCAACACTTAGAGGCATTCTTTTAAAGGTTAATGAAATGGCTCAATATGTACTTCAGCAGTGATTATTTCCAAGAAACTGGTTAAAGGCAAATGGGCCTCACTTGAATTTTAATTCAAATTATAATTTTAATCTGAACAGTTAATATAGGTGTAGCCTGATTGTTATGAATATATGCCTGCTTCTGATTCTGTTGTAACTGGCTTGGATTTGTTCAAATTAATTACGTATGGTGTTACTGATTAAATTCCCTGGAAAAGGGCACAATACTCACATATAATGACTAATTCTCTCAGCTTATTGATTCTAAGTTCAGAATCATTACATCAGTACAAATGCAAAACACATGAAAGATAAATGCTACGCTTGCTTCACAGAGAAAGCTCAAACCAAGTGTAGCTCATAGTAGCCATAACTATTTAAAGTTGTACACTGTCATCTATTTAATTTTACATTGATTTGGCCACCCACCAAAATAATTTTCTGACAAAACAAATAAATAAATACATACACCCCAAGCATCAATTTGGAAGCGTGCAGCATATTAATATATTATTCACTGTAAAGACCCACCTTGGAGTCCTCCAACAGATTTTCACGGCAATCCATTACGAACAGATCAAAAGCATCACTCCCAAAGACCTCCAGACTAAGGGAAAGAACAGATTCATCCAGGCAGCCTACCTGCTGCTACACAAAAGCTACAATTATCTTTCATACTTCTTTATGGTGTCTGTTGTGGGGCAATCTTCACCTTTGCAGTCTGAAATCTTTGAGGGCTTCTCAGAAATGCATCCCCAGACCAGACCCTTGAGGTGGAATCGCATCATTCCTCGAATCATTACGCCCCAGGCAACTGAACCCTCACTCAGTGGTTTCTCAACAAAGACAACCAGCAACAAGAAGAGCTGAGACCAGTGTGCAAATGCAGAGACCCAGAATTACTTTCAAAATTAATACTGTCTAATTGTGGTTGCTGTATTCCCATGTACAAGAGAGAATTAAAAGAAAGGAAATCTTCCAAATTCTGGCTAAATCTTATTCAGGGGAAACATTAATGTTAGAGCCAATTTATCCTAGTCTCATTATCTTCTAAGGAGAAGGGTTCTCTCTGCTGAAGGCTGCCTCTCAGTATTTTCTGCAGATTTTATTTTTAACCAAAAAAATGTTTCTTCAATCTAAGTCTGCTGAAACTCCAACTCATATCTGGTATCACACCCTGAGATACTGGAGATAAAAATCAAAGCACCGTTAGCACTCAGCACAGTCTATTAAATGTTGTCAAAGGGATTATTTAAAGCTACTCCTTGTCTCCTGCTGCCATAGACATGAATTTAGCAAGAGATAAACCCTTGAATGCAAGTAGCAAAGTAACATGAAACAATAGGAAACAACAATAGACAAGCAATATTATATTCATAAAAATAACAAAAGAAGCTCCCAACAAAGAAATAATGCTGTTTGCTTAACCAGCATGATGGCTTTTTAAAGTGTTCTGTAGTGAGCATTGCTTGTCAGATTTGTTGGTTTGTGTGCTTGCACTGGAAGTGCTAAGCAGAATTTTTTCCCCAACAGTACAGTTTTTAAAACAGATGTAAATAGTAACCGGCAAAAACCCCCTACTGGTGTTGAGGTTGCACAGTGTATGCGCGATGAATCAGTATCTGCTTCTGTATCTGCGGTGGCAGATTTCTTTGCAAGGATTAGGAAGGAACTGGCCTTGACAAAAATGTTCTGCATAAAGAAGGAAAAGACAGAGCTCCACAATCACTGCAGAAATACATAGGGATTTTTTTTTTTTTGCATTTTTGCTATTTAGTCTGCTTTGTTATTAAGTTGCCACCTGTTTTAACATTCTGCAATTTATTATCTAGTATTCTGTACTTCCTCTATTGTGTGTTGACTTTATGGAAGCATGAGGTAACCTAAATTATTTTAATTAAAATTTCTGTTTGCATCTACAAAAGTTATTCAATAACTTTCTATTCGACTGCTCTAACTGTATATCACTGTAATTTAAAAGGGCATTTTAAAAGTCTTTAGATAATGTCTGTTACTATTGTAAATTAAATAAGCATATAAATTATGTATACTACATAAATTAAACATGACACTTGGAAAAAAAAAAATCTTACAACCTCTGCCAGGCAAAATTCCCAAATTAACAAACCTTTACCTGACCTATACCTAAATAACAACTAGAAGAGATGGTCACAGCTAGCAACTACCAACTCTTAACAATAAATAATAACTTTAAAAATATTCTAACGTATATACTTATTTTTTCCAAGATCAATTAAATTCTCCTGTAGGTACCACTGAAAATCATCTGAAGGCAACACTTAAAATCCTTTCAAGATACACCAAAGTAAGCTGAATAATCTGTACAGACAGCAATAAACTACTTAAAGCCCACAAGCATGTGCAGTTTGAGAATGCAGGTATGATAAACGACCTAACCTGACTTGTGGATTTTCTATTACTCAGGACAATCTGCTCCCAAGAGCCCAGCAGAGCAGGCTCCCTGGGCGGGACACAGCGCTGCAGGCACCACACGGCGACGGCCCCACTGTCCGTGTGTCCTGGCACACCCCACTCCTCCGGGCCAGCTTTCACCCCTGCATTTCTGTGAGCAGCTCAAACCTGAGCAAGAGGGAGCTTTCCAGATCCAAAGGCAGAACTCGCCCACCAGCCCGAGCTGTGTCACGTTCCACAGGGGCAGATCGTGACACTCGGGCAGCTTTGACAACAACGAAGCCAAAAGGCAGGAGCTGGGAGACACGGCAAAAACCAACCAGGGGCGCTGAAAAACTTGTCTGCAAGAAGGAACCACACTAACCATGCTCATGACTTCCTTCACCTAAGACTTCACCTGTGTGCAGTGATGAGTGTGTAGGTGTGCATGAACCTTCATTTATGTATTTGCATAAATTAACATTGACTAGTAGAACTATTAAACTGTTTTATAATTGCTCATATAAGAGCTGTAGGAAAGAACTGGTGGATTTATTGTGGTGCAGATGTGCATGTTTAATAGTGCCACAGTCCATCATTCTCTTTAGTATTAAATAACTTATTTCATTAAGACAAGGGCAAAGTATTTTTACTTTATGATATAAAATCTTCCTAAAACCAACAGAAGATAATTAAGAGTAACCATAGATAATGTGGAAATTAAAAAAAAATATATAAAAATCAGCAGGAGAAAAATAAATTCCTTCATGCATGACTCTTTTCTGGAGATGAATCAATAGGAGTTTGCATCCGTGTCAATTCAGAAACTCCAAATACACAGAGTATACATTCACCTGTGCATTTTCTCCCGAATATAGAAAAAAGAGACACTTTATGGCTCTGAAGCCCTCGTCCGACTAAAATCAACTTAAACGCTACTATGACTACGATGAGTGCTGATAATGTTATGGTAACACACACAGTTTCTTTCTCTGAACAAAAGAAGCTGGCTTGCCTTCATTAACTCGAAATGAAGCCACTGAAGGTTGCTTACAATGAATAGTTGCATTACTANTTGCTCATATAAGAGCTGTAGGAAAGAACTGGTGGATTTATTGTGGTGCAGATGTGCATGTTTAATAGTGCCACAGTCCATCATTCTCTTTAGTATTAAATAACTTATTTCATTAAGACAAGGGCAAAGTATTTTTACTTTATGATATAAAATCTTCCTAAAACCAACAGAAGATAATTAAGAGTAACCATAGATAATGTGGAATTTAAAAAAAAATATATAAAAATCAGCAGGAGAAAAAGAAATTCCTTCATGCATGACTCTTTTCTGGAGATGAATCAATAGGAGTTTGCATCCGTGTCAATTCAGAAACCCCAAATACACAGAGTATACATTCACCTGTGCATTTTCTCCCGAATATAGAAAAAAGAGACACTATGACAGAAACAAGAATCTCACTCATCTGAACTCTTTCAGGAACTGAACACCTGACTGCCCCCTTTACGGCTCTGAAGCCCTCGTCCAACTAAAATCAACTTAAATGCTACTAGGACTACGATGAGTGCTGATAATGTTATGGTAACACACACAGTTTCTTTCTCTGAACAAAAGAAGCTGGCTTGCCTTCATTAACTCGAAATGAACCCACTGAAAGTTGCTTACAATGAACAGTTGCATTACTAGACTATCTTTTCATAATTGTTAGTTTATATTTGTCTAGAAGATACAGAATTCATACTATGAAATGAAATGTTCCGTGTAGCTCAGAAGGACGGAGTTATGCTCTGGATTGCCATTCCTCAATGGCCTTGACATCCCTTCCAAACTGTTTATACACCATGTCGGTGCCAACTAACAGCTCATTTTTACTCTCAGAAATGCAGCTGGCAGTAAGAAAACTGCAGAAATTCTCAAGTCTTCCGACTCTTGTTCTCAGCTAATTGTAAGTGCTTTGTTTTTCTTGCAATTTGTATGCAGTAATTCATTACACCAGCTTTTCTTCTTGGCCGTGATAAAACCTGAAACAGTACTTCACTTTTAATTTAATGAATAATATTTTGTACTGTGTTTCAAGGTTTTGGGAAATGCTTTATCTTTATTGTCTTTGGCAAGGAAGGGTACATGAAAAAAAATATTACGTGGGCCTTTTTGCACCAGCTCTGTTTCTCTCTCTGTTGCCTCCAATTGTGAAGGTTTTATATTTGATAACCCAGATGGTGCCTTCTAGTCTTACATTCCCTAAAAAGGACACTAAGTACTGTAAACTGGTGCCACATGGTATACAAAAATCACAACATTCTTGAAAATGTCATGCAGCTATTGAGCAAGCTTTAGCCCCATGGATGCAGTTTCACTAAATGAAAAATACCATTTTCCGATGCAGTTTGCATTAACAAGCTCTGAACTCAGAAAATTAAGCTAGCTCTAGCTATTAAACAACAAAGGCTTAAGTGCAGCATATTTCTCTCCCAGATCTACAGCAGAAGTAATATAATTACTGAAAATATATGCAATTCTGGCAATACAAAAAAGCAACATTTTTTGGTCGTGATGATCCTAAAAACAGTGACCAAGATGTATTTTTGTGTGGAGATGCATATTTGACAAACACAGGAAGAGCAACCCTCCATCACCATTATGATGATCTACATCTTGGCCTTTTTGCAGCGATAGCTGTCTTTCAATGACGTGTCAAGATGCCAGCGAGCACGGCAAGGTCCTGGGCTCCCAGGAACCCCTGCCACGGCCTGTGAGATAAGTGAACACAGCAACTGAGCTTGTATTAGGAAACCCAGTTTGTAGCCCATTTGGTCCTGTGCAAATTCTATTTGTTCTAAAAGTTATGCTGGTAATGAGTAGCATTTAAGATGGTTAGAAATTCCAGATACATAACCCTGACTACACAAAAACACCATTAACACAGGATGCCAACAAAACATCAATACTCTCAGTAGGGATCCAAACCAAGGTGGTTTAGAAGCTAGGAATAAGTGAGTAAGGAAACATGAAGAAAAGCACCAAATCCAGTTTGAGATGAGCACTGAAAATTTAATACACATTTAGTTCCTTCTTGACTGTTATATAAAGCACTGCTCTCTGCCAGGCACCTCTTTCAGGGCCGCTGCTCACAACTCACTCTTTTCAGGGATCCACATCAGGTATTCAAACACTCATTATGGCCTCCTTATTACTAAGAATGCATTTGAAAAAGCACGCGTTTGTTTGTAAGCAAGTAGCTGTTAGATTAAGAATGTTTTTCCTGATATTATGAAACCAGTATGAAGTGTTATCAAAGGCTTTCCAAATGAAAAGCGTTTCTAAATCACCTTTGTTTTCACACAAGGGATTTTTAAAAGGCACAAAGAACAGTTTGGTGCTCAAATGCCTTTAGAAATGTCTTTGATAGACAGTCATCAGGGAAGTCATTCAGTGTTACAGCTCTGACTTTTTCCAACCCTACAAATCCGTGCTTTGTTCCTTCTCTACGAAAAGAGCAACATAGATTTAAGCGGTCTCTTGGAATTCAGAATGAAATGTACCCCTCCTCACACACAAAGCAGCGAAGGTGGGATTTTCTGGTCTCCTTAGAAGTCAGTAGCTCACATAAGACTCCATCTTCACCTTAGAGGGCTCAGAGACCTTAACACTCACACCAGTTTGTAACAGCGGTAACAAACCTATGTCTCCCTTCCAGATGCAGGCTGACCTACTTCGGCAAGACCAACAAAAATTATAAATAAATAAATAAATAATAATAATACAAAAATAATCAAAGGGAACACGACAAATTCTTGACAAGTATCTGCAATAAAAGGTAGTGGGGGAAAAGAAAAAACAACCAACCACAAAATAAAACCAACACAACAACACAGCAATAAGAAAAATGTTGCATCAGCCAAAGAATTCTTCGCATGCTTGCAAGGGAAAGCATGAGGCTGTCACACCCACTGTGAGCAGCTGCTTAAGGAAAACCACACACTCTCTGGATCACCTTCCCCCCAAGTTTTCTCACTAGAGTACTGGCTGATGGGAAGTTCTGTGACTGGTCTATGATGGGATTTACGAGAGAATAATTAGGTTGCCTTCCTATAACTCAGTAACATACCGTAAAACAATCAGTAAAACTTGAAAATTCGAAATGCTCCTGCTATGCAATTATTGACGAAAAAAGCATTCGTACAGCTTCTGCTAGCAAAAGGAAGATCGGGATGAGGCATGTATCATACACATGCCACAGACGTGTAAAACAATCCACTCAACAATTTTCCAGCAGGCAGTAAGCTCACTTTCCTGTCACCACCAGAACAAAACCACAAGTGCTCAAGAATTATGATTAAAAGCCAAATAATCCAAGATGTGACAAGAAGACGTGTGCCTGTAACAAGTATTTAGAAACATAAATCCTTTGTGAGGGTCTTGGATCAACTGGCTATGCCTGAACAAGTAAACAGCATGACAAACAAGAATGAAACCAGTGCAGTCTTGTAGAAACACTCTTTGGGTTTTTTCCAATTGTTAGCTCACAATTTTTTAAATTAAATCTGCCATGAAAAAAAAAATATTAGTGAAAAAAATCTCTTGTGAAAAATAAGTCTAAGATATTCCCAAGTATTTCACAACCTTCAAGAGATTTTTAGTAGAATCATGGATTTGCAAGAGCACATTCAGTTTTAAGGTAAGTGCTTCTAACTGGTGGGACAAGCAATGAAACGCAAGCCTTAGCATCTTCGTACTAAAGAAGTGCGGGTATGTAGACATCAAAGGTTATTTCACTAGACATCTATTCTGTCTCGAGGGAAACAAATTTCTAAATAAAGGGTAAATTTGATATATACTGGGTTAGTAGAGAGGAATTTATTTTCAAAGTTTAGTATCACCTTTGGACTGGGACCAAATATTTGCAATAGATATGGACTTTATCCGAAAATCCATTTTCAATGTCAGCCTTTGAAAACTCATAAACTTCACTCTTCGAGGTTGCTACTGAAGTGGAAACATTTTACAGTAANGAAAGGAAGAAAGGAAGAAAGGAAGAAAGAAAGAAAGAAAGAAAGAAAGAAAGAAAGAAAGAAAGAAAGAACTCTGTTCCATTCCTACCAGTCACCCCTTGCTAGCAGAGCTATGTTAAGTAAGACCATTTTCAAAATTATCTGTCAAAAGCAGTTCCTGGAGGCAGAAGTGGATCCTCAAAGGGTGCAAGGAATACAGTTGCTGCTAACATGGTTCATCACCGTGTGATACAAATTCAAGCACAGCCAACAGGTCATTCTGAATCTCAGGAGGCTTTAAGAATCAGCAGAAGTACTTGCAACATTTTTACTTAAAAAAAAAATATTGTAGAGAAAACACTAGGTCAGTCCATCATTATCTTCACACGTATAAATAAAAGTTGTACGCTTCTACTTCTTACATGGAGTCTATATAAAAAATACAGAACTATTTATAGTTATGAAATACATTCATTTGCAGACCCTCCAAAACAATTTAAAAGACTGATCCAGGAAGATGGTTTTCCCTTTTTAATTTTCTTTCGATCTAAACCTGGTAATGGAACCCTTTGGCATTGCTTGAGTTTATTCTACAGGCTGAATCTACAGCCAGATGAAGGGGATGATTTTTCAAGTAGGACCCTAAAAAAAATAAATCTTGCTCAAGTGTTAAGGTAAAGCCTACTGGGGACTCTGTAGAGAGCTGTATCTTTCAAAGGAGCATTTAATTCACAATAATCAGAGCACATATTCCAAATATAAGCCACTTGCCTTAAAGATCAGCTTTCATTTAAATGAAAGCGTGAACTATTCCTCAAATTTATGCTTCATTAAAATGAATTTTGTACAGAATAATAATTACCAAAAAAGTACACAAACTTGGGTGAAATCGTGTTTTTAAAACTACATGAAAAGAAAAAGGTAATGTGTTTGACACTACCTTTTTGTGACATTAATCTGCTTCACAATGGCAGCTCTTACAGCACATCTGAGTCATGAAGAAGCCGAGTACAAGATCATTATCATACTGCTGCCACATCTGTCATTGAAAACAAAACAAAAAACACTAAAGAAATAATATTTCACCCTGATTTCCATGTTCTGAGACACAGTGTGAGTGTGCTCTCTTTTACTTAATTATTGGAATGCAATGAGTTGCAATTCATTTTCATATCTTAAGTCTCCTACATGTGCTCTCAGAAGGGTATGTAATCTCAAGTGGTTTAAAGCTCTATTATTCTATCCCCTAAAGTATTGCATGGGGAGGAGAGCAAGAGGGAAGAAAGACAGATGGAAGATTATTTTCTAAGGATATCCTGGGCAGGTAAAGCAACTGTCTGTGATCTAACAGAAAGCTTCTATCCTTACAGACAACTGAAAGCCATTTCATCCCTTAGCTTCTAGGCACCTGGACTTGGGTGGGGAACCCTCTGAGCTGGACACTCGGCTTTGCCAGGCAGTTCCCACTGAAAGTTAGCTTTAAGGTTTAGAATTCAAAATAAGTAATAACATGAGCAAGAAACTAGCTGGATTTCGGTGTTTGAAGATATCCTGTTACTTGGTTAAAACTCAGATAATCATCTCCTAAGGCTGCAGACAACTGTGCCACCCTGTTGGCTCCACTGGCTCGTCCACCCACGGCAGACAGGCCCTGGGGCACCTCCCCAGGAACCAGCAGAGCTCAGGTCAAGCCCGGCCAGAGCACTCACATCGCCACTTGGCTTTTTGTCCGTGATAGGATCAGGGACCAACAGGTCAGTTACAAGGTGGGTGTTCTCCCCACTGTCTAGGAAATACTAGCCCAATCCTCTCCAGTATCCAGCACTGCATATAGGCAATATTAGTCCAAACTTCAGCAATACGCAGCAGAAGACGGTAAAAATGAATCAGAAATATGCAAAGGGAAAACAAACTCCTCGATTTTGGACAAACATTTTACTAAAGCAGCAGCGCTCACATACACAGGGAGATGGGAGGTTTCCATTTCCTACCACTAAACAATAGACAACAGGAACAAAGGTTCAACAAAAGGAACAACAGGGTTCTCCAAAATACACCCACATCACAACTTCCATCTGCTTATATGTGGGGGGATTCCCACTGAAGGCTGCTAGCAAGGGTTTGCTCTCATCTACCCAAGCACACTTACCCCAATAAGCTGGGATATAAAGGTCAGAGGACCAGCAAACAGACAGTTCACCTTAAAAGGATTACGAAATAATGACTTCAACTGCAAAGGGTCTTTCCTAACACATATATAAACCAAATAACATTTGAATTAGTAGGGCATGTGTTACTGAAGTCAAAGCTTTGCTCTGTCAGACATCTGGATGAGCACCAGCTGCTAAGTTTGGAACTATCACAATGAAAACTCTAGATTTGAACTTGGGTCTAAGACTCTTCACTACCAGCCTTTCACATTCTTAGTTGCAATTTTCAAAAATTAACTATCTTTTCCTATCATATTTGTTCTCCTTTTTAGTATTTTTATATTAAATTGGTGCTATAAACAGAATTAGGCAAGTGGTTATACAAAAAGAAAACTGTACTTTTATAAACATCTTTAAAATACAAACTATTAAAATATAAAATAATAAAAAGGTGATTTGTGTAGTACAAGCCTGCCATCCGTATGCATACTTAGAAAGAAAGTGGATGTATCTGTGAAGGGACGAGGAAGGAGTGTTAGGAAAAAAGACCAACTTAAAGAATTTTTCCCCTAACAAATAGCAGACATTTTGCACATGGTTACCTACTTATCACATCACCCTGTATTTATATACACTATTTGTGCTTTTTTCCTTTTACCATTCCCAAGGAATCACTAGAGTCCCACACGAAAATATGTCCCAGTTGGGGATGTTACGATCACAGATCTTTATATGCAAGTCTTTCACAGAAGACATTTACAAATCTCCCCCAGTCATCTTCCATAACTTGTGAATTTAAAGAAATGTCCTGCAAGTCCCTCTGTTCCTTCTGATGTGGGTTCCCTCCACCAGTCTCCATCTACTTTTATTTACTGATCAAAACTTGTCTGCTATTTTATGCAATTAGATTCAGAGTGCCTTGATATATAACCATGCCAAACATAACACCAAATGATGGCTCCGAGACTTGTGTCATCTCATGTTACAAAGAGACCCCCAAAACCCAATCCTATCACACTGCAATATTGTAATCAGCTCTTTTACAGTGCTGCTCATCTTTCCAGACACATACACATAATCCTTATTCAAATAGCAATAGTCCTGTTATTTTTCTGAGTTACTGTCATCTTAACTCAATACATTGTGTTGATTTTAAAATCTTCATTTAGAAATTTTCAAGATTTATCTTTTACATCTTTTATCTTTGAAGTAACTTTGATTTTCTTAGTGAGAGGCAAGAGAGAAAAGAAAGAGGGAAAAAGATTCTTCTGCTTTATCCAGTGACCATAATCTTTCCTGTCTTGCAGAGGCCAACAATTATTGAGCTTCTTACTCCCTTATAAACTTCTGTCAGTCTTCAGTTTCTCACGTCACCAATGCGCTCAGACAGTCTCAAGCACACCTTGGGTTTACAGAAAATATGCTGCTTTCCTTAACACAAGAACTCTCCCAAAAAATGCACTGTTTGTACCCATTTTGAAACAAATGCAATAAATTGCATCAGTGCAAATCATGGCTTGCAGAAGTCTATCCCCTTTCAACACCGGGAGGGCGGGTTTCCACATCTACACCAAAGGCTGCGATCAGGGCAAATCCTCGGAGTTCCCTCCTCGTGAAGGAAGCGGATGAAAGCAGAAATCAGAACATTTTACCTATGTTGCCAGTTTCTCCCCACGCTGCGCAGAGAGCTCAGCTCCAGGAGACCAAGCAGGACTGGGATACAACTAACGCAGGGCTGAAAGCTTTGACCACTGTCACCCAAATCTCCTGTTCAACGGAATGGATTGCGTGTAAGTTTCATACCCTGAACAATTAAAAACTACACTTGGGATTCAAAAAACCACACTTATCTGCAGCAAGAATTTTCCCATTAAGTTCGATAATTTTGAAAGAAAAATTTCATCTTCCTTCCAGCATATTCATCCCAATAGGAGATCCTTCCTCACCACAACATAAACTAAAAAATCATATTAGTAATTAGTTAGCATGTTTACCAAGCCTTGCCAATTTGTCTTCACTAACAGCCAAAGCAATAACATACATGCATGTCCATAAGCAGTGGTTAGAAAGAAATCAGATTACATTCTAAATCATAAAGCTAACTGACAAATTTTTAGGTAAATTGTGCTATATTTCACATACTTCAAAATGATACAGCACATCATGAAGAATGAGTTTCAAGTTAAATATTATAGAAGTCCACAAATTATAAGTAAAGAAGATCCTTGGGAATCAAGAAAGAAAAATAACAAGCAGAAAAATTTATTACGTAACTTGTTTTCTGCAACTTATTTCATACATGGTCTGAACCACAAACATATAAAATTTAATAAATGGAATTAAAAAGTCTTTTTTGTTGGCTGAAAGACATTCCTTAACCCATCCTAAAATCAATTTATTCTTTTGACATTTTCAAGTGGTTTCAGGATACACTGATAAGTGTAACAGCTAAGTATTCAAAATCTAGCTTGGGGTTTACAAGTTTCTCTCACCACATAAGTTGTCATTTATTCTTTCACTGTCATAGTTCACGACTTATCAAACATGCAGCTAAGACTGAACTTCAGATCATGGAATTATTAAAACACACGGACAAGTTATTTCATTTCAGTGAAGTGCTGAATTCCAAGGTTTCCTCCACTCACTACTCCATTTTTACATCAACTTCAGTACCCAGATTAACAGTTTGTGAAGAAGGTCTAAATGAAATTCGTTCTTGTACATTATACACATTTAAAGTTTATCCAGTTATGTTTAAGAAGAGTGGGAAACATGGGGACACGAGGGAAAAAAAAACGGTTCCAGCGATATGTGGAAAGCACTAGAGAACATAAGAGGTTATTCTAAATAGTGGTATTGGAAGATTTTCTCAGCACCAAGGCTGAGACTTCCAAGGAATGAATGACAGCTTTGGAAAAGAAAAAACAAAAGCCACACCAAAGTCTGACAAATATCCAGGGGAGAGTCTACAGCTGCAGAAACCAAAATCTGGATTTGAATTCTTAAACTTAGGTGTTGACAAAAAATGTCTTTGTACGACACACTGTCCTGCTTACACACCTCATTCAAGGCAAGCCACAGACTGCCTACAATCCTGCAATAATAATAATGGCCATCAGAATCAAGTTCTGTGACTGCAGTCGTCACAGAATGGAGAAGCAATGCTGGTAAAATATACCACATAAAAGAGTTTAAAAATTAGGTAGGTGCATGCCCTATGTTACTGGGAGTTCTCTAGAAAGAAGAAGAAGATACTTTTATTTACTGACTGCAAGGAAAAGCACCCAGTGCGATCCTTGTATTATTCAGCTAGTTTTACAAAAATACTGAAGAAAGAGGAATTTCTGTTTACGCAGAGATTCCTGACTCTCTGGTTCTATAAAAATAATTAAAACATCTGTTGATTTCTCTATGTCTATTTTAGTAACTCACAGAGAGGACCAAACCATTAAAAATGTCACCTGCCACCAGTGAGTATGAAAGGCTTTGGGAAAAAACTCAGCACGTTTCCGAGATAACTGATCAAGTGCTTTCAGAATCCAGCAGCAAAAACCCAGAAATCTTGACAAAAGCACTGCCAGAGCGCTAATGGAGCACAGGTTGCTGTCGCTGTACAGACACAAGGTGGAATGCTATTATTCTTTTTTATTACTAAATCCTGCATGTCTGGATGCCCATTTGTGCATGCAAACACTTGCACAACGCCAGCTTCAGGAAAAACAAAACTACAGGAGTATATGCACAAGCAAAAAACTGTAGCATAAATGCATGAACAAATAAATGAGAAAAATCCCACAGCATAAGCTCTCCTTGGTACTCTACAATATAATAGACAACTCAAACGGTGTCTTTTCTTTAAAAGGTCACCAGCATAGACTTCCACTTTCTACACATTCATGTTCAAGTATTTTAGAGCATATTTTGAATAAAAAACACACTGAAATTACTCATATTCTGGGGCAAACCCTAACAAACGTGTCAATGGATTACGTTAATACTATTGTATATCAATTTTTTCCAGATAAGCTGCATTAACACCATTTTGATTCTTCAATACTGTGAAGACACTTCATAGCTAAACACCCTCAACAGCATTACTGTAAAACAACATTCAAGGGTGACAATTTAATAAAATGTCCAAGTACTGTGACAACTAACGTTACTAAAATGAATTTTTAAGTACTGCCATTAAGACATCTCTCAAAAAGAAACAAATAATTAATTTGAAGAATGTGGTGCTTATTAAGTACATCTACCTCATTATGAGTGCCAACACCAACATAAGATATTCAGGCAGTTTAGGGTTATTTTCGTTAGCAAAATCTGCCAGCAGGGCTGGACCAACCAGCTTTCCTAACAGCAAAAGCCAGGAACCAAGCAGCACTGCGACCTGTCAGGCAGTGTCATAGTTAAACTCAGAACTACTTTCCCCTGATATCCGAAATTACAAGCACATAATAGAGGTCTTAATTATTTTCTCAGACATACCGTTCAACTCCAGCTTTTCTGCTTGGGCAGTAATTAAGTGAGGTAAATTTTATTCTTAGATTTTAGAATTGCATGGGGATACTCAACAGACTCTACTATCATCTTGGGAAATTGTAGTCACACAAGTCTGCTGCGCTGGCTTTAAATATTCAAAGAGATTCCTATGAGAGCAACCCATTGCCAGCCTAATATGACTGGTAACACTTTTACTATAATCCCCACTGCCAGCACTGGATTATGATCAACCGTTTGCAGCTTCTCTTTAGTCCATTCTTTGACTGCAATTTTCTCCTTCACTCTTCCTTTGCAAATCAAGGCTTATTTAGTAACATACAATCTCCATTTTCAGTACATCTTTCAGGATTTCAGATAGAAAGCAGCTCAGCACATGAAAATTAGCACACAAGCACACACCAGGATCAAGCTGCAAACTCCAAGGTTCTGGTCTTTATTTGACAAATGAATCCGCTACAGGAGAAGCGACAATCTCAAAACATCCCCGAAGAAAATTGGAGTGGATAAAGAGTAAAACATGTTGAAGAGAAGGCACCTGTTTATTAACTAGATATTGTAATATGCTTTCTATTTTTACAATGCAGTTAGAGTTAATATTTATGAGGCACATTTTCAATCAGGTGGCTAATTTCCGCATTCAGACAATCTGATGCGTTTTAATTCAGAGACATGTCTTCACTTATGCATCAGAATACGAAGCTCATTTCCTGCGCAGTGGAAGGCAGACAGCCCTAGTGCATAGTTACCACTTCAATCATGTTTCCAGGTGTTCTGCCTGACAATGCATGATGTAAATATTAAAGTAGCCTCTGTGAGCTGATTTCCTCTGATTCACCATTAAAAGCTTTGCATTAACCACTACAGTCAGGGCTGAAAATTCCAGGTACCCACGACTCACCTAGCTGTCACGTCCTGCTGTTGCGCGGCTTTTTCCCATTAAAGTAGCTGTAAAAGTTGCGTTACTCTCTACAAAAATCAAATTTATAAATACAGTTTTACAGAGTTATTACATTTGAGGCCCGCTCAGTTCACTAGCTAATACAACCAAATGAAAGTTTTTTGAAAAGCAGTCTTTCTCCAAGCTGGGTCACAAATGAAATAGCAGAGTTTCTTTAATATAGTAGCAGTAGGCATTCAAGAATCATGTCATGCGGTCATTCCACTGAGTAACTGAAGTTTCATTTGAGTCCCAGCTGCAGAATCTGGCCTTACACCATTCAGTCGTTAAATGACCAACAGAAACCCAAAGTTGATGTTCTAAGATTAGAGCCAAAGGTTTCTCTGCTTACAAGAAAAATTCTGCACAGTTGATATGTGCTTACGGATGTTCTCACCAAGTGAAAAGCTCATTACACTTAGAAAGTTCATCAGTACACAATCCCTACAAGCTATAACCTAAAAAAACATAATCTGTTCAAGGGAATTCTATAAAAATACAAAAAAAGTTAAGTTTTAGTAACTTACAGCTCCAGATCCTTCCCCTCAGCTTAATTCCTGCTTTTTACAAGAAAGGCCTGGGGCTATGCAAACCTTTGTTAAGTCAGAATTACAGCCCCCGTGCTTTTACAGTCAAATTTTGTGGACAGGTAAGGAGCTGCCCTCAACTGCCCAAGGAATTCATCCATCATACGGAGTCACAGAAGACAGCTGACTGTGCAGGTGAGGCGGCCCAGGACGGACTGCAGACACAGATCCAAGACAGACAATTATGGGCATCACACGTAAAAGACACATATATCATACAGAATTAGAGTCTATCATCTGTGTATTGTTTGTATGTCTGTATTATGTGTTGATATAACAGGTGTTGGGCAGCAGCCCCTAGTTAGCTTTTCTGCACTCATGTCCTCTATAATTTAGGCCCCATTAACATGACACTTGCAGATGTCAAGAACAACTCCATTGAGCCTGGTGGAATATAAAGGCTTAAATATATAAAGCTCTGGCTGCTGTCTCAGAAAAACACTCTTAGAAGAAAACACTGGTTGACAGGAAAGACTTTGATGCATTAGTATCTTTGTTACCTTTAAACTTCAATTCATAAGTCTCCAGTATACACAGCTGCATGCAGAAGATCTAAATCACAATCCACATGTTCTGTTCCGATAAGCTCCTATCTACCAGCAGACCAGCTTTTTAAACTTTGGTGCAATATATATTAATCTCTTTTATAGTTGGACATAACTAACAGTAATAGATTTAGTAACTCTTTTGGCTGAGATTGTATGTTTTAGATGTGTTTGCAATGTTTAATAATAAACACTGACAAAGTGCACTTGGTGTTGTCCTGAACATTTCTCCATGTACCTGCGGTCTGAAGGGAAGGAAATCTCATTGGGACATGAAGTGCAGCTACTAGTCATTTCACTCTGCTGCTTTATGCCTGTAGCAAAAATCAGTATGCAAAAACATTGCAATTGAAATATTTTTAACTAGCTGCTATTGAGCTAAAGATTGTTTTCCTTAATATGACCTAAGAAAAATCTAAACCAACTACTGAAGTTTGGAGCTGCATGAGCTTTATGATCCTTTCAGTCTAAATCTTTGAGACTGGCATTTCTAGTGCACAAAGTAACCTCTCAGTTAGTGAAATATCCCACAGAATTTCCACTTACATAACCAATCCATGGTCTTCCAAGAAAGTTCAAGTAAACGTGGCAAGCTCACCGTGTTGTAAACAGCTTTGCCTTTACTTTGCATGTATTTGCGAGTGGAGCAGCAGAAAATAATAATTGAGCTGTTAACTCATAGAAAGGATTTGCTTCAAGAACTGAGTCTGTATTAACAGGTGCTTTCCAAAGCAGTCTCTAAATCGAAACATTCCAATAGGCCAGCACTGTAGAACTGTAACATACAAATCTAATAAAGGCCTGTGAAGGCCTTAGAGGTTTCTGACCTGCTTAAAAACTTACTGAGAGTGATAGTCCCTAATCTTTTGTCATCTCCCCCAACCCAGAAAGCACAAATACAGGGTGGGAGAGAGGAGAATACGGAACAGTGCCCTTTTGTTGAATGCAGGGAAGGAATACTTGGGTACTCTGTGAGCTCTGACTCCAAAGGAGGATGCAGCATTATGTAAATACATCCAGAATAGTCAGAAAAAGAAAGTTTGTCTTTGATATTTGACAAATACCTAAAGATCAGCTGCAGGCAAATGCAGAAAAAACACATGTAGGCACAGAAACACACTTAAAATAAGTTTGGTCCTGCACCACTGTCTCATGTGTTAGTTTTGCTACTGGTCCTCCTGTGAAACATTTTGTTTATCCCCATATAGCCACAACAAATAAGAATGTGCACGGCCAAAGTAAATGACAGCAGAGTACAACTCCAACTTTACAGAGACAACTAGATGGCAGGCAGAATCTGAGTCACAAGCCACTCTTTCTTCAGCAAATCACAGCCATTTTATAATCCATTTTTCATGGAACTTATGATTTACTGTACATTTTGAAATGCCAAGTTCTCTCATGCTCCTCAACAACAGGAACCTGAAGTGTGCACACAGAGGGAGAAGGGAACAACAGAAAGACCAGACTAAAGCATAACATTAAACATACAAATGGTAAAATATAATGTACATGAAAGCTTCAAATAGTGCACAGCTGCATGAAAAGGTACCTCCCTACCTATCACACAGAGCTGAATTTCACAGCATCCATCTCTGTGTGGCTACGCCCCAGGGAACAGTGTTGGCATGGTAACTGCAGGCTCCATGGCTTGCTTTTTTCCCCTATTAGCAGGCACACGAGTTTTTTGTTAGCTTCAGGACCAAGTAAATGTAGACTGATCGCACTGTTTATTTGGGGCAAAAAGGAGAAGAGGAAGTTTGTCCAAAAACTCAACCAATCCTGCAGGAGGGAGAAGCAGAAGCACAACTTGGATAAAGGTCAAAAACCCCCCACCCAACCAACCAAGGAAAACCACACCAAACCACAAACAAACAAAAGCCCAACTAAACAAAAACACACCAAAAAAACCCAGCACAAAAGGAAAAGTTATACATGGCTTGCTCCCCAAACAGTGTCAGGACAGACTATGTATTAAAAACTTCGTCAATCTGACCAGAGTCACATTAAGGACAGAATGGGCTAAATTTAATTTTTATTCTGGTGACTTAATTATAGATTTCAGTTGAAAAGCAGAAGAGTGCTCAGAACTAGAGAAAGTCTTTAAATGATAGTTCAGTTAGTTTTTAAATTACTTTTGTAAATCAGGATTTTTTTCAAATAAGTTTGACTATCCTGTTTGTAGATCCAATTCTATATACAGAAAAAATGTATAGGAGTCAGTTTTAACATTTTTAAAACGAAGATGAGACTGCCTCAAACGATGCTTCCATTGTTTTTATCACAAAATAAGAACTTGCAGACTAATTAAACATTACATATTAGAGGACTATCAGAAAAGTAAAGGCCTGGAAATCACGATGCATGCAGTTTAACTTTATCTGTAACAGCATCTCAAGGCTCTCTCAATGGCTGAGTGAATTATTTCCTACTAGCCTTGTCCTTTTCCACACTCCATTTGCACAATACACACCAACCTGACCCAAAGTCGCATGGTGCATAATAAATGATATAAGAATTCCTTAGCTAGTGCTTGCAGTGGACGTGCTGTGGAGACGGTATGGGGCTGTAATAAATGCCCATGACAAGTACTGAGTCAATCAAATAATCTTGTATTTGTAAAGGTTTATGTAACTCTCTCTTACATACCAGTCAGGGTTTGCAGAGTAGTTAGAAAATGTGCTGAATAAACTGATCCTCTGGGCATTCCAGGCACATATAACGTGTGATGCCTTTTTGCACCGCCAGGTAGTAATATCGCCAGCTCTTCTTAGAGAAAAAAAATAGAGAACGTGATTCTGATACCTTCTGGAAATTTCTGTTACTGTGAATTAGACATGCTGTCAGGCTGCTAGCTCAACTACGTTTTGTTCTTCCAAAGCGTATCTCATCTGCCAGATGATGATGTAAGAAAGAGAGAGCAATGACAGATTCTGTTTCTTTTTCAAAAGTCAAATTATTTCAAAGCGTTTTATCCAATTCTTTCATACGGCAGTCTAGGCAACCACTAATCAAATCTCAACTTCATTCTGTCTCAGTTCCTTACAGCTTTAAAAAAAAAAAAAAGAAAAAAAGAAAAGCAATATAATTAACAGAAGTCTCTTGGCTGCTTATAAGATCTCTCCCATGTCTCCTCTTCTTACATCTCCCATTCTCTAAAACATTAGATTGTTAGAACCACTGTCTCTTCTTGCTACCCACCAATAGAACCAACCTTCCTCAAAAGCAAAGTGCTCTGGCCACAGTAAGTGGGGACAAGCGGATGTTGAAATACTGTGTTCATGTTCACATAATTGAAGTGTTGCTGTCTGACCAAGAGAAGCCACAATGCCTGGTCATTGACAGCACTGGGTACCTAAAGTTTGCAGAAACAGCATCTCTAATGACTGCGGCTGTGCGACAGGGTCACATTCTATACTGTTACTTTACTCTTCAATTTTGTAGAACTCAAGGAAAGTACAACCAATTGTAAGCCGAAGCTAGAGTAGTCAGAGCATTACACTTCCTGTCCATTAGAAAGATTAATACTTTAAAACAATTCTCCCCCTCCCAAAGAAAAGCCTTTTATTAAAAACAAGAAACTAAAAAAGACGGGGGCTATTCTCTACATTTCAAATAAATGATTGAGAGGAAGAACTGAAGTGGCCTGGAGCATTTACACTTTTACTACCGGGGGGAAAAAATACCTGCAAATTTGTTCTGATTAGTACCTACAATCCCTGCTTTTCTGGAGAGCCCAGTTCTCACTAGTAAAGGTTACTGGCAACATACATATCAAGGAGGTATGGCCAAAAGTCAATCAGGAACTCCAAAAAGTATTTAAGAGCTTTTCTTCTTGATTGAACAATAGGGTCCTTCACCTCCACTTGAGCTCAGTTCAGCTTCACAAGCCTCACTCTGCAGGGCTCTGCTGTTTCTTGTAATATAATATAAGAGTGCAGGCTTGTTCAGTGTGGAGTAACTAGGATTTCTGAGTCACTGAGTTCTCTACAGTAGCTGTACAGTAGCTTTGGAATTTGCCTTCTAAACATCTGATTTCTTATATGGTCCTTGAGTGTGGAAAAAAAAACAACTTCAAAAAACCTAGTGGTGAAAGTGTTCATTTGCAAATCACAAATTTAGAACTTGAAGCAATGCTTGGTGCAAATTTATGCCTTTTTCTATCATCAATTTCTTTTTAATAAAGGTTAAAATTGTAGGCGATAGTGTTCACTTGCTTCCATAGCTACTGTACTTCCACACATAGAGTAGTGTGCTAAATTTAAAAATCAATGTATTTCAGAGTTAATAAAAAGGATACAGTGGCAAGTGAACATGAATCATAAATAAGACACTATTTCTTCAAATTCATTTTGGAACAGTCTGTGGAACATTTGAATTACAGAAGGCCAAGTACAATATCCACATTTCAATGCAAGATGATCTGTAAGCCTCTACAAACTATTACAAAGAAGCTCAAACCCTGCTCAGGCACATTGATCAGTTTTATTTTCCATGTTAATGCTCTGACTAAAGGCTGAGACCATGTCTTCTTATCTAGGAAGGCTGGGAACAGCCAAGTAATGAAGCTTGTATTATATAGCCACATCCTTTTAAGATTCAGAACAAAGATTCGTGTTCTGCATATTACCAGGTTCTGTGTCCTGCATTGTTTTTTGGTTTGTGTTTTTTTGGGGATGTTTTTTCCTAAATCATTAGGAAATCTAGATGTATTTGTCACATTGGAGTTATACATGCATTTCTTAGTAGTGAACTGAGCAGCGTGTTCTTATCTTTCTCATACAAAACCATTTTTCTACAACTAAGAAAAAACAACTGCAACAACAGTAACTTTACCTCATTTTTAAGATGAAACACCGTGTACAGTTTTAAAACCGAATGCTAGAACAGCTAATATTTAAGAAGTGCTCAAGTTATGTAAAATGAATTATACAGAAAATACTGAAAAGAAGACCTAGTTATCTCTAGAAGTTTCTTATCCAAATTACTGTTAGACCAGAGTGATTATCTCACTGAGATTTGACTGCAAATGGCTGGACATAATGATATCATACCAAAAGCTATTTGTAAGCATTTCTGGGTTTTACACGTGAAGATTTCTTTTCATATACATGCTAGTCTTCACTGCCGAAATTATTATGACCAAAGTCATTTAATAGAACCCCTTACAACATGTTACTTCATAGCATGGCCTAACCATACGCTATATCAAAATAAGATTTGGTAAAGGCAGTACAGGAAACAAAGGAAATAAGATTACGCTAATTCAAACACTGAATAAAGAATGGAATGACTGTCTTAATTCAGGCAATTTGAATTATTAATGAACTGTTTGCATCTGTAGAGGTTTGCTCTATTAGAAAGATTTCCTCAACCATCTGGATCAGGAAATTGGAACCTCAGCTTCTGAAAGGTCAGATGCAACAAGCTGGAAAGGGCTGCTCTTTTCCAGAACTTATTTCTTTGACTCAAACCGAATTACCAGGAAGTCCATCCTCAAAGGTGGGTAACAAAGTGCCACAGTAAAACGAGCAGGACCCAAATACATGGTTCCAAAACTGGTCTCAAATACCAAAAGGAGATGGCATTTCTGCCATCAAAACATTGCAACAGGTGCAATGTTCAGTTTTGCATCTGACTTCTGTACATGTCTGTCACCATTCGTTACTGAACAATCACAGCAAGAAAAGAAGTCCCATTTTGTCCTGCACCTGGTGCCCTCACCTCTGTTCCAAAGAGGAATATTTGTTGTTCAGGTTGGCACGCTGTATCAGGTTTAGTCAGCCCATTAACCACTGTGAGAACACAGAGAATGATTTTCACTCGTGAACGAATGTTGACCATTCATTCTTCACACTGGAGAATTCTAAGTCTTACAGCATCTGACATGTAAAATCACTCAGAACATGCAAATCACATGATTTACATACTATTAGACCTCTAGGCTTACAGTGATAATCTCATTTGTTATCTATACGCAGCAAATTCTACTTAAAAACCAGCACTATTTATCAATGTCTAAATTTGACTGAGACTTTCCATGAGAAAATTGTTGTTATTATTGCCAACATGGCTAAAAGAAATCATCAGTCTTTCACATTAGGTATTTTATCCCTTTAATAAACGTTATAATTAAGCAAGATTTAGTCTTTCATTTATTATTTTTGACCTCTCTGCACGCCATTCTTAGGAAATTTGCCAATCTTCTTTACAGACAGTTACTTCCACTTCAAAAAACACCCTCCTTGCTTCCAGTGTTGCTCTTCCCTTTTAAACTGAAACAAATATTCAAACCTTGCTTTATTTTGAATCGCAATGAGAGAGAGAACTCCATTCTACAAAGCAAATAACTATTAGAGATTCAGGTAAAGAAACAGAGGTGATCTCGTAGGGATTCAAAATGTTTTCGAAGCCTTGATGTTAAGATTTGCACTCATGACCAGGGGCTGTCTCTTCATGGTACTATTATCTGATGCCATTAGAAAAAACACAGGCAACTGCCACATACACGGAATGTTCTGTAAATGAGAATAAGCAACGATTCTAGCACCACATTTAAAAGAAATCTAGTATGAAGCTTCAGAATTTTACATACAAAAGTTAATGAATATCCCCTGCATATACGTCTCGCCAGTTCTTCAAACATCCCATGCCTTGTAATCACACAATCTTCAGAAGGGATGCATATAGTCAGAAAATGCTGTCATTGATTTAGGCATAACAGTTGGTAAATACACATCAAATGTACCATAAGAGAGTTTTACTACCATCTCCACTGGAAAAAAAAACCAAAAAACAAAAAACAACTTTTAATGATGCTTTAAAGTCAGCTGGCTAATGGTACATGGCTAATTTCCCCATCCATTTTGTAAAAACCTATTACAGCTACAGGATCCTGCACATTAAAGCATTGCAGCTTCTAAAACCATGTAAAAAGACATCCTGCAAGTAAGACAATCATAAGATGCAGGCAGAGATGGTATTAGCAGACTAGCATCACCGGGGCTTAGAGTAACCGCTTCCCTAATAGGATTCCCCCACATCTCATCCTACCCCATTGCATCTTCTAAGCATCTGTTAAATGACATAGCAATTCTTATCATGCTCTTGGCAAATCTTTTGCACCAAATCAACTATAGTATTCCCAACAGTAATCAAAAGTTACGTTTCCAAGCCTGGATTCACCAGCACATTTGTGATACATAATAGATGTCCTAGATCTTCCTGATGAGTATAAGTCTCCGTAGCCAAATAAATTGCATTAACATTTGTTTTTTACTTGCAGCTGCAACTTTGCCATTTGTTTCTGCCATGCCTGAAAAATTCCACACTTAAACTCCAGTTATAATATTCTTAAAACAAAGAAAGACAAAATAAAAAGCCTTAAATCTGATAAAAAATAAATTTTTACCACCAATATGCTTGCTTTGCTATTGTTCTAAAGAGACATGTTTACTATTCCTTCATTAATTTCAGCAATGCCTGTTGAAGAGGAAAGTTGCAAAGAAACACAGCAGATTTCTCCTGGAAAATTATGAAGCAAACAATGGTATTTTCACAGTGGTAGCTATTCAGCTTTGCTAAGCAAAGCAGGAGAAAGGTATGTGGCAAAGCACAGTCATTAAAGCAGTTCTCAGTAATCAGGTAATCAAAGGTTTTACTTTATACTAATGTATCATTGACATTTAGCTGTACGGTTTTGTTCTACTGTGAAGTTCCACAAGTCCTAGATGGAATTACTGAGTACCTCATGCACAGCCCACAGCAATCAGGGCTTTGTAATTAATATTTCTGAAACAAAATGTGCCCTAATTACTTTAGAAACTTCTTGTAAAAAAAGTGGCATAAGTGAAATGGAATGTACAACTGAGTTCCAAGTTCAACAGTTACCACAAATACTTGCTAGAAACCCTTTACACAGATCCACAACATCCTCTGCAGAAGACTGGACAGTCTTATACAGTCACCATTTGAATTGTGGACATGAACATATGGCACAAAAGTGATAAGACAAAACGATGGCTGCTTTTCCTGGTGCCTCTGAACTACTTTGTTCTGAAGCAGCCAGCCAGAAAGACAGACCTACTCTTATCAGGTTTCAGAGGCAGCGATTTAATATTTTACATAAGAACATAGAGAAAAGTTCACTGCAGATGCATCTCAAATCTGTAGGTACCAGTAGAATACATTAACTTCCAAAGGGCTTCCAAAAATTCATTTACTTACAATTCTAATAGCTTAACTATGTTTCCAAAGTTTATTCAACATGAATATTCCTAAATGATGTTTGTTATTCTACAATACATCAGAAGTTTCAGGCTGGTTGGTTGGTTTTTTAAGAATATCTGTGTTTCTTTCCTGCATTCAGCAGCCAGCTATGGGTATCTCTAACAAGGCACTCAGCGCCCTCTTCTCTCAGCAGCAGTGTTCAGCACATCGCATTACCTTACTGATACTGCAGAGAATTATTGGAGTTTTGCAGAGAGATCTTGACTGCAACCTGTTCCTGCTGTACTGATGGAGAGGCAGTACATGTAACTCTACGAATGCTGACTGCATCAGAAAACACAACCTTCCAAGAGCTACCAGGGAACACATATCCTGGCTTCCCTGCATTGAAGATTTGGCTCCTAAAGAAGTTTGCTATGATCTATTAACATCAACAGGAATCACACAGGTGAATATTCACATCAGGTCCTGCAAACATACCTTTCTGATTTAACAACTAATGCCAGCATAGTGGGAGGAAAATCATACATAAATTATTATGAGTATGTAAAAATAATTTGGCTATTCAATTAAGGCTTTAAGGAAAAAAAAGATTCTGCAATGCTACAAATACAGATTTTTATTTTATGAATACCCATCTCTGCTTCAGCAGGTCCATTTACATGCCCAAATCTTTGGAAACTCAAGAGCTACAAACAGTTTTCTTGAAAACAAAAGAAAGCCCTCCCAGTACTTTTATGAAGATTTCACAGCTACTTGCACGGGTAAACATTCCAGAACACATTCCATTATCAAATTCTTGAGAAGATTTGAAAACCAAAACAAAATCAAATGACATTCCCAACCAGAGTAGTTTGGTGTTTCCTCACAAAACCATGACTATGCTGTTGGTCCCTGAAAATAATAATTTGACTCTAAAGAATACTGCAGCTGAGATAACCTAATGCGCCACAAACTATTTCTAATGTAAAACCTGCAACTTTAATATCGGACAGCAAGAACTGTGTATATTTCCCAATAAGCATACTGCTTTCTAATTTTAAAGACCTATTTGGAAATCATTCTGCAGGAACCTTTTCTCCACAGTGGGATTCAACAGCAGATTAGCAGCAGTTAAATATCTGAGATTTGTACCCTGTGGTTAAGCAAAGGAAAAAGCCATGCTGGTTGCTAATATTTTGGTCAAATCTGACTTTAAAGAAAATAAGAAGCCTGGGACTACTGACTGTGATTTAAGTACGATTCTACCCGGGACAAGTTCAACCTTTGCAATAAAAGGACAAATTTTTGATAACAGGTTCTAGAACCATTCTAAGACTTTCCTCAGGGGAGCAGTTGGACATACAAAAGTCATGCTGCTAATCACTGAAGTGTTTGTGAACTTGGTTCACGTACAAGTGAATCCGATTTCCTGCTGCCTTCTCTAGCAATTACATTTGGCTTCATACAAGCAACACCTGCAAGTACAATTTTACAGTTTGACTGTGAGTCTATTCCCTAGCACTATGGCTGAGCTGATTATTTTAATTTGAGCCACAATGTCTGTGAATTCTTGTGAGATTAAAAAAAAAACAAACAAAACAAAACAAAAAAACACAACACCTTATATACACAAATCTTGTGGTTTCCAAACACAAAAGTTTCTTAAACATTGTAAGCCTATTGTAAAGATCTCTGGAAAACTTCAACAGAAAAAGAAAGCAACCTAGTAGTAATGTCCCCAAACAACATACAAGAAATAAACAAGCTAAGTGAATTATGTTGTTTACAAAAATATCTAGAAAAGGTTTTCATCTTTCTCTATATGTTAAGGAAACAGGCTTCAGATTTCTGTCCCTTTCACATCTGTAAAGGAAGCAGTAGGAACAATATGTTACTGGAGTCCCAATAGCATTATCAAAGCCCTTCATATAGGGAAGGATAGATTTCCTTTCCAGGTTTTATTTCAGAAGAGATCAGCCTTGTCCAGAGAGTGATCTCCATTATGCAACCTCCTCTCTCTGGGCAAGTAGCCTCTGGGCCACCCCTAAGTCCCTATTCAGTACAAGCTGTGCCTCCAGTCCCAGCCTTTCTTTCCCTTGTGCCTGGCCAGTACAGCTGCTGGGTCTCTACACTGATGCAAGATCAGGTTTTGGTTTCAACGTTTGCTACTTAGACCACTCTGATCTCTTTCCCTTAGAAAGCCCCTCCTCAAACTGTGACATCTTTGGGACACACACCTTCGTACATCCTTATAAAAGTTACCAGGAATTATTCTGGCCCATTAGCAGTTAGAAATTATGGGAAAAAGAGATGGGGGGGAAAAAAAAAAAAAAAAGTACCTGATACAAAATTAAGTAAACTGTAAGAGAAATTAAATGCAAAAAAAGTAATTAAAAGTTTGTAAAAAGCATTTCCCAAAGCAAGCAAGCACACGTATCCTTCCTCCCAGAAAAACCCACCACACTACAGGATCTGGAAGACAGTCTGCACTAAAAAAAGCACAAAGAAAGTGGTGCAAGAAAGATGAGAGAATTCTCCACGTAAGTGACAGAGCTAAAACATGCAGTGTAAAGCCTGTGGGAAAGAGCAGATCTGTTTCCCTCTCCCTGCTCAAAGTATTGCATCTACTCAGCCAGAACTGCTTGGTTCCATCCCCAGGCTCAGGTTTAGATGCTGGTGCTGCCCGTGGCTCTTGCTCACAACCCTCTCTGAGATTTCAACACATCATTTTTCCCTTCTTCGCCCCCTGCCTTGCCGCCTGTCCTTGCCAACCTAAACGGACAAGACAGACTCATTTGGAGCAAACACTGCCTTTTGTGGCTTTGTGCAACACTGGTCAAAGTTACCAGTCTCTAAAAGATTAAAATACTAATAAAGCATCCAGAACCAAGACCTTGGCATGGTTCAGTACTGCAGTAGACATTGACCTCATCTTTATCATGGCTACGCAGTCATCTGAAAATACATTTAGGTTAAGGTTTTAAAAGAAATCTAAAACATGCAAAATTCTACCTTCTGTGAACTCCTCTGAAAAGCTCTGTACAAAATTATTTTCGCAGGCCAGTAAAATGTCTAAAACACTGAAATATTTCCTCAAAAGTGGAAAATGTTCAACTGAGTGTCTGCTCTCTCCAGCTTAAACTGGTTCAAAGTCATTAGCTTAATTTTAAATAATTGTATTTTGATTTTTGGACTTCTTCTCAAAATAACTGAAAAAAACCAGATTTTTTAATGAAAACTCTAAATATTTCATTTTGAAAATACAAAAATGTAAAGTTCCATTAATTTTGGTTCAAATTTGTTTTTTCTTAAGGTGGGACATCAATGAAAAACAATCCTATTTGGCAAATGATTTTGTTTTCAGTTAATCCATATTTTAACATACATGGGTTATGCAGAAAATATCATCAGGAAGGTCTGTTTCCTTTGTCTACAATATTCTTCAGTAGGAACTGATGATGATTCAGAGTTTGTATAATCAGATTTTTAATTTACACAGAGGTTTCAGCCTTGGATTGGGGATGGGAACCCACACCACAAAATTATTATTTGCCTGGAATACAGAGGGGATACAAAGTCCCTAATGCTGCTTATCCTGTGGTACTTGCCTCAATATAGGAGAATGGGAAGGTCACTGGAAAAAATCCTACTGAATTTTTGAATGCACAATAGGATTTGGTGTAGAGGAAACACGCAGGACCAATAACGCAGAGATAACAGACTGAAACCCTTCTCTGCCATTAGCTAGCACCCTACCATGGCACCAGGCCTGAAGCCTGGCTTTTGGGTATAACCGGGGCACCAGCCGAGGTCCCACCTTCCCTCAAACCAACAGAATTATATAATCATTTCCAACATTTCCAAATACTGAAATACAGCATGGCAGATTGTGGGGGTTTGAATTTTTGCAAGGTATTAAGGAGAGAACATCCCATCCTCTTTCAAAGCAGAGTCTTAAGTATGAAATGTATCAGAGGTATCCAGGTAAGGACCTGGATCTAGACAGAAATGGTAACTGCTGCTTTTCTGAACTGTGCAAATGCTGGGAAGACACAGCTATCAAGTACCTGGTCATCATCAGCAGGTGAATAGTCAAATATTTGGACCAATAGACTTAGTTTAGATTTATACTTCACATATATAATTAGCCATACAATTCAATTTTTATACTACATGGATATTAATGACATAGCTGCAACTGTAATAATACAGTTTGTTTTACTGCATACAAATTCCCTGCATATTAAATTTAACTTACTAAGCAATAATAAATTTCATTTATTCAATGATGTATGCGCTATGCAGTCTTATTAGCTGATGTTATTACAGCTGCCAACCACTTGGCCTAGCAGTAAACAGTTATCACATCATCATTTTAATGGATGGGAACTCAGGTTTTACTGTACATGTCTCAAACTACTACCATAAACAATGACTGTAGCATACTAATGAGCCACCTTACTACAGGCTGTTCTCAGAATTTAATTATTCCCAATCACTTACCTTTACTTAGGCTGAGCATCAGGATTGTTCAGTACCAACTCTATTCAGAAAACACTGTACCTGCTTGAATCAAGTAACCTTTTTACGTTGTATAACTCATCTAAGAATTATTTGTTTAAAAAACCTTAACTCATTTTCAGATTAATGAAGGAATTATCCCCAAACAGGTTTACCACACATTAGAATGTCAAAGTCCTTAGTTGCTTCTCCATACTCATAGGAAATTCAGCTTGGAAGGGACCTAAAGAGGTCTGTAGTCCAACCTCTGGCTCACTGTAAGGTCAGCTATGAGGTCAGACCAGGCTATTCAGGGTTTTATTGAGACTCAAGTCCTTTCAATAATGAGAACAAGGATAAAGATAAGTGTATTTAGCCCCTGCTTACAAACACTCTTTGAGCGAGCACGGTAGAAACAAACCTCAGTACCAGAAGCATAGTGCAGAGAAATCTGAGCTGGGTCCACGTGATGCAGGTTGATTCAGAAAACCCTCTGTAGGCTGAGCTGATTAGTTTCAGCACAGTTCACAATGAAATGACCACAGTATTTCTGGTCCCCAAGCATGGAAGCATGAATAGAACTTCGGAATTTGCTCCTCTTCCTTTCAACTGGTAGCTAAGGCCATCAAGAAAAGTGCTTATCCATTTTTTTCAAATTTATGAATAAAACAAAAGGACAACTTCTTCAGGAAAAATACTCAATTAACTCAGCCTGTTTCCTAAGCCTGATTCTTCATGCACTGTTACATGAAAAGACCATGAAAAGGAGCAAAAAACCCCATGACTAAACAAGATGTAAGGTTAGTGCTTGATGTTTCAAGCTTTCTTTCAGTCTTCCATTGTTTCTGCATAAATAAAACTATTGTTTCTTAACCAGAAATGAGATTTATATAAATCAAAATTACTGATGAAAAGTAAACATCATTTTCATCAAATAAAAGTTAATGGAAGAATCAGAACAATATAATATTTGAAACATTTCTAGAACAGTAAAACATGTAAGTATATAACTTTTTTTTCTCTACAGGTCAAAATAAATTAGATTTCCTAAAACAGACACAGAAATAAATTTTGATGTGTATAGTACACAAACAATAATGATGCTGTTAGAGAATCAGTAGCACATACAGGATTTTGGTAGTACGGAATAAATTCAAGGGCTAAAGATGCAGAAGAGGGAGAGGTGAAAGATCTTCAAATTTCATGCTGCAGTTCACAAGATTAACATTTAAGCAACCCAGAGTGAGAATGAGCAAACGTTACATTCAAATATTTCTGGCTGTTCAATTTAGACTCCTGTTAAAGCCCTATTAAGAACCTTTCAGAGGCAAACAATGAGCTTTTCAAAAATAAGACAGCAAATCTCTGATAAAAAGAGCCAATGTTGAGTCAAACAAGTGAAGATTATTAAACGTTTTTTTAATAACTGAAAGCATGGAAGAATTTTTTCACCTTAAAAATGTAAGAATTCACACATAGCTATCAGTTGGTAAATATCAATAGATTTAAGGGAAAGCATTTATTAGTTTTCTATTTTAAATTGTTTTGTATGTGTCTGAAATAATCTAACTGTAAATTACATAGTTAAAATAACAAAGTTCCTTTGTATAATTTTTTTGTAGGTGACTGCCAATTTTGAGAAGTGATTACATTTCACATGGATAGAAAAGAGTTATAAAAGCTACATAATTAAAAGACCTTTGCTATATAGGTAAAGTCCTTCTGGCTTATACTAAATCTGAACAACAAACTTCCACCTAACACAATAAAACAAGAGAATCTACCAACCCTGAACCATGGGCTCAGAAATTACAGCTACAGAACTGCTTCAGTTCAGTTACTGCTTCAGCTTGCTGGCTGGAAAACTACCAAGCCTCTGAGCCTTCCCTGCAGCATTTTATAACCAGGGGCAGAGGAGAAAAGAAACAGCAAACAAATCGAGTGTCAGCTGCCTGACAGGGGCTGAGCACTCTCCACTCTCTTTTATTTCAATTTCTGATTAATTCTTAGACTAAATATCTACATGCATCCTGTCACTATAAGCTAAAAAGTTATTACCACAAGTTGTTAGGCACAATCTCTTCCCCATTGAAGGGAGCAGCAAACAACTTCCAACAATGTTAATGGATGCAAGAATAACAGTTGCTGCTATTGTTGTTACATCTCTTCAGTGCTCAGTTCTTGGCCTGCACCTTAGAAGAAACCATAGAAGAAAATTATGCAGTTTCTGCTCAAGTTTACTATTGCATTGGCTTCTAACCAATTACCAGCCAGACAAAGACAAGTTAAATATTCGAGGCCTGTGAACAGCTTTCCCTTGTTGTGACCCATTTGCTAGCTGGAATTTATGAGACCAGAGTGCGGTCTGTCAGAGGATCACAAAACTTCACTAAAACACAACACTTTCCCTGTGACATACGCATTAATAAACATGATAAAATGGGAGGGAGGAATGAAGATGTAACAAATATTCAAGCATTAGTCCTATTTCTCAGTAAACTTAAGCCTTTGTGATTAGATTGCAAAACAGCACATACAGCTTTTTTTCTTCAATACAGTAACATGACTCATGGCTTTTTTTTTTTTTTACTTTTCTGTAATCAGTAAGATCACTTTAGATTAAAGAAGTTGCAGGAACACTACAATAGACAATGATGTCTGCAGGTATATAGCATACACAAAAATGCCTGTATAGCACGTGCTGCATGATCCCTCATACAAACAAAGCAAGAAACAGAAAAAGATTCAGCCTGAGAAACCCACCTTCTGACACTTCCCAGGTCCTTCAGCAGGATGTGGGCCAGACAATAATATTAAGCTTTGTATACTCTAGGAGAAATTGTTCCACCCCAGAGATCTTCAAGTAAGACTGTATATTATACACATGAAGCTAAGTAGTGGAAGATGTACTATATTTTCCATTAACAAAACCTTAAATATCTTCTTTACTTGCAACTTCAAATGTAGTTTTCTATATGCAGTTCATTTTGGACTGTAGATCTTTTTTCCTCCTCTTACACACAGTAATACTAATGTCACTTCCCTTAGCATACAAAAATGTCCTAGATTTCCCCACTTAGTCTCTTTGAATTCTAATATATATCAAAAATTCATGCAAAGAAAAACATGTCTAGAATACAAATTATGGAATTAGATAATTATGACAAAAACTGTATTTAACTGCACTATCTCAGGCCTAAGTCTACCAGCTGAAATTGGCATATAACCAGAATGAACCAGACTGAAAGCAGTCTGGAATTACAGATTCCATCCTCTCCCAGAAGCATTTACTGATGGCAACTCACAAAAGGGTTGAGACTGACTTGCAAGCACCAGGCAGAAGCAGCATCAGCTCTGTGATGCAGGCATCCCTGTCCCTACCTTTACACTTTTGTACTGCAATTTTGTGGTTCTCTTATGAGGTATCAACCGAACATACAGTTCTGGGGCACAGGATATTCCTCAAAATAATTCCTTTTAGTTTAGAGAGACGAAGCTGTGCACCAGGTTGCATAATATTATCATTACTACTTATAGCATTACATTATATATAGGCACTTCTTACATTGTTCAGACACCAAGTATACAAGTTAATTCAGAGAGATTGTATGGAAATCAAGTTTACCACATGCAGTTATTACTGTGCTATGCCTAAAAGATTTGAAGTGCATTAGAGCTCATATAAAATGGTCAAAAGCACTCAACTCATCCAACAAACACAAAGGAGCACAGATTTTCTGGAAGATGGCAGTAATCGTGCAAAATTTTTGCATTTTACTTGTAGTAATGGGAAGTAAAGAAGGAGCGATCTGTGTAACTAACACTCTCACAGTTTCTATGGATGCAATTAGTATCTCAAGGCAGCTACAACATTTGCACAATCCAGAACAAGCCTGTAAAGTCTTAAAACCTAAATGTTATTTTTTGCATTTAGTATTTTATCCTCCTGAAAAGGCTATACCAACAGAAAGTGGGACCAGAGTCTAAATTAACAAACACCATAAACTTTAAAAGAGACCTGCCTTGGCAATAAAAGAGGTATGTTTTTGCTAAGTAACTCATTGAACTAAAGTAAAAAAAAAAAAAAAAAACAAACAGCACTGAAAAGAGGACTTTTGACCTCACAACAGACTTTGGAAGAGGCCTCCTCTTGCTATATAGCTTACTAGTGTTGATGAAAGCCCACAACACACTATTAAACCTTTTCAAGGCCATGTACTTCAAACCCATGAAAAGCAATCTGGTTAAACTCACTTATCTGTTTACTACCATCTTAGTTCCAAACAACTGACATTTTATATCTGAAAGCTTTAACTCAGGCCTTAAAAAGTATTTATAGGAAAATAAATACACCTCCAATTCCTGAGTGAATTTCTAATGCTGAGACAGTGATTTTTTTAAATCAACTCCAAACTTGAATATTCATACTCTAACACTTGGACTACAGTAGCACAACGAGAAACAGACACTACTAGATCCATACAACATGTAGACTAGATACAAAAAGCATCATAAAACACAAATACAAACTTAAGGAATTACCGCAGGAAAGCACTTTTTTCTTCACAGAGAATCATGCTGGAAATCAGAAGGAGCTACAGAGGTAAGGATCTGAGCAGCAGAAGCGTTCTTTTGGTGATGGAAGGGATTGAAAACATTTTTTTCCTGTTTTCTACTTCCCAGTTAATTCTACTAAAAACATGCAGGACAGATGGATGTTACTTCCAAAACGTTCTTTGTGCATCATATTAGTGAACGTTGTTCATATCAAACATCCTCAAGGTATCTTAAAGACAAAAAATGGATAAAAAATGGATACTTCAGAAAAAAATTAATTAATGGCCAAAAGTCTTTCCCATAGAAGATACAACCATGAAGAAAGCTTCACAAGGAAGAAAAATACAGATGTTTGTATGTGTCCAGTAATGCTTATAAAAAAATATCATATGAAAGAAATTTTCTTTTCCATTGTGCTGCCTGGCATTGTGCCTAATTAATGTGATAAATAAGAAAAATGGATTAAAAATGATCCTGCATAGCTTTAACTCTCTACAAGCTCTTTCCAACCTGAAAATTATATTTGCTCTCAGCAAATGTTAATTTCTCTGCTAAAAAATAGCTAGGATTGCTGAGAGGTTAATGAGATATATTTTAAGAAATATTTTAATATATTTTATTATAGCAAGACAGTAATTACATTTTATTAATAAGAAAGCAGTAAATCCAAAGTTGCACTTTTAATGGACCTATTCCTCTTAACATCTCCAGTCATTTTATAATAATTACCTCAAAGTCTCTACCCAAATAAAATCCTCAGTGGAATATGTTTCATATCCAGCTCCCAGAGTCTTTGGTTCTGACTCCAGAAAACTGATTTAATGGTAAGACTAACCTGAGCTGGTTTAATTTTCAACTCTGTTTTTTCTGGGTTTTTTTGTTTCTGTTTGAATAAAAGAGGGACTCTCAAAAGACTCTAATCCCCCTACACTGCACTTCTTTCTTCTTTGCCTGAACATGCTGCTATGTCCATTCAGAAGATTATCTGCTGGTTTGAGCATCCAGTCAGTTCTATAATTTAACATTAAGCCTATTTAACAGATGGTTCAAACAAGGCTCCTAAGTGTTTTACCCATCATCACAGACCAAAGCAGCAAATGAAAGAAAATGATGCTAAAAATCCTGCAAGTACATCCACAGAATTTAACACACCTTCGCAGTTCTCAGTTAACAGCAGGTAGGCAACCAAGTAAGCAAGTCTCTGAACTGAAACAGGTAACTTTGACATCAATCTAGCAACTTTGACATCAAACTCTTTTTTTCTTAAAGTAAGAGAATAGTTAACAAAAGCTACATACATATCTGCTGATATAAACTTGAGATATAATTAACAAATTGACAGATTCACTTAAAGGAATTCACCTTGAGGGTTGTTGCAGGATATCAAGTTATACTTGTCTCTTCCATTGCTGGAGAAGAATGATGCATAACAGCAGTTCTGAAATTATGCTTGTTCTGTATCCTGTCAGCATTCTATTTTATTAATTCTGTCAATGAGAAACAGACACTTTGTTTTGTTTTTCCTGTCAACAGTTCAATGGGGGAAGGCAACAAGCTTGGAGACAGCTCAAGAATGTTTAATTGCTTTACAAAACAGCATGCTACGGGACTCGCCCTGAGTGCGAAGTAACAGATGGACAAAATACCCATCAACCTGACTGTGACGTGCCCACATTTGCAAGTACCATTCATAATGAATCCACAACTAGGTGGATTTCTCCTTCCTCCCAGGTTTCAGGAGCATGGCTTTTCCCCCATTGTTACTTGTCAGCTATAATGGATCTATATGGATTAGTGTTGTGTCCCTGATAAGCTGTGACGCTAGGCAGCTAATCATCTTCTCCCCCTTCCCATCACTCTTCCTCAATACAAGTCATTCTTGTCTTTTATTAACTGCCCCCCTCCCTGAACTTACAGACCTATTGATCTTTTACTGTTTCAGGAGACAGCTGTAGAATGTGTAGCAGGCTATTTGTTGTCTTACTGCATCTTCAGCAATTGATGATTCTGTTACTGTCTAAACCAAACATAATCAGATACATAATTCCGTCTTGTAGCTTTAAGTAACCTTTACCACATTGTAAAGGCTACACAGTTAAATCAGTGGCTCTGTTTCTGAATCACATCAAGAACTGCTGTTGGATTAGAAATTGACAAGAGAATTACTCCGGTCACTATGGGTAGATTTTCTTACCATACTGCTCCCCAATTTTCAGGCCAAACCTGCCTTTAGTCTGATCAATTCGAGGGAATGAACAGATGATAATACAACTTCCCTACCATTCCTAACTGCAAATTACTAAGGAAAACACTGTCAACCTGTGCAGTAATCTTCTACACCAGACCATGCTTGTGAATCTGTACCTTTCTCAAAATGAATTTTGGAAAGAGCAAGAGCAAAATAGAAAGAACAATAAAGTAGACCAAGTGCTATTCTTCCCATCTTGCAAGTAATTTCTCAGGAGCAGAATACGAAGAATCAACCTAACAGCTATTTAAAGAAGCTGTCTCACTATTATGAACCATAGTGTAAGCTACGTAAATTTCACCGCAGAAATAAAATTGTTCTCTATGGTTGTTGGTAGGGTTAAGTATCATCTAGGAGATAATATGCACTCTCTGTTCTTGCTGAATATCATTTAGTACAGAATAGCAATGGAAAGGATTTTCCTCATTAACAAACCATGATGGGGGGAAGAATGAAACTTAAGACAGCTAATTTTTCCAGGATAATAGTGTTCTTCATTTTTAGGTCATTTGAGTTCCATATTAATTATAGAAAGATGGAGGCTTTACAATCCCTCGGCTCCCTCTCTCATTACATATGTAATTGTAAAAGCTACCTTGCTGTAATAAAACATTAATCTCTGTACTTCTTTTTATGGGATCACAGGCTCATAGTGATGGATGACCATGTATCAGAGCAAATTTCCACAGTACACTGTAATATCACAGAGTCATCACTTGGAATGTGAAAGCACAAACCCAGAATCTCAGCTAGACTACACTTTTTTTGGTTGGTTGTTTTAGACCGACTTGCTGAAGTAATTTCTGAGTCATATTGTACACAGGGATACCTGTCATGTTCTTTAGGCATAGTCATACCTCATTGAATAATTCTGCCCATGTACAAATACAGAGAACAGTAACTATCCTCAGAAACGTGCCTTACTGGCAGTGTTAAAGGCAGAATTCATTATACCCAGGAACAACAGTACAGGCCATTGGCATGTATGTTATGCAGATTTAAACAAAAAAGATTGAAGAGATACTATTTCATTGCACTTGATATGACAATACTTGCTTTGTAATTTAGTAACGACAGAAATTCGAATGCTTGATAACTTATCTGAGGATACATTGATGCAGTTTATTTCATCTGCAGAAAAAAAATCTGGCACGTATCTTCAGCTAGTGTTCAAATATCATGTCTAATGATATTGGCTTTTTACTCTTTTTTATGATACAAGACAGCCACAATCTACAAATACACCTGGAAGATACATGTACCTATTTACAATAGCTACTTACAGCTGCTTCTAGATTGAAAATACACCAACACACCAGACCGAAAAAGTGTATCAGTCAGCAGCTTTCACTAAAAAGGAGTAAATAAAAACAAGGAAACACTTGATTCCCAAGTTCTCAGAAGCCTGAACTGGAAGCTATAGAAAAGTTCAAGGTCACAATGACTGTATTCTCTCAATCTAAGGTTCCTAAATCTTTAATTAAGAACAATCTTCACACAGGAAGTTAAGTACATTTCTTTCAAACATCCTACCTCTCAAAGCTCATCGCCCTTTTCATGGAAATCACAGTGTGCAGGTCAGCCAAATTAAAAGCCTTAAAATAAGAACTCATATTAATTTTTTGAGAAAGACAAAAGAAACACTGGTTCCTTGGTCCTTTTATCTGAAGGCAGAATGGGACCTAACTCTAGTGCTACTGACAACAATTTTAATATGACGAATACACATAAATATCCAAATAAGTATGATACAACATAACTAATGCACTGCTAGATACATATACACACACACAGGTACATATATTCTCAGCAAATTCTATGCAACTTACATAAACAGGTCTTGAGGAAAGAGGAGGGAAAAACAAAACAACCTCAAAAATTTAATCTGTTATGTATCTAATTGCATATACATAATCCATATAAGCATGCATAAATCAGTCTCTCACATACACTACCTATACAGAATGGGGAAACCTCCCATACCTCTGAAAAGAGATACTAAATTGCAAAACCAAACCATCTTACTTGTTGATCCTTAGAAAAAAGAAGGTTTACAGCAGGAAATCCTGCTCTTTGGATCAAACCAGTCAAAATCAGCATCACATTAGTATCAATGGGATGGTGTCGCTTTGCCAATCTATGTATTTCTGTGTAACTCAAATTATGAACCTATACCCTTTACAGAATATTTTCCCTTCATCCTATCCAACACAAAATGTTGTGTTTCACTCACTTTTCAGTGTGTCTTCTTTTGTAGGGCTACACTAATGTTAGTTAAATTAAAAGTGTTTGAAGTTCTAGCTAAGCACTTAACATTTTCTCCATCATTATCAAGCTGCAAATAGAGAGCAGTAAGTATTTATTTTCAGAGAAGGCTCTTAACATCATGTAAACTGAATAATAAGGTATGAAATTCAGGTTTCACTGTCACTGGACATTATTCACATAACAGGCTTAAGAACTACTGTAACGAATGACAGGTGCCCATGGTCATTTATCTCCTGCAAAAGCAAATGTGCTTTGCTGAGAGACAACAGGCATCTGAGAGACTTACGCAGAGCTTTTGGATTAAGGCTAAAGAAATCCATGGTACGACAGTTACTGTAGACACATAAGCAGGACACAGCAATGTCAAACTGATTATTTCTTACCATCATTCTACAAAATTTCAGTATTCATAACCTCACAGGTACTGGCCTTTAAGGATTCAAAAAATACTGATTTCTTTAGCACTTCATACTTCTTATCACGGTTCACCTGAACAAGCAAGACAAGAGTAAATAACTTTGGAAACTGAAAGTCTTCCTGTTATTTATACCAAGAATGGTGTGTCTGCTTTAGTTTTTCAGTAATGCTACAATGCTCTCTCCCTAGACACTTTGTTTCTCCATATTTCCTTTTAGTTACGTTTTACTTTAATTAATTGTTGCCTTTAGCACAAGCATTAGAATTAACCATCAACATCCACGCGACAACATAAAGAAGGGGTAAATACAGACAGTCAATAACCAAATGCTTCACTTTTTAAAATGAAAGAATTATTTTACGCACTTCATTAAAACAAGCGCGTCTTGGTGGCGCTGCAACTCTTTGTGAAGAGGTGAATGTCGTTTAGCTGTGCTGTATGTTAGTAACTGCAACCTGTTACAAGTGACGCGTTCGTGTACAAAACCTACTCAAAACAAACCTGCTCTATTTTAAGCATACTCAGGACAGACATCTGTAGTTTAAACATCGTCTGAAGTGATATAAGACACAACCAAATGTGTTGTGTTCTTCTCCTACAAACATAGTTCTATGGGCACAACAGGGCAGACTGCTCTGCTCTCTGTGAAGCAGCTGTTTTCACTCCATTTACAAAGCTGAAATGAACTGCACACTGAAGTGCTTTTATCTTTCCCCTGACACAGAGGGTTGTGCAGATGATTAGCTCAGGTGCTGTGCTGACCATGTGTTTATACTGTAGCTGCACAAAGCCAGACAAGGGGAATACCCTCACACAAGTGTAACCTGTGCGTTCTCCTTGGCCTTTGAAACTACTTCGAACTATTCTATTTTGAACTTCATGCCAGAACACCTGTTTCTTTGTCCTTGCTCTCTCAAAGATACTACCAGAAAAGGTCACTTTTACTGATAAATCCATGCCAGTTTTAATATTTTAACCATAATTAAACTGTAGAAAAAGACTATCATGAACAGACAAACACTGGAGTATTTAAAGCATGGCTTTATATTTACAGAAAGTACTGGTAGTTAAAAATATTTGAAGTTAACAGTTTTCACATCAGGGGACAGCACAATGCCTCATACAACTCAAGCAATTAAAAATAAAGCTAAACAATGTGTATGCTTGCTATTCTCTATAAAGTGATACGTTTTCCGCAGATAATTTTTCAGCATTTCTAAAGGCAGGAGGGAATGAGATTTCAAAATGTCACACAGAGAAATCACGCAGTAACATCAGGGAAAGAATCCAGATCTCCCAGTTCCTAAATGTTACATTCAGTCCATTAAGCCTCTTCATTTTTTTTAAGGAAACACAGTTTAATACAAACACAGTCTAAATTATGTAAATTTCAGCCCCCAAAATTTAATTACAATTAAATTTCATTAATGTTTACACCACAGACTAAGAGTAAGAATGAAAGTTCCATAGAGAAATTAGAGGAAAAAAGCTGAAACTATTAAAGTTGGTTTGCCTCTGTCCAAAGAACAATAGATTTTTTTCAGAAGTCAGATTTATAGCAAAGGAAAATAAGGAACTGTGAGTAGAGCAGAACTAATTCCTGAAACAAGCAAAATCTTTCAAACAGGATTTGCTATGGAAAATAAAGTATACTACACAGAATGCCATCTCAAACAGGGATCAGAAATAGCTCTCGTGAATTGTACTTTATTCTGTAGAGACGGATCAAACAATAACTAGAAATCTGGCAGTTCCATGAGACGTCACCATTAAAGTAAGAAAAGGTATATTATCTCTTAGGGAAAAGTACTCCTCTGGTGATTTGACATTTGAAAATACTTGAACTTCTGATTCTAAAACAGTACATGGGAGACATTAGAAAAAATAAGGAAAGTTTAAATGCTGCCTCACTTGTTTCTCTTTCAGTGTCCAACAATAAAGAATGAAAGATCAATGGTGATTATTAGAGGCCAAAAATTGAGGAATGTGAAATATTGGTAATGTTTAAGACAAAGCTATAACTCCTAATACTCAGAAAGAAAAAAAAAAATCTCTACTACAAACTAAATAAACATCTCATGGGTTGGACTAGGTGCTCCCAGAGGACCCTTCCAAGCCCAACCATTCTGTGATTCTGTCTTATTTCCCTATGTGTTCTCTTCCCCCTCTCTAGAGTATTTCATATTCTCTCAATTTTTCTGATAAAACCACAAAAGAGATTAATCATACAAAGGGTTGCTCCCAGTTATACTGGAAAGCCACAGACATTTCAAAGAACATCTAAATCTTAGAGGCCACAAACATAGTCTAGCAACAAACACTTTTAGAAGTATTTATGACCTTTAATCTTTTGTAAACTGTTCAGATGCTGAAAGCCAGAGTGCAACACCAGCTTAGATGCTGGTTTTTCTTGGCTGACTATTTGACTTTGAAAGCAAAAGGCAGATTTGGGTCAGATACTAATTTATTATTTCTTTATATGAAGTTTTAAATAAAGGAAGTCTTCAAGACAGTCCAGGAGACAAACCTACTCTAAAGAAGCTCTACTTTGAAATCCAGATCTCTGATAAACAAGTTGCATATGGCAAAACAGATGATACCTGCACATTGAAGTAATTCAGAACTATGTGCTGATCTTACCCATCAGATGCCCTTTCTCCAGTTTCAGACTTGCATTGAACGTTGAAATCAGAATCTTCTTACTTTTAAAGCAGTACTACCATCCCAAAGGATTCTACACTATTTTTTAGCTAGTAACTTTTCATTTGAGTTCCTTGACCCCTTGCTGTTGCAAGAAGTGCTGCAGACTCCTGACTTAAATTTTATAAGTTTATTTCCAATGAAAAACTCTGACTGAGGAAGAAAAATCTTTTATGCATAATGCAACCAGGTCACAGTCATGGGCAAGAAGAAATTAAACTACTTGTCAGTTTCTCCCAGAACCACAGAAAACAACCTATACACAATATGTCAATTTATTAGGACCCAAATCCCACTCTATTTTGTCATAAGGTATTCAGGCAACACCAGTGGAATACAATGACAAAACATTGGGATGAAGTTTTTGTTTGCAAAATAGGTTGGATTGATGCTTCTACCAATGTCGTAATGGAACACAACAGCTTCTTACACCATCAGTTCTTGGTTTATTCCCAGTATTCCTTCCCTGTAGCATATAGCAATCCTTACATGTATTACACATGCTACTTTTTTGGGAGGAAGGGAATAACAAACAAAACCACACCCCAGTGCAGGTTATCATTTATTCCTGCTTTAGTAAACAAATTATTAGAATAGCTTTTTTTAACAGCAAAATTTGAAAAAACTAGTACAAACACTAAAATATTTCCATGGTTTGAAAACTCTAAGCACAAAACTCAGCTTGTACGCACACTTCTGAAATTTCCAAGAAATGTCAACATTTTGTTTCAATCACATGTGGGAGCTGGATCTCGGCACAGTTTCATTCTTGTGATAGTAAACTTTGTAGGAAGAGTTTGAGGATAGATATGGCATGGAGATGAACAATCAGAACAGTCATCAATTTCCCAAGCAATACAGCAGAAAAAAGGTCTAACATTTTTTCTAATTTAATGCTGATCTAATAGACTTAAGACTAACAACCACTGACACACTTCTTTCTTCCAAGGTTCCAGCAAATTATAGAAATTTTAATTCCCTTAAAATAAAAACTAGTCAGGGAGTCCGTTCGCCATGGCTGAAGAGATGAACTAGAAATCTGTGCTATATAGACCCAAATGATAGTGACATAAGACACGGAGAGAAAAATGAAGAGAACATTTTAGAAACCAAGCCACTTATTTGAGGCTGGATAATATGACTTCATTTTTTAAAATTTAATTAGGTCAACAATACTAGGAGATGTATTTCTTACAAATCTTAATCTACAGACCAGTAGCTACTTCTATGAATAAAACCAGTAAGAATTGTTCTCTGATGATCATGGTTTAAATATGCCATCCATTAGCAACTTGAGCTTTTGAAGTTATCAGCAATATTTCTGTACAGTCTTAAAGACCTAATAGTACTTTCTGATGCCAAAGGATTATTTAATATTTTATAAGGAACATAATACAAATTAAAATAAATAACACCTTTCATGTCTTGAATCACTAAAAGCACTGGGATTCACATTTCAAAGTAACAGAGCACAAGACTGATGCTCACAGCTCCATTAGAAACATTTATATGCAAAACACTGCTTTTTCCAATTGTGAATTTCTTTTGAGATTCATTATTGCCCTATAGTACTTTTGTCTGAAAAGAGAGTCTAGGGAGATGACACTTCCCTTGGTTAGCATTGTTGTAGCTGACAGAATGCATAAAAGGCAAACTGCTTTTTCTCCAGCTTTCAGCCTAAGCCAATCAAATGTAGAAATTCTCAGCCGCTTCTAATCTTGAATTCTGGATTTTGAAGTTTACAGAATAATTGTAGCTTTCGAGCACAGAATCATTTTGTCACATAGCCCATTCTAGCTCACATAAATGCTACTGGTGCCCTAAATACCATTAAGAAAAAAAAAGAAAAAAAAAGTTCTTCACATTGTAGACATGTCAGCCTGATCAAAAATGATTGCATATTGTTAGCATTAATGCACATTTCATCATGAAGAAATGATCCCTGAAGGCACCTTACATTTACCTTCCTATCAAAAAATAATTTATACCTGGAAACCTTTTTTATTTCTTTCTCAAGCCCCTGCCTAGATATCTGGGCCCTGCTGTGTTAAACACTCGTACAAAAAGACAATCTCTGCAGTGAAGAGCTTACAGAATCTTTCATTTTATTTTTAGACAACAACACAGTGACTGGAAAATACAAGTAACAAGATGATTTTGAACATCACTATAAGCACTGTTTAATCACTGTAAAGGCTTTAGAGATATCACAGCAAATGAGAGTTTCAAATGGATGGACTTGAAAGGAAGATAGTGACCTCAAGGGATATATAGAGGCAGCTTCTTCTGAACATAAGGGAAGGTAAAACAAAAGAGGCTTGTTAGAAAGCTTAACAAATAAACAACCAAGACACTTTTGACTGTTCATTTGTAGTTCAGAATAAAAACAAACAGCAAGTGAGGCAATAGATAAGGCAGAAGAGACCACAACTAAGCAGCTTTATTCGGAAATAGCTGGAAAGATCCTGTCACAAGTATACTTAAGAGGCACGTAGGGAAACCATGCAGGGTGGATAACTCAAGAACTAAGTAAATGACCTTAGCAGCAGAGTTCTGCATTGGTGTTAACTGCACCAAATTGAATTCAAGGTTCATAGAGGAAGGGGTTTTTCTCAGAGTGATGGAGAAGTCTGGGATTTGGAAAGCTTTTTGGGGGGTCTTGTTTCTGGTTTTGCTACAGTTCAGTGCAACATACTGTGACAAGTTATCGATGGTAACAGCATTTAATGTCAGCCAAGAGTTCAATGCTAAAGAAAAACAAGCATTTATTTAATTAACAGTGGCACTTTCAGCTACACCTATACTCTCTCCACCCCTAGCTCCTCAGTTCTTTGAGAAGCCGCAGGAGTTGAGAAGCCACCTAGAAAATAAAGGTCTATAAATGTCAAGACAACCCAAGTATCAGAAAGGTACTTCATAATATGTTGGTGCAGAATAAAAGCCAGAGTTGAACAGGCAATGTAATCTGGCCCAAGTCAGTGACTAATACGGGCACCTGAGCTGGCACCAGTTCAAGCTAATGCAGCCATATGGTGTGGCTCCGGCCTGCGTGGACACAATGGGACATAAAGAAGCTGAGTTTCATTAACACAGTACAGGGGTAAGTCAACTACCTCTGCCTCTCCACAAGCTCTGCTGCCTTCCCAACAGTTTACCACTTCCACCGCCAGCTCAGCAACTCTGTACTGTGCTCCATTGCTCTGTTATGCACCAACCACCAACCATGTTCCACAGTAACTACAGCCATCTGTTCCCCTTTTCCAGGCTCCCACTGAAAACATTTCTGACATCAGCACTGTCTCCATAGCACCTAGAACACTTAAATGAATTTTTCTGGTTTTAAAGCAAACCAGAGCAGAAAACTGGACAGATTTAAATGCAAGATGACATTTAGTAATTTAATAAACTACTCCAAATGGCAAGGAGTGACTAAACTATGTGCAAGTTCATTTCATATGTTCACAGAAATTTTGACTCGGCTACTGCGAACCTGTTCAGCAGCCAGAAATTACTGGTTTGCATGTCTTACCTCCTATTTTATGCATTTTCACCATATCCTTCACACTGACACTAGCACCTCGAGCAGCCCTGCACAGTCAACCAACCCAAGGAACTGATGCAGCAGCACTGACTTGCATGATCTTAAAACCAAGCATGGCTCTGCATCCCCAAACGCTAAAGCAGAAAATATGCTTCCATGTCAGATTTTTTTTTCTGAAGTGTAGCTTAGACATTATTCTCACAACTTAAATAAACATTATGATACCAAACTGCTTGACCTCGTTACAGTACAGTACATTACAAAGAACTACAAAAATAGTAGATATCTGCACCTGAGACAAACTGCAGTCTGTAGCCTGGATGAACAGGTGATGACACCATGATGTTTAGCACTAAAACTTCTTGGGGACTCTTTCAAAATAGCCACTTATGAAAAATGGCCTTTTGATATATATCAGTGTAGTACATTTTTTTTCCCTTTTGCTTCATTTAAAATTCTTGCCATAGTGCTCTGGGTGTGTACTCTTCATTATTAGGCCACTTCTTACCTTCATACCTGTAATTGGAGAGCAATAATGCCATAACAGGCTCACAATGTCAGTGAGGTGCGAGCTGAATCAGATTCAGTATATTAGCCTCACCAAATTAAATCTTCATTTGCAGAAGGACATTCAAGGGATACAGACGTAAACCAGAGCTAAGTTATCCCCCCCCAAAGAATGACAAAAGCAGATGAGTTTCATCATAAGTACACCAAATATTCTTTGTCCAAAATGATGCCTGCAACTGACATGACATTTCTCTAGCCTTCAAGATTTATAAAACATACTCCTTCCCATCCCACTGTGACAACTGTGTACATACCATAAAAGATAAGAGAGAAAGTGCAGAGACCCAATGGCAAAATAGCTTTCACTGATGAACAGAGTATGTACAGGCTATGCATTGCAATTTTAGTTTTCAAGCCCTACATTAAAAAAAAGGAAAAAGAAGAAAAAGATTAAATGAGATGAAACATCAGTAACTGCTACATGAAATTGATATGAATAATTTCACAATCTATGTCACTCTGACTTCAGAGCACATATTACATGTTTTTATTAGCATGCACATATGCAACACTAGAAGGATAACTGAAACTCCAGAACTTTGTGTCCGCACTAACAATGAACACAAGAATATTTCTTAAAGCCCAATCAAAATCTTTTATAAGAAACTTGCTGTCACTTGATACCAACAAAACAGAATAATGTCATATAATCACAGCTACGTTGCAAGAAAATACAGTCTCCATTCAACCACGCAGCCAGGCTCTGAAGCAGAATGGAAGGACCTGTACCTGGAGCGCAGAGTGGTGACAGTGTTTGTGGGCAGTTCTCTTCATGCAAGTCTTTTCAAGCTATACAATCACCACACTATTCAAACTTATTAAGTTTTTCAAAAGCCTAGAATTTGCTTCAGCTAACACTGGCAGGCTAGAAACAGCATGATGTCTTAAGTCTCCAATTCGATTTTATGAAAGAGCTGTAAAGCAATTATCTTAACAACAATTCCTGTCTTTTCCCTTATCGTCTTTATTTTAATGTTTCTGAATCTTACTGCTCTGACAGTTACTAACTTAAATTCAACCATCTTGAGTTTATTTTCATTCGTTTATCTGAGGTTCACTCAGCTATTCTGTAAGTGCAATGCTACCATATAGACAGATAGCTACCCTCTGCTTCCTACAAAAGAATTACAGTATTATAGTCTGCTTAATCTGGATTATTTAACGTCCATGTTTAAACTGTGCAAGCACAGTACAAAAGTACAATGGATGCAGAAATACAGCTCTGTTTTGATTTGCTTTGTCTCCTTCCCTCAAAAGTCCACAAAAAACTATTGGTTTGTTTCTTCACTTGCAACAATTAATAATTCATTTTCCCAGGGTTTATGTCAGCATCAAGTGATGGAGACTGTGCATTTAAAACAGAGCATTTTGTCCATAGTAAATTATTTTCTAACAAATAAAGTTGATCAATATTTCTTTTTGTGCTTCTAAGGAAGCAGGATTAGAAAATGTTACAAGGAATCTTGCATTACATTCTCACTTCGCAAAATGGGCACATAATGCTCAGCTTCTGTTGGCTAATAAGGCAGTGTAAAATCCATAGGACTGAAAACTAAATAAGAAAAAAAATACACCTAAGCTTAAGGAAAGTATCTTTCTGTAGCTTCGCTTGGCACAGAAATTACTTCCAAATCCATTTACAAAAACCTAGCACATTCATCACTATTATTTGTGTCCTGATAACAAAAGTAAAATATTAAATCCTTATACAGAATTCACATAACTACACTAAGTACTTCTCATAAACGCAAACTCATCTCCAAACACGTAAAATTTGTTTAACTATTCAATATCTAACAGACATAATGATTTTAAGGGACCAAACACAAGGCCAAAACATCGAACAAATGGACAACTACATTAATTTCTAATTAAAAGAACTATTCAAAACCAGAACTAAAAAACTTCTACAGTGCCTGAATCTGCAATAAGTCATCACATAACTAGCCAGAAAGAGCACATGAATCAATATTACTGCCCTGTAACAGCTCTGCCAGTAAAAAGATGGTCAATTGAAATATCTTTTGTCCAACACAAAAGATTAATTTTGTTTGTACTGCACCTATTTTAATATAGGACTCAGCACTGCCAAAGCAAACTCAGTAGGAATGGCACCAGTGACTACAGTGAAACGGAAACAAAATGTTTATCCCTGCCCCTAGGCCGGGAGGCAGCACAACTCTAGAAGCAGTGGTGTTATCTCAGAACTCACAACATTACTAAGGGTTACTTCAGTAAATTTTAATTAAAGCGTTTCACTCCCATACTTTCCCAAACACATATGACATTTTGCACTTGGATAACTAGCAGCCCCCCTTTCACAAAAGCTTATACTTTAAGTAAACACACATCCAGAAGAGAGGTAGCGAAACAATAGTTACCTTCAGTGTTATGTTTGGTCTCAACATAGAATATTATCTGCCTGCACGTACCAGAGAGCTCAACCTCCTCTTATTCTATGCTGGGTGGCAGCTTTAGGGTACTAAACTGAGAGGGGGCTGCTGTACATTAAATTATCTAACAGACATAATGATTGTTGTTGTCGGGTTTTGGTGGGGTTTTTTTGGGGGGTGCGTGTGTTTCGGTTCTTTCGGGGGGTTGTTTTGTTTTGGTTTATTGTTGGTTTTGTTTGTTTGTTTTTTTAACATGTTATTACTGCCCCCATGGCATTCTGAGAATGTCATGCTTGGCCACAGGGACCAGATTTTCAACAGATCAGTTCCGTTAGGCACAAAATCAAAATGGACAAATCTTAATAAGAGCTCAGAACAGTCAGTGCTAACCTCTTTTGAAAATCCATCCCCAATTATAGATGCCAAGTACTTTAAAACCTGGCTCCAAGCTCTTAAAAATCTGTTTTCATACGCTTAAAGCCAACACTGCAGCCATTAAAGGTTTTGGGACTGCTGACACTATGTATTTCTACCAGGGGAGGAACAACACAAGAGGCAACCTAGAACAGACTGAATAAATCTACCGGATAAATCTACTAAGTTGGTGCAAAAGTAATTGCAGTTTTGGACCATGAATTTTAAATCATTATAAATAGGCTCAAACACACCTTTATAAATCCAAATACAAACCACTACGATCAACACATTTTTGCCAATGAGAAATAAGTTAGTTTGTTGCTGTAGCATAAAAATCTGTGCTTCAGGATTCAGTGAATTCTTGGAAAGCATTTTCTGCATCCTACGGATTGTGGAAGTGTTTTCCCTGCACAAAGTTGTCGAGATGTTTGAAGTAGTGGTAGTCAGTTGGTGACAGGTCAGGAGAATATGGTGGATGAGGCAAAAATTCATAGCCCAATTAGATCAACTTTTGAAGCATTGGTTATGTGACATGCGGTCAGGCATTGTCATGAAGAAGAATCAGGCACTTTCTGTTGACCAATGCTGTCTGCAGGCGCTGCAGTATTTGGTGCATCTCATCAATTTTCTGAGCATACTTCTCAGATTGAATGGTTTCACCAGGATTCAGAAAGCTGTAGTGGATCCAACCTGCAGCAGACCACCAAACAGTGACCGCGACCTTTTTCTGGTGCAAGCTTGACTTTCGGAAGTGCTTTGGAGATTCTTCTTGGTCCAGCCACTGAGCTGGTTGTTGCCAGTTGTCATATAAAATCCACTTTTTGTCACACATCACAATCTGATCGAGAAATGGTTCACTGTTGTTGCCCAGAATAAGAGAAGATGACACTTCAACAATTTTTTTGATTTTCAGTCAGCTCATGAGGCACCCACTTCTCGAGCTTTTTCACCTTTCCAATTTGCTTCAAATGCTGAATGACTGTAAAATGGTCAACGCTGAGTTATTTGACAACTTCTCATGTAGTTGTAGGAGGACCAGCTTCGATGATTGCTCTCAGTTGGTCCTTGTCAACTTCCAATGGCCAGGCACTACGCTCCTCATATTCAAGGCCCTCGTCTCCTTTGTGAAAACTCCTTGAACCACCACTGCACTGTACACTTGAATAAGAAAATTGCTCAAATTTGCTAACATCATCTCCATAGTCTAAAATAAATATCAAATAGACAGCAAGTAGTAAGTCAGTAGCAAAAAAACATAAAGCCAGAAAAGCACATTAAAATGGTGTATAATATAACCACGTTTATTTAAGAATGTATTCCAATATCAAATGGCAAACTTCAACAATGCAAAAACCACAATTACTTTTGCACCAACCTAATACTCTAAATGGCAAAGCTTACTATTACTACTACATTTACTGGCAGTGTCCATGCACCAGTTTGGGTTTAGCCCCTCTTAAATACATATTATTCTTTCTGAGCCAGAACTGAGCACCTCTTCCTTTTGCCAGTTCCTCACTGATGTCAGCCTCAGTGCTGCTAGTGACAGTAGATGGGAGCCGGAACAGTGAGCTGGCCTGAAAGGAAATGCAGCAATCCCTCACACCTTTCTTCCCTGTAACCAAATAGGGTTGAATCTATGTAAACGAATTGAGTTTACACGACATAGGCAAAAAAGCCAACAAGAGAATATTAATCCAACTGATAATTCATACAATTGCCAAAGAGAACATAGCCATTTGTTATTTAAGTGCACTAGGATGGTATCATGTAGCTTTAACGCACACTCCAGGAATCACTCCCTAAAAACAACTGCTGTGCAAAATGAGACTGAATTACATGTTGAAGCTTCTACAACTTCGAACTTTCATATAAGTCATGGAATACCAAGGCCAAAATTCTGCCTTCAGCACAATTCTTTGTCCCAAAGACACTAATAGAACTAGTTTTGTTATTGAAGTTTCTTTGTGGATATTTGAATTCAGCGATACAGTGGTTGCTTACACTCTCACGTTCGACTGTAAAACCAAAATGACAGCTTTGGCCAGTTCATCCAGTTATTACATTAGAAAGTCAGTTTCCATTAGTTCCCTGAACTGCCATACAGAAAAACCTGAATCATCAGACTTTTTTGCATGCTGTGACCAGGGCTATAACAAGTCTCTAAGCATCTGTTAAGGATATCTTGCCTTTAAAAGATGTGCATGACATCTAATGTGGAAGTGTTTGGCTTTTCCCTGCTACAACCTGCCCTGAAAATTTAAACATATTATTTTCTTAACATAAACTATCTTTACCCCAGTTACAAATATAGACTTTTTAAAGAGATCATGTTAATTCTAGCTTATCTAAACATAGGTGAATCTTATGAGACAGCAAAACCATCAGGGAATTCACATAAAACCCTTCTAATACCCTAGCATGTAATTAAGGCATTCATTAGCAAGTAACTTTAAGTGGGTGTAATTTAATGTTTCCCTCCTGCCCCTTGAGCAAGCATAACACAGAACAGTTTGATCACAAGCTCCTAAAATCCACTGCCTTGATAAAATCTGACATGGAGACTCACAGCAGAGCTCCAGCCCACCCTCAAGGATTAAGTGCTCACCCAACTTCCAGGTGCACCCACTTAAGGGAGAAGGATGGCAGACAGACTGTGTTGCCTTCATTTTTCAGTAAATTCAGCAGAAAGAAACTGCCCTATAAGACTCATTTATCACCTGTTATTCCTTTGAGTAACTCCACGTTTTGTGAGATGGGCTGGTAATTCATGAGGTGCACTGAAAATGGGCATGTCTACCCTGACTGTCACCTCAGACCCCCCCTTTCAGCAAAAACAGTCACCATGCTCCTTTGACCTCAGCTTGGTACAGCCTGAAGAATCTCCACACCAACAAAAAAAACAAAGCCTTAGCATTTAACACAATCTCCCTACTAAAACATTGCTCAGCTAGTAGCAAACTATTTAGTAAACCATTTAATAAATCTACTGCTATTGAAATACCTTTGCTCCATGCTGCCAAGCAGGGTTAATTTGCAAGGACGACACTGGAGAAACAGAACAAAGCGAGCATTAGGAAGTGAAATACAACCTCTGAGGAGCAGGGAGTCCAGAACACCCCGCAGGCCCTTCTGCTCAGCACCTCTCTTCATACCGCCCAGTGCTCCTCAGCCTCTCCCTCCACTGCTTGCGCTCATCCAGGCTTTTTCTCCTTTTTTTTTTTTTTTTTTTAAAGCTTCTGCAAGGCTAGCGTGATAAGGCCAAGGAAGAGGCGCACAAAGGAAGCTGGCCCTGGTTACTGCCCACGGACTCACCGCCCCTCAGGAGGCGGCACGTGCAGCCAGCGAGCCCGCCCTCGCTGCTCCGAGGGCGCTACAATGGCGGCCGCAGAGAGCCCGCTTTCCCACCGCCCTCGCTCTGATTGGCTGCTCGGCAGCAGAGGCGGAGACGCGGCTGGAAAGCACCAATCAGAGCGGCGGGTGGAGCTGAGGGGATCTCAAGGTGGCGGCGGTCGGTGTTCGGTGATGGGAGGATTGTCCTGTTCCTGGGGGCCAGGTGTCTGCCCTTGGTGAAGAGCGACACATCAGCTGGTGTCCTCCAGATGAAGTATAGTCCGTATGTTATTCTTCTCACTATTATATTTGTTTGGAGGTATCTAACATTAGCTTCAGAAGTAAAGTGTCAGTGCCCTCTTGAGGAATAGCCTTGCTTTACCTTACCTAGATCCTTATAATACCATGCGACAAAATTCTAATGCCACAGCCAGTTTTTAAACCAGTAAAAAGGTGCCTTAATTGATGTCTTAGCAGATTATGGTAAGTAAGCCGTGCTATCTTTATCGTTGCCAAACCACCTGGCTGGCTTGCTGACCCTTAGCCCACTTCTACCAGTTCCTAAACTGGGAAGTAACTGAGGTGCAGAACCAGGGGTTTGAGTGTGAGCCTGGCAGAAGTTACCCGCATTACCTGAGCGCTGTGGGGAGAGATAGTAATGCTCTCTGGGATGCGGAAGAGAGGCTGTTGTTGCCTGCTGGGCCTCGTGGCAGTTTTGCCACTGAGTCCCCCTGGCACCCCTCGCAGCAGCGGTGGCTTTGCTGCCCCCTCACTGGGGCTGGTGCTGCTGCCTCCAGCAGAACTGGAATGCAACAGAGAGCTAGGGAAGGGAAAGGAAATGTGAGGTGGCCTGAAGAAGGAGGAAAATACCAAAAAAGTGTGTTTTAATTTCTGATATATCTGTAGATAGATAGTGGGGTGTGGGGTTTTTTGGGGGGTAAGCTCTCTGTGAGCCTCTTTCCACTTAATAGAAAAGGTCTCCAATTGATATACAGGTTCTCTATAGCTTTCAGAGAGAATGGTTTCATCTAAGACTTGTTCTACATGCCTCTTTAAAGTAGTCTGATTAGTAGCAGATTTCGGTGGTCTTGCTGATGATGACTCAAACTTTTTTTTTTCTCTGAACTGTAAGCATATTTATTAGTTTTTGTCAGTCACACTGACTTATTTTTGTCATTCTGATGATGATTTTTGTACTCGTTATTACATCAGTGGTTTGTTTAAATGTATTTTATGTACCCAAAAGTCCAGGATGGTACGTCATAATTATGTTGGCTTTTTGCATTAATGTGTGATCTATAATGTTTTGGAGCCATCCCATACTGTTTATTTAATTAGGTTGCCTGGCCTGTGTATTAAAAATCTTTCTGCATCTTGGAAAGTAATCTAATTTTCCAAATACCAGAAAGATAATCTTATTCTGTAAGAAATTTGACAGGATTTTTAATATTCTGCTTGTCCATGCCACAGCCTTTTTTCTTCTGTAGCAGTGGTAAAAGTCTCAGCACAGTTTAAAGAGTTTTGGAGGAGCTGTCTTCAACAATGAGCTTTTTCTCTTGAACTGTAGAGCTTAAACACTCTTAATAGCATACAGTACATGTTTCATGAAAACAGCATGTACTGAAGTGTACATCTGTGTAGTAATGAAACCTTAAATACATAAACGCTGTCACAGAACTCAAAAGAAGGATCCAGTTTTCCTCTTGTTCACAATGAATGGCAGCAGTAATGAGCTGGAAAGGTTGTAAATTGGCTAATCAGTAGTTAATGTAGAGACTTTGTTTGAAGTGCCCATTTTGAGTATTATTATGTATCTCTTTTTTTTTTTTTTTTGTCAGAACTATTGCTTCTTACAATGGTATGAAGTGCTAATAAAACGTGAGATCAATTTTCATGAGATCTCAGGACATCTCCCTGCGCATGCAAAACTGTTCAGTTCTCAAACTTATTCTTCCTGCAGCCCCCACCCCTTGTACGTTTAAGTCACTCTGCTTCTAAGAATATGTTACGGCCAAATTTTCCAGGGTCTTTTTTGTAAATGTGAAGAGAAGCGGGTTGTACTAAAAGTACTTGAAAGCATGTGGAAACTGGATTGCAGATATTAAGTGGGTCTCAAGATACAGGTATTGCAGTTGACTGTTATGAATGTCTGGAATCTTGCTGATAGTAAATCTGTTGCTGTGAGAAATGCAAGCTTTGTGGAAACTATTTTCCTCCTACTAGGCAGACTTTAAATCGGGGGGGGGGGACGATGTCACAGTTCTTAGCTTCTGACAGTTTTTCATATTGAATATCAAGAGCTAGCTTTTTGCAAATTAATTTTAAGTGATAGATTCATCTTTTCGGTCCTTACATCTATTGTGCGTTTTCTGTACTCACTTGTGAAATCACTTTTACATATCTGAACTATTTGCTGCTGTTTTTTCCAGTAATGCTTGACCTTTTAATTATTCCATTATCCCTTTGCTCCTGCACCAATGCTGAACTGTTGGGCTTGGGGCCTTATACATTGCCTGCAGTTCAGCACATGCTCCACATTTTTATAGGAACTGTTGAAATTACATGATTCCTCTCAATTCACTTATGTGCTTGGCAGCAGTTCCTTCATGGGTATGGCTGTCGTTTTCCCTCTCTACTGAATGTTCTAGCTCTGGCAGTGTCAGTTCCTTCACCAGCCATCTGTCTTGCTGGCTCACTGTCTTAACAGCTCTCCTTCTCAGACTAGATGCAAGTCCTACGGAGTACACTAGCAGCTGTTAATTTTTTATTCAAAAGCTTTTAAAACAATTGTTGCTGCACACATGTATCATATATTTCATTCTCTCTGTTCAGTCCTTGACACTTAAGTTGCTTTCTTCAGCCTCCTTCTTTTTACAGGTTCTTTCAAAACTTGTTTGTCTAGCACTTGATTTCTTTTCCTGAATTTTTTTAGAGTAATTTTATTCAATTTGAGAACCTAGCTTGCCCCTGATTTTTTTTTTTTTGTCCGGAAGGTGCATATCTGAATGCAAGGAAAGTCTAATCCAGTTCTGTGTGTTGCTTCCCAATAACTCTGTTATTTAAAATCCCTGAAAGAGGCATCTAAATACTCTCAGATATTATGTAAGTCAGGTAATAGCTCCTGAGAAACATAAGATTGATATCTTTTGTCAAGAAGTTAGAGAACAGCTTCTTTTTAGCAGTATCAGTGTTACAGATAAGATAGATTGTCTTGTAGCTCAAGGGCTGGCATATTGCTAACCTAGCAGTCTTTTGATGAAAAGTTCTGCTTGCTTGTAAGCTGGTCAGGACTGAATACAGAATTGCTTTATGAAGCCCGAAGTGTATACTGTCCCTTATTATAGTAGCAGTTTGTTTTATTTTTGTACACTATACCTGTTTTATAATCTGCCCATATCTGAGCTTCATTTAGGTAGTGTCTAGAGCATTCTAAACTACTGTTTGGTGTTAGTGCAGTTTTCAGGGGTAGAAATGAATCGCGCAGATAATAATTTCAACAAAGATAGAGGCATACCAGATTTTTTTTTAATGTATGTTGATAAGCCTTTCTCAGACACTCTGCTCCTTTCCTGGACAAATTCAAATATTGTTTATTGCTAGTGCCAATTAGTCAGCCAAGCATCTGTAGCTGGCAGCTGTCCTCATGAAGAAGGCCCCAGAAGATTAAAACTCCTGGGACACTGATTTGCATGTTAGATGTTACTGTTTGTCATCTTCTAAGGGTCTTTTCTACATGTTATTTCTTCATGATAAAGAAAACTGAGTGTGCTTACAGCAGTAACTAATAATCAGTAAGCTGGATTTTATTTCCCCACTGTATTTATGACCTCCTGGGTAAATTTAGACCTGTCATTTAGTACCTCTAGTGAGGGACTGTCTATCCAAGGAAGGTTTCTTTCCAAACTAAACCCTTGCAGCTGAAATGGGTCTTCTCCCATTGTGATGTTGTTGTGCTGGTAAAGATATGTTCACAATAGATGAGCCTGTCCTGGCTAGGAAGGTAAAGTTGTATTATTATATTGGTGGAATTTATGCTAGTATAATAATTCCAGTGGTGTGGAAAAACTTGTTGTCTTACTAAAAGTTATGCAGTGTCTTTCTGGCATTGCCTAGGCTTTTTTTGTGCACTCCTTTTGCGCAGAAATTGAAAACAGTGAAGTAAGACAGCAGCATGGAAAACAGTGGGAGTATAAATTAATTTATTTTCTGTCTTTCTCTCAGACAAGTCAGCTTCCTGCTCCCAGGATATGACTTCCAATCTGAAGTAGCAGTAGCTAGTATTTGAGGCTGCAGAAGCTGTCTCCAAAACTAAGTGAGGTTCTCGTGTGTGGTCATAACAAGTCTTACAATTAAGTGTGACCATGAGAGGCAGATGAATTTGAAAATGTCCAGAAGTCTGAAACTGTGAACTGGTAACTAATAAACTTTTCTTCTCATTAAGTGAAGCTGCAGGTATCTTATGCTAAAAAAGAACAAGTAGTCAACCTCAAGAAAGCTGCAGACAGAAGCTGGTGAACTACAGCTTATCTTCCCTCCTTGGTATCAGATGGACTCCGTAGCCCAGCTTCAGATTAAGCATTATCCCATTAATATTAAGGAATGTCATTATCGTTAGGTGAACATACTGCCTATGTTAATTTACTGTGCTGGAAATAACAGGTAAACTTGCTACAGAAGAATAAAACTATTCACCAGAATGTGATTGGAAGGGTATTTTAAGAGCACTTTAAAATCCACTTACATGCTAGGCTAGAAGGAGCTAGTTGCTACTTAGCATCCTATTAGCTAAAAGGAATCTCTCAAAGAATTCCCTCTGGGGGGAAAAAAAAAAATCATTAGGCCTCACAATATTTCAAAATTCTGTGCTTTAAATAATCTCAGTTAACAAAAAGAATTCCTGCTAACAAACCAGTCAAAATTTGAACCAATATAGTTAAGGAAGTGTAAAGTGAATAAAAACTTAACTTTTGCATTAGGTTAATAAAATCCTTCCACCATGGAAAATACAGAGGCTTTAGCTTCATTGTAATTGTTACATTGTATTCTCATTAGATTTACATTAAAACTATTTGAATGTCACACTTCCAGTTGCCAAGAAATGCTCATCTGCTACTTCCTAAAGTAATAGAAACATCACTGTGTAGAGCTTATTAATCTTTTTCATACTTTGTTAAACAAGGCAGGCTGTTCCATTTACTTACAATGGGTTCAATAAGAAGTTAGATTAAGTAACTTTCTATATTCTATAAAAATGAATGATATGATATGATAAACTTGTGTTGTGGCACAGACATAAAGACTGCATAAGTTCTGAATGGAGAAATCTGGAGCTGGGCCCTGTAGCACAGTCAGAAGTAGCTCTTCATAGGCAGATTATGAAATTAGAACTGTAATCTCTGCTTGACATAGAGTTAATATGCAGCCTTCCCAGGGCTGAAGCTGTTTACTGGTTCTTCCATCTGTCAGGATTTTCCTAGCTTCTATGGGAAAGAAATACCTACATTTGAAACTAAGACTGCATAGAAGAAAGTGGTTTTTGTGGATAGGTTGTGGAACCCTTTCTAACAATTGTAGGTAGCTGCTGGCAGACCACCAGGTGAAGGAATGAATGGGTGTAATGGAGCAGTTATTTACAATAACTAGACAAATTAAAAATCCCTTTTCCCCTCTTTGGTGTGACATTTGAAACTTGTTTGTGTGAGAGAAAATAGTGGGGAAAAATAGTAGTCGAAAGCATTAAGACTGAGGAGAATGATTGACCTGAATGGAAGCCTACGTGGGTTTTTTTATTTCTTTCTTTCTTTTAGGACTGGGCTTAGCGTTTTCTTTCTGAGAAAGTCTAGTGTGTGAAATCTGCAAGGTTAATGTATAAACTAAACTTGAAGGACCTTACCATTGTGAAATAACAAAATCAAGCATCATATCGGCTGGCAGAGATGAACTCTTCATATTTGTTGTAAGTTACTTGAGCAGACTGTCTTTGAAAGTCAAAACAGCAAACATGTAGGAATACTTATTTTGTGCTGACCTAGTGATCTGGTAAGGTAGTGTTCTGCACCTATAGATTGATTCTTCAGTTCCAAAGCCTTTTCTTCCAGGACCAAAAAGCAGACTAATGTAATTAGGTGTTAGACGTGTGCATCAGCAGCCTGTGTGCCAGGGAAACTTTCAGTAAAATGTTTCTATGTACTTCTGTTCAATAAAGATTCAGCTGTGCCTGTACCTTTTCACCTTGTGTACCTTGGATTCATTACTGTTTTTCTTTGGAAGACATAAACAGGAGAATATTGGGCTAAAGCTGAAGGTTCTGAGAAGTGGTCAGCAGTCTGGCTATTTAAAAGTGCCAATTATCTATTTCTGTCACTCATGTTATTTGAAAATTAATAGTTTAACATGGAAGCTGAAATGACAAATTCAGGGCCTTCCCTCAGTGAGTAAAAAACATTTTATACCAAAGATATGCATTTACAGCAGTATACCATTGGAATTAGGTCTGCCAGTTTGTGGTAGCCTACTTATCATGCTTCGTTTCCACTGTATATAGTTCTTTCAAAGGAATGTTTATCATATAGCTGGTACCCTGGCAGCAACTGGAGTCATCTGCATAATTGCACTTTATCAGGACAGCCTTTTTTCAGTAATTTTTCCACCTTTGGTGTGGGAGTAAGAAAAGTTTCCCCAGGACTAGAAACAATTAAGTGCTGGTTTTAGATTATACAGTCATCTTAACTTTTGCATTGTCTTGCCGTGTTTGAAAGGCACATGCAGCTTAAAGTTAAAGCTTTGGAGAGCTTTAAATTTCATCATGAAATTGATGGCATGTGTATCCTCTAGGACTAGCAAAAATCTTCATCTCCAGTGTGTGTCAGCAAAACACGCGCTCATGCCGAGGAATTAATTATGGGCACTGTCAGGGTCTCGTCTTCCCTCTTGTTCTCTCTCAAAGAGGCACTAAGAGATTCCAACATTGTTTTTACCCTTCTTTCCTCTCATGGGGACAAGAGAACCCAAACGTCTCTCTACCCTCTGACTAGATTTGCCCACACAGAAATAATAAATTAACAAGATTCTTGTCCTTCATTTGTCTGTGTGTGTTCTTTAGCTTGGATAAGAGACTCCTGTCTATGTTGTGTTTAGTTCTAGAGTCTCTCTGTCTTTTCCTTTTACTGGTAGGATCATCAGTGAAGTTCAGCCTTGAGCTTGGTGAAGCACTTTCATAGAAAAAGCTATGAAACTCTGATCTCTCATCTGCATGGCAGTACTGCTTTCACGGAAGTAATTGTGCCAAGAAATCAGGAACTGAAGAGTTTTTCTTCCAGTCTGTGATATTTGAAGTGTTTCAGGGAACACTTGCTATTTTAACGTATCTTCACTTGTCATCTCTCACTGAGACAGGACTTCTCATTGTTTTCGGTATCAGTGACAGACAGTTCTGCTTAGCAGTATGGGAAGGGTGCAGTAGACTCTATAGAAAGCTACAGCCCTCAACTGATAGCTGCTAATTTATTTGAAATAATATTATCTCTTTCCAGGCAGTGTTAAACTCTGCCTTTTCTCCATCCAGTAACTGCTTAGTAAAAAAAGTTGCATTGAGGTGAGTGATCACGAATCTTTCTGCTAGTCTCTTTGCAGTTACCCTAAAGGAGTCTATGGATTTTTACCCCTTTTTCCAACATGGCTTTGTCAATGTTTGAGTAGAGTGACTACTGAACTCCTCTTTTGGCAGAGAGGAGATTAAAGCAAGACATCTTGCTTTAAAGTGAATAGCTTCTACTGTGCTTGAAGCACAATATGTGTGGGAAAGAACAAAACACACACCATATAAATCCCTGCATTAAAGCAAAACTGTTAATCAAATGTTAACTCATTTAGAAATAGTCAAGAGGAACAGATGGAATCTCTTCTCCTGGAGTCATTTTTTTAAATATATTAAAAGCTTGTACACTTTTGAGTGGCAGATATGGCTTGTCACTTTAGGGGTTATTTTTGCTATTGTTAATACTGAAATAGATTGTGCTTGAGTTATAGTAGTTGACAGAAGTCTTAAATACTGCAGAGAAAAGACTTGCCTTGCATTTGTCATCTCAGCTTTCGAATTTAAGGAGCTGTATGTGGTTAAACCTTGAAATTATGTAACAATAATAGAATCCTGCTCAAGTTGATGCTTTGTAGCAAGTCAGGGAGTGTGAGGTGGTGTGATTGTACAGTAAACACATGTTAAACTTCTTCCTTAAGTGTGTTCTTTAAAACAGCATTCAGCTACCCAGAACAGTGCCTACGACACACTCTCTGCAGTTTGTACTGAACTCCTGGTGCGTCTTGTGGTATTTTTCATGTGAGACAGTGATACAAGTCTAAGCCTTGATGCACTTCATATTTAAATGAGAACCTCTCATCTTATGTTGTCGAATTTTAATCCATTCTCTGGTAACATATTTCTGGAGTAAACATACTCTTGATTATCTGAAGAAAATGCATTTCAAATGATCTCAATACTGAACAGAGCTGTTAAATCTTGTTCTAAATCTGTAGTTGAGCTGTGTCATAGGTGAGATGCTGGTTTCCAAAGCGCAAGATTCAACAGATGCTGTGGGAATGTTAACAAAGGGCACCTTTAAGAATTGTGTCCGTATTTTTAGGATGCCAATTTAATGTTTATGCACTCTGTATACATTTTCAATGCTGACATTTTAAAGCACTTCCAAAGCAAAGATACTACACCAATTCACGAGACCTGCTCTCTGATTGCAAACGTAAGTGAGAATAGTCCCTATCTACAGGCATAAAGCTAAGTGGACAGGCAGAGGCTAAACTTCTTATGAGTGGAATGTTGGTTGTGCATAGATGTCTCTTCTGTTATGATGTCTGAGACATCTTGGGTCCAAATCTAAAGACTGTATAGCCATTTTAAACTGAAGCTAATGGAAATTCTGGCTATTTCAGAAATTTTAAAGAGTTTGGTCCTGTGTGTGTTTCACATGGAATACCTAAGATGGCTGTATTTCCAAATTTTGTCAAGCTGCATTTTTTGAGGACAAGTAGCAAGAGATTAAGAAAAACAAAACAAAAACTAAACAAAACCCCCCAATTTTTTGATAGCGGCCTCAGACAAGTCTCAAAAAGGGCAAAAAAGAAACCTGAAGAATGCCAGAATAAGATATTTTTTGACAGTCTTACAAGCAGATCCCAGTCCAGGCACATCATCTATGCTATCTGTAGAATAGCATGTGAGTGTAGAATACAAACTACAAAGTAGCGTTTAACCTGAAGCCCAGTAGGCCAGCAGCCAGCAGGAATAATCACAGAGAACAGCAGGCATGCTGCCCAGGCGTCCTCTCCCATTGAGGACACTGGGGTCAGCTCACACACAGAGGGCTTTCTTGAAATATACTTGTTAAACCTCAGGCTTGTAGCACAAGTTTCAAGACACAAATTTCTCAGTATCCCTCACCTTCACTGAGTTTTTCTATAATCATGAAGTTATTTGCTCCTGTTTTGACTTAAGAGGATGTTTGCTGGTCACTTCATTAAGGTATGGCAGCATTCTGCCTGCTTTTAGAGCAAAAGCTGAGTGACCCTGACAGCATAGCCATCAAAGGGCAGTATTTGCCTAAGTCAGGAATCGCCAAAATCTGGTGACTTCCCAATGGATAAATACAACTGTATGTGCACGGCTTGCCCTCCATCCCATCTTCTTCCTTTTCTTACCCTCCTCCCAAGCACTATAAACAAAGTTGAGTAGAACTTCTTAATCAAGAAAGAAAATCTTGTGTTCATTCTGCATACCATCCCCGAACTATCCATTTCTCAGAAACTAGTTGTTCAAGACAAAATAAAATGGATTGAATATTTCTGCGTGAATCTTTGTCAGCATTGTATTGTCAGCTCAAATTATGGACTGTTCCTTTTTACAGCAACGGCACAATTCAACCGTAGTCTAACATTTTCTGAGATTTTACAGTGAGCTTGACCTGTGATACATAAAAGTACATGATTATAGCAATCATGCTTGGAGAGTGGCTACAATTTTCTTCTGTTTACTCCTGAGTGTTGTGGAGAACTTACTACAAATGCTTAAAATCTATAGTTAAATATTTGCAAGTTAGGAGCTGTACTTTCAAAAATTACTGAGCATATTACTTGCTACTTGAAGCAAGTCACTGGGATTACTCCTTTTAAGTTAGCAGGCCCTGTCTTGTAAGAGGAAGCAGTTCAGTTACTGCTTATTGTGTTGTGCATTTAAATATCTTCTTTGAAGGGCAGACTTGGGAGTATCATACTAACAATTTAAAGACAATTATGAGGATAAGTAAAATCTAGTTACATCTAATACCGAACATTGCTAGAATTCAAACAGAAAATTGGCACTATACAATGTATAAAATTATTTTTTCTCTTTTTTAGAATTGTAGAATATATATAGGCTGTCTCAGCCACAATCCAGGGAATAGAACAGCATATTAAAAGATTTTTTTGTTGTTGGCAATACAGGGTACTTTGGTTCTCTTTCATAAAGGTATGTGCCTTGTCACTCTCCCTCATACAGCTAGCAGTAAAGAAGCACTGGTCTCTGCTTTTCAGTAGCACATATTGATTTTTAACTATTGCATTTTTGTACAGATTGTGCTTCTAAGGATTATCCAGTGTTTAAAAAAAAAAAAAGCAAGACTCAAAGCATTACTGCATTGCTGTATAGTGTGATCATAGCAGTGGCTGTAATGTTAAATATTTCTAGGTCAGTTTTTTGTGCATGTCTTTTTGAAAAATAGGCTTTTACTTAAGTGTAATGGAAACATTTCCATTACTTCAGCAGTCTACTGTAGAAGTTAAAATAAACATTTCCACAAAGAGATTGCAACTGGAGATTTATTGTACTGTGCTGAATGCGTAATAACTGAACAGAGAAAGTTGCAGTGGATCCTACAGCAGAAAAATATTGATTGTTTATTGCCCAAGCTGACATGTAAGTAATTAGTATAAATGTTCTATTTGCAATAGCCTTTAGCGTAAACAATGACGAGGTAACAGAAGTGTCCTTTTAAAAATATTTTGGGAAGACCAGATCGTTAGCTCTATTAAAAGCATGCTGTGCTAGCTTCATTAGCACAAAGCAGCTTTGTCTTTGTCCTGACTGACCAGGTAAAAATCTGAATGTGGCAGCAAGCACAGAGTCTGGGTTGATGAATTATGGCAATGCAGGGGTGTGGTCAGAGCACGCTGCTCAGCTCTTCTGCTATTTTACTGGCTTCTCAAGGGCTGTGGCAGGCAGCAGCAACTGAAAGTATACAACTGAAATGTCTACAGTGTCCTTCTGGTATTAAGCCTCTTTCATTCCTACCCAAAAACGAGAACCTATTTTAAGGCTTAACAGTGTCCTTTTAAATTAGAAGCAAACTGCCACAGTGAAATATTTAGACTGGGTTAGGCAGTGTATGCTATGGTTACCATCACTAAACACAGCTAGATCTGTTCAGATCAAAATGGTTGACTTGTCAGTCTATAGTAATTGTTCCCTGTGGAAAAAATTCAATAGCATAGCTTAAAATCACACATAGCTGGTCACATGCTCTGAGGCTCCTATGGTGCTGAGACTAAAAGGCAGAGGTAGGGAGGAGCTATGTCAGGAAATCTTTTAATTCTAGTGGTGAGAGGGGAAGCTTGCCTTATATACATTTATATGCACAAATTGATTTTTAATTTTACAGTAATGTCCTATTATGTATTAACTCAATTCTTAAAAGGCTACTTTTAAGGGCCTGATGTTAAGCTCCTGCATGTCCAAGGTGCCTATTGGAAGGAGAGTTTTTGGATATGAGATGACTGTGAGATGGTAACCAAACTGTTCTAGTTCTTTTTATTACAGTAAAGTACAAAAACTGCTAAACTGAAGCCTATATAAGACAAATTGAATGCATGGTTTCCTGGGAATGCATTATGTACATGAACCTTAAAATCGTTAGTACCAAAAAAGTCAAGTCAATGAAATAGGAGAAGTCATAAGTTTCTGTCCAGACTGAAGAATCTTTAATAACAACGGAACTGATGGGAGTCCCATCAACTTGCTTTTAAACACCTGCCTTAACTGATCCCAGCAATTGCCTTTCTGGGTCTCTCTGGTTTAATACACGATATAGCAATGTGGGGAGTGGAGGATGTCTTATACACAAAGAAATTCTTTCTCGATACAGGACACAAGTGTTAAGAGTATGCTAATTAAATGGCATCTGGTTTTCTAAAGGAAGCAATTTTTTAATCTTAGTTTGGTTCTTCAGCTTCTTGTCAAAATCAGCATAGAAACTGTGCAAGTGCCTGGTCTGGCCGCATGCAGTCTTCCAGGTTAAACTTTTTGCACTGTCTACACCTGAGAAAAGTGAGTTTTGCCAGCCTACCCCTTCCTGTGCCCATCTGAGAAATTGTAAGTCCACCTGTATTACCAACATTAAAAAAAGAAAAAAAAAAAAATACAGCTGTAGCCTACTCTACCTAGGTTAAAACATACAGTCTATCGATAGTTAAGGAATACTCACCAATCCTTAGACAACAGAAGCTACTACACATACAAGCAGTTGAGAACACTTGCTGCTTGATTATGCATGTTTAATATGCTTGCTCAATTCCCTTTTCATCATCCAGCAATAAGAGGAAGCCTGAAGCATCAGGCATAGCAGCACAATGCTTGGCTGTAAATGACTTCATGTAGGCTGTAACTTGTCATTTGGTCTTAAATACAGTGTAATTTTTCCCTCCCCTTTCTGACACCTTTTCACAGAAGCACTGTGCATGCTAGTCTGCCTCTAGCCTTCTGCTGCTTGTCCTAGCTCTTTGGTGGGGCTAGTAATCACACAGAAATAAGTAAGAAATTACTGCTGTGCAAAATCTATACAAGCACGACAGCTAAGGAAGGTATTCAAGGAAACCATTTTGCAGGCTTGACTATAGCACTACCTGTATGACAAACGCTGCCTTTATCTTTTCCACTGCTGAACCATGAGAATAGGAACATGATTCCAAGAGGAAGGGTTTTTTTTCGTACATATAACTATGCACGGATATTTGCAGTTAACCAGCCCTCCCTCTTTTTTTTCCCTTCCTCAACCACCGGAAATCAAAATAATGAAACTACTTAAAAAGCATATGCACTGCGCCGCTTTGTTCCCCGCGGTCCCCTCGCGGTGCTCGCTCCCCGCCAGACAACTCGCCTTTCCGCCAGCCTCCGCCTCTGGGCTCGGCAAAAGCCCCTCGAGCCGGGCCCCGCGGAGCAGAAGGACGGGTGGGGATACAATGCGGATGGACGGAGAGGGAGAGACTTTACCTGCCGCGTTCCCCCGCGGAGCCTGAAGCTGCTGCATCCACGCCGGGGCGCGGCGGGCGGGCGGGTGCTCAGAGTGCCTGTCGGAGGCGGCTGAGCGCCGGAGCCATGGCCGCGCCGGGAAGGGAGCTCCGGGAAGGGAGCGGCGGGAAGGGAGCTCCGGGAAGGGAGCGCCGCCGGAGCGTCCGTAAGCCGGCGGGAGACTCAGCACCTGGGCGCTGAACAGCTCCACGGAGCGCCACGGGCGGGGCCGGCGCCGCGCTCCCCGCCCCTGGGCGCGGGAGGGCCGCCCGCCTCCCGCCTCGCTGCGCGGCGCTGCGGCCGCCCCGCCCCGCTCCACTCCCGCGGCAGGCGGCCGAGCAAAGGGCGGGGATGACCACACTTCCCAGCCGTCCCTGCGGCGGGAGGAGATGGCTTTGCTCCCGGGGGCGGCCGGGAGTTGTAGTCCTGTCGGTGCGGAGCGCTGGGAGCACCGGCGTCAGCGGCTCGGTTGGGCGGTGCCTGCTGCCGGAGGGGACCGACTGCCGGCCTGCCCGGGAGCCGGCGGCCCTGCGGCCTCTCCCGGTGTGGGCCTGTGCGAGGGGGAGAGAGGCGCTGCCGCCGCAGGGCGGGCGGAGCGGCGGGTTCCGCTCCCTCGGAGAGGCAGAGCTCCTCCCGCCCGGCGGGCCGCGGTGCCGAGACTGCCCCTCGCTGGTATGTTAGTTCTTTTTTTTTTTCTTTTTTTTTTTTTTTCCTTTCAACAGAAGTCTGGGTTACTACAGTTTTTCTGCGGTGTTAGGGGCTTTTTTTTTAAGAAGGGGAACAAAAGAAGTGATGAAGTTCCTATGGCCTTTGAGAAACTCCTGATAGCTGTGCTCCCTCCCTCTCACCAAGATTCAGAAGCTAAGAAGTAGGCAGCTAAACAGTCAGGACTCTGCCCTGCTAATCAAAAGGAAAGTACTACCAAAAGTGTAGCAAAAAATACTGTAGCCCAATTGCAGCTGTCTTTCAGAAAGACATCTCTAATAATGATGTTAATACAGGTTCTACAGATAATGATCAAGCAGGGAGTGTTATTAGTTAACTTACAAATGAACTGATACAGTGTTTCCCAACAGATTTTCTATTTACTTGTTCATCAAAAGGAAAACTATTCAGTATAGTTTTAGTTAGAAATCAACTTACAGTTTCCATAATGACCACAATATAAGAACCTTTCAAGAGTTATTTAAAAAGAATGTTAAGGTTAATGAGCTAATTTAGAAGTTTGAGCACTAGCCCATCTCTCACCCTAGATTATGGACCATTGAAAGGTGCTAGAAACTTGCATATAGAATCCTGTATGTTTGGGTTGCATGCATGCCCCTGCTGCTCTGAAACCCTGATGTGCAGCCGTTGCCCTTGTCTAGGAAAAGGTTTTCAGCAACTGTACTGCAAACCGGCAAGCAGAAAGTCAGAAAGCTAGGAAAACTAAGTTAAACTAAGCAGTATGTTTTATTTACACTATTTTAGCAAAACCTGCCTTTGGATTGTCATAATTTCTATGTGCTTTATTCTAAACTAGTTATACAGAAGTTAGGTTTACTGCTTCTTTTTTTCTTAATGGGTATATGTTATAATGATTTCTCATCCTCTTTCAGATGCTTTCTTGGACAATTCTTAAATGTGACAGGTTTCCTTGACAGCAACTGATCATGCAACCACACTCTATTGAGCAACTTCACTTCTGCAGCTCTCCTAAAAAGGTGAGAAATTGACACTGATATTACATGTTGCATAGTGTTTCTTGGATTTACAGTACTATCAGATTTGGATCCCTGCTCTGATACTACATTGTATGCCACCAGCGTACTAACTTCATCACTGCATAATTCTTTGGAATACATACAGCTGTTTGATAATTATTCTAATCTTTGCTACATAATTACTTCTAAATTACTTCTTGAAGTACCTTCCCCAGTGTTTTCACAAGACTCAGGGAGTAATGTATTTCAGTTCCCTACCTGAACTTTACAGCATCATACAGTTGTAGCAAAGTACAGCAGATAATTTTAAAAGAGCATTTACTTTATAACAACTTTTATTTGACTGAAGCAAATTGTAGGTATGGAAACTATATTTATGGAACTATAAGGCGAATGCTTCACTTTGAATAATGACTCTTGAGATTTTTAAAAATGAGGTCTTGGTATAGTACTGAACAAACCATGAAAAACAATGTTCTGCTTTTGTAATTTCCTTCACATTCAAGTAACAGCAGAATGTGCTTCCTCAAAACGGGGACTCTGGTGTGCTATTTGAGCTCTCTCCCTGGGAGGCATATGCTGTATCTGAGACAGTAGAAAACTTGCACTGACAAAGAGCGTGGCTGAGGTGAACAGCATAGTCAAGGAAAACTGTCAGTAGTGTGTGCAACTGTAGGGCACTCGCAAATTACAAGACCACAAATATGACCAAACCTTCTGGTGCTAATGTGGAGGAAGGCCACTACAACACCCTGCTTGTTGCTCTTTGTTTCCCCACTCCCTTGATTTTAACAAAGCCACGTTTGTTCTTCTGTTGGCTAAAAGGGTCTTACTAAAGCAGTAACCATTTTCTGCTTTGCAAATCAGAAAAATTGAAAGAAACATCCAAACTACAGTCAAAATAGTTATGAATAATCTAAGCATATTAATTCAAACAGTAACAGTTCAGATCATGTTTCAATTAAAGGACTTAGTGACTAAACCAATTTTATACAAGTTGCAGGTCATTAAGTTAATCCAAACCTTGTAGCTTGTGTCTTTCCCACTCTCCTCTTTTGTACCCCCAGTTCTGAACTACAACTTTTTGGGCACCAAAATAGAAGGAAAAACATCACTTTGCTTCCAAATTCACATAGAAGTTCCTGAGAACTAGCTTTGAAACTGGAGTTAGGTCTGTCTAGGTTAAGTTTGTTACAGTCACACTTGGTTCCAGACAGAAGTAGAAGTGGAATATCTTTATCAAATCAAATATGAAAAGTTCTTTAAGATCGTACAGGGGCAGTCTTCAGCCATGCGAGTACAGCTGGATAACTGGATTCACGGATCCTGGTTTCTGCTAACAGCAGCTGTAGTGTGCTGTTAGCAGCCACCAGTCTGCTCACCCTGCAGACAGTGACTCCCATTTTCCTGCACACATAAAACAGATTCAGGGAAACCCAGGTAGAAGATTAAATTTCTTCCCTATTTCAATGAAATTCCTGCATTTATCTCAGCAGATCGTCTGTCTTACAAAGGCAAGTAAGAAAAGATTACTAATGATATTTTCTACAGACACCTCGATGTGTTGCTGCTTTTCAGTTTGTCGTACATCCAAATTCTTATTAACGGGCTTAGTAAGTACGTCATTAGACATACTGAAGGATCACTGATCAATCTGTCTAAGGATTGCACAGTTCTGCTTTGAAAGGTTTTCTCTTATTAAGTGAAAGAACAGCAGATGTCATGATTCATTCTTACTACCTCCAGTTTCTTATCCTCAGTAAATTATAACCATACAGGGTAAACACTTCATTTGCCTTGCAAAGAAATAAACTGACAAATTAAAGTAGTGGAAGAAGAATTTCTGTCTAGTTGATAAAAGAATAGAAAAGCAAAGATTGTGCCAAATGTAGCTAAAATATATGGCACAGCCATATACAGTAAGAGCCTCATATAATTAAAAGGATATATAAAATAATAAGTTCAAGGCATTTACTCAAAAGTGCAACAAATGTTTTAAAATCCTTCTTAGAGACAACCTTGATCTGCCCTTAAGTAGTCACTATCTAAATATGGTTTTTAAATTATTTTTAGACCACACAGAGAGTACTGAAAACTGATTTGAGATGTCCTGAATAACTCTTTCGTGATTCTGCCATTTGAATTTAAAGGTTTTATCTGTAAGAGATACCGTGGCACAGTACTTTATGCATGTAGTTGTAATGCTTTATCACGGTTCAAGAATAGATATCAAATACACAGGAAAAAATAGACTGAACTGAGAAAGCAGTTGATTTTAGAATATCAGTTCAGAAACCAGAAGCAAAAAAGTGTGAAGTAGTTGTAGATGTGCAAGATTTCAGAGTTCTGAAAGGGGAAATGTCAGAAAGTAGCGTGAAAAAGCGTTAATTAGATAGTCCAGTCTTTTCTGGTAATTCTCAAATATTTGGGGAATCCAAGAAGATGATGAAGTTGGCTTCACTGCTGACTACAGCTGTCCTGTTAACAGAATGAAATGGAGCACAATGCAGAACCTCTAGTTGTGCTGTATTGTTGGAAAGGTGTCAGGTAAGAGAATTAAAGTAGAGAATGAAAGAAGCAGAGGAAGTAAGGTATAGTCAAGACTAAGGCAATGGGGTAGGTATTGGAATTATTGCCTGCAAGTTCTCTTCTGTCACAGCTATGAAAATGGATCTTGAGTTGTAATATTATTTAATTGTATACTTTCATTTAGTAGTATCCACAGTGAGAAATTAATTTTTCCAGTTTAACTTCATGCTGTAGCTTCTGACACCCTCACTGTGAAGCCTACACAAAGAATGAAAAACTTGAGTCAAGAATATATTTTTTTAATAGGAGAGAAAAAAAACCCGTGCCTCGTTCATCACAGATCAGCTGTCCTTGGTGTAAAGAAAAGAGAATTGACTATGCTAACTGTCCTGCTGTCAGCAGGGAAGGATAAGAGGTCTTATAATGACTAAACTTTATCTGAAGCTATTATGAGGTAAAAGTTGATCAAGGAATATAGGTGGGTTGGTTTTCCATTAATAGTGTTGCATTGATAAAGGAAAACATTTTGCTGGCAAGGTCCCCTCAAAAAGCCAAGTTTGCCTCATCTTCTGCTGCACCTTCAGTTTAACTTCTTTAATGGAGTGGTATTTCAAGTCTCACTTTCTAAAAGGCAGGCAAATATTGCATGACCCTATGATTAAGTTTAGTAAAAGGTATGTGATAATTAAACACCAAATCTTTAAAAATAAAAATATAGTTTAATTCAGCTTCCTAAATACACAGTCAAAATAATGCTCATAAATCCTGGCTTTCAGTGTTACTTGGATTTACATGAGAAGAGAGCAGCAATTGCTTCTAAATTCAGCTTGCTATCAAGAACTGAAGGCTTGCAGTGTACAAAACCACTGTTGCAGCCTTACAAAATTGATTTTAAATCACGTATTGCACCGTAAAACTGAAAGGCAAATTACCATAGATTAAGACATGAAGACATCTAGTACTTGACAGTTAGTATTCTCATTTGGTATTTATGGTACATGAAGTTAGCTTGAGGCTGCCCATAATTTATGGAGGGAATTTTTTATTGGTATGGATGAGAATTATCTTTCTTTAGCAGGGAAAAAAATGCAATGCTTACAATCTAAGAACACTTTTGACTCTGACAGGTTATTTCTATTGTGGTGTAGGATGACAGTGTTGTTACTAGGTGCAGCCTAACGAATCTTTATTCAGGCCACCACCAGAAACTTCATTTTAATCACTTTTGTGCTCTTAACTACAAGCATTTTTATCAAAAAGCAGTATGTTTTTGAAATGTTTCATGAATATAAATTGCAGTCAAATTGACTATATAGAGCAGATTAAAAATAGCATCATTAAAGCAACTTCCTTGTACTTTTTTTCCTCTCAATTTTTCTCTCAGCTCTGAGTTTATATTTGAGAGAACAATACCACAGTTAATTTAGTTAGCTATCATTAGATACCTAGTGCTAAAAATTTTGTGATGTTCAAAATTATAGGGAATTTTGTTACCTCTTATGGGGTGGCCAGGGTGGGTAATTTATCTGGTACCTGGATGATATCTTTAGGGAACCAGATGTTTCGGCATTTCTAGGTAGGTTGTTTTATATCTCCTCAGTGTTAGAAAGTAGTCTGATTCCTTTTTCCTTTTTCCTTTTTCCTTTTTCCTTTTTCCTTTTTCCTTTTTCCTTTTTCCTTTTTCCTTTTTCCTTTTTCCTTTTTCCTTTTTCCTTTTTCCTTTTCCTCTCTTATTTGTTCATTAGAAATCTGAGTAATCTCATTTTAAAGCCCAACTGACAAATGTCTTGCGATCTTTCTAGATCTTGGTGGAAAAACAGATAGAAGTGCAGGATTAAAATTGGAGACTAACCACAGGAAAACACATAAGCTTAGGTTGAGGCCATGCAATCCATAATTGTGTTCCTTGGTAGAATGTACAAAATTGAGTGAAGCAGGAGTCAAAGGTGTATTTTCAGCTTCAGATCTTTTTGTTGCTCAGCAAATTAAACAATTATGGTTGGATCTGTTAATTTTTAAGCAGTGTTCTTATTCAGACTAGTAGACTGTGCATCTTATTTCTGCGAGAATGGGTGTCCTTTTGAGGGTCTTATTGGCCGGGAGAATTGTAGCATCCAGGTGAGCAACAGAAGAGGAAGACGGCTATTGGCCTTGTCCTAATGATCAGGAACAGCAGGGCATCACATGCTTCGGTCTTGTGAACAGTTTTAATGAAGTCTAATAGATACTATAAACCTGGTTTCACTAGATAAATAAAAATGGCTCAGATTTTTTGATCCTCATGTTCAGAGCTGTATATTCATCTGTGTTCTTTCTTGTCTACTGTCCATCCTTGGCAATGCAGATTCTTTCATTATTGGATTTATATAACATGTGAAGTGAGCCTTCCCCTTTATACAAAAAAATAAAACTAAACAAACCAGAATCAGCCAGTGCATGAAACACTCTTACAACTCAGTTACTAAATGTTGAGATTTTTCCAATTAGTCCTTTGTACTTTTGAGTGATTATTAGTTTGGTTTTTTTTTTAAATGCTTGTCACTTCTTGATTTTTGGGCTTGCTATTTAATCAGAATTGAAATTAGTACCAAGTAGTAGGTGTAATTTCCTAACTTGATTTTTGGCAGTTCTCTCCCCTTGCAAGTATTGCCGGGTTTTGAAGATTATAGCTATTTCAGGATAATAGACTACCTTCCTCTTAGGGCTCAAATTTTCTTGATTCACTTGTGTTTGAGTTTCTCTTGTGGAGGGGAATGTATAGATTCTATTTAAAGCTTGAGAAAATAACATTAAAACAATAATTAGTTAGCAAATCTAAGAATTTGTCCTTGCATTTGGCTTTAAAGCTCTCCAAATCATTCTTAATATTTATTTTTCTGGATAGCACAGTGGTTGGGGAACTTACGTGTGCCTACAGATCTATCACTCAACACTTAGTATGTATACTTTAATAACTTGGAAATTTAAATGGCTGTAGAGAAAGTGGAAAAAAGTATAAAATAAAGATGTGATTTTTTTCTTTTAATGAACTAGTGTATTAACAGTTCATATATTTTAGTGTAAGGTAAGAGCTCAGTGGCTTTTTAAATTCTGAGGCATTGTTCTGAATTCTTTGAACATGATGGATTTGTGAGTTAGATTGTTACTTTCAGTAGTTCAGAAAAGTTTATTTTTATAGATGTTGAAATAGGTATCAAGGAACACACTTCAGTGCCAAACATCAGTAAAAAGCTCCTTGTTTTGGAATACATTGCCAGCTTCTGTCTGTGAGGTGTTTCCTATACTCTTCTGGGTAATCACATAAATGATGGGTTGCCACAGAAATAGTGAGTGTTCATTCTGAGGTGATTTTCTTAAGTGGTTCAGCAAAATCTCCATTAAAAACCTTCATGAAAGGTTTCTCACTTTCAAGAAGTTAGTGACAAGGAATGATTTAATTAAAATTTCTTTTATGATTTTCTGAAGTCTGCCCAGACGCTTTACTTAAGATGACATCATAGAGATAACACGTCAGCAATTTCTGAAAGTTCAAAACAGTTCATGTCCTGTAACATGAGTAGCTAGATGAGAAGCTTTTCAGTTATACTGGATGAATGACCATTTTATAAAAGGTTTTCAATAGTGCCCGTATCTGAGAGTAGTATGAAAGTCATTTGGACTCCAAAAGATGTTTGGCTTTTGCTCAGAGAAATGAAAAATATTAAGATTTAGTTTGTGACTTGTCATTGAAACCATTCCTGCTGAGTGGCCCCTCCCTGTAAACTGAGGTTATGGGATAACTTCTGCATCACTTCACGTCTTTGCAAAGTCTCTGTAGGCCTTTACTTTTGGGGAGTTCATTTTTTTTTTTTAACCGTTTAGCAGATATTTTTGTGCAGCAGTACTGCTTTTGAGAGAAACAGAAGAAAAGGAGGCCAGACAGGCTGATAGGAGAGGAAAGACAAACAGTTATGCATTTGATACACAGTGCTGTCCATGCTGGATGGATGTAAGTTATGATTTGGAGCACAAAGGAGGAAGAACATTATTTAAACAACATAAATTGGGCAAAATGGCCACAAATCCATAAATACTTGAAGGGGAAAAAATGGTTCCTGAATAAAACCTTAACAGTGATTATATCACAGACAAAATGACTCTGCGTTGTTCTATGTGTCTAATAGCAGTAAAGACTGATAAGCTGAACTTGCCCTCTGTGTTGTGACAAACACTTCACAGAAAACATAAATTCCAAAACGTTTTATTGCTTTTTGTCCAAGTTCCAATTGTGTTAATGAGGTCCTGTCAGTCAAACAAAGCTTTAGGAGATTTGAACAGCATCCTTCACAAGGAAAAGTCAGTAAGCTAAATGAGGGATGCTGGGAAATGTTTGTCTTGCTTTCTCCTTTAAAAAAAAAAAAAAGGCAACCAAAACCCCTAAATGAATTTAATTTCTGGCTGACTGCTTTTGGCAACGTTTCCTATATCTCACAGCAAGCTTCTAGGAGGATTATTGATTGTGTATGGCAGCAGCTTCCAGTTTCCACATTAGCCCTAGGAGGAAACTAGATGATCTATAAGTAAATATTGTAGGCGTAAAAGCTGTGCTGAAGCCTTTCATTATTCATTTCAATTGGATGTTTTGGTTTTTAGAAGATAACTTCATTGATGTTATGGGTGGTTTTACTGTTTTGTTTAATGTTTTATTTATGCTGGAGTATAAAGCCACTTATTATGTTAGTTTTTAATACAAGAACATTGAAGTATAATTATTCTTTTTCTTAGCTATTTGGGAAATGAAAACCAGGGATTCTCCACTTTTATAACCCCTCAAAATCGTAAGTTTGTGGAAGATTTAATTAACTAAGTTTTATTAGACAGTAAAATAACTTAGCATATTTGAAAAGCAAACCCATTGATTTAAGATACCCAAGCATAGGTGAAGCAGCCTACATTTGGACATCAGAGTTGGGAAATTTCAGCATCCTTTGTAATTCAGGTTAGTTTACTTGCCATAAACAGTTTGCCTTATTAGGTTCTAATAAAAAACCCCATTTGATTCTCAGATTTTCTTGGAATAATCTGTTATTCAAAATTAATTTGATGGGAGCATAGACTGTTAACTAGTACAGGGAGGGGGGAAAGGATTAGGCTAATTAAAGCAGGATTCATTAAGTCCATACTGAAGCCATAGGCTGCCTATCTAGTGAAAAATTTCATGTCATGAAAGTCAAGAAAAAGTTTAACAAGATTGATGAAACAGACTTTATTATCTGCTAAAACAGAAACCTCAGAGGAGATAATGTTGTAGAAATACGACATAATGAACACATTGTATAATGAAGCGAATCAAAAGAGCAGACTGAAGTCTAGAATTGAGCAGCTTCTCTATTGCCTTCCGATTTTCTTGATGAAAAACAATATGTTTGCAGATATTTGTGGCTACTTTTGTTTGTTTCTCATTGGCTTTCTTAGTAGATTTGTTTGTTTATTGAAAATGAAAAAAATAAAAATATGAGCTGTGCTCTATCATCCAAGTGCTCTCTGTTATACGATTCCTGTCTGGTTTTGGAAGAAAGATTTCCCCATTTAAAACTGTATGTTCTACAAGTTTTTGATTTAAGATGTTCCCAGTAGGTGTTTAGTTTTAAAAACTTCCTGATTATTTAAATCCTTATTTCCTCTAAGGGCATAATTCAACAAGATAATCAGGAGGTATAGTGAATGTGAACATGTGAACTTGGCAGAAACCTCAGTGACTTGCTGACTCAGAATTTCAGAGAGGTTAATTTTTTTTCTGATATGACATGTTATCTTCCAGTGAAACATTTTTAGTTTGTGCTATCAGAGAGAGATTTGTTTTCCAAGTGATAAACTGCCAACTTCCTTGCTTTTATCTCCTGCAGACACTTGAGTGCCTTTTTTTGAAACTTCTAGCTGTGGTAGGTGCAAAACTACCTCAAACTGTAAAATAGGTGCAAGACCATCTCAGCAGCAGGATATTGTTCAGGTCAAATGCTAAGTGAAGACTAAAAAATTGTTCCAGACTGAATTTCTGTACTAAGTACTTCCTTTCTGCAATACTAACTAAAAGAATATGAAGATTGTATTGAACACCTGATTTATTTTTCAGAGTTATTTTCCTGTGTGTCATCCTCCTTCAATTTCCAGTTTTAGTATTTTCACTGTTTCACACCCTGTGACATTAAAAAATGGATTCCTTCAACAAAACAATGTAATTAGCTTCTTATGATTTTATGATACTTTCCAAAATATATTTAGTTAACAAAAAAAATAAAATGGATTTGAACAGCAGACAAATTGCTATTAAAAGGATTATGAACTTTTATCTATACTGAACATTTGCCACAAACCTTTTAGTTGTGAAATTGAGAATGAACAGAAACGTGTTTCCATTTAAAACCATTTAGATAACTCTCTGTGTCTCCTTTGCAACCCTGTTTCCTTTTTTAAAATTGTATCTTCACTGAATTCTGAATTAAGAATTGGATTGGGGGCGGGGAGATGGGGGCTGGTTATTACTTCAAGGAAAATTTTCACCAGCCCATCACTAATGGCTTTTGCAAAGACACGCTCTGAAAAATTGCAAGTCAACAGATCAAGGGAATACGACAGTAGAAGTGCCATAAATTGCCACTGCCCTCGGAGTATTTCCTGCTAAAAACAGGCTTTCCAATACTCAAGTTGTGTATTTAAAATCTAGAAGTTCTTATTATACAGTTCTACAATTTTATAAAAAGTATTTACTTACCCCGTGTTTTAACAGGCAAATAAGCTTGTCTACACTTTAATGATTACTTTAGTAAGGAATTTGCCTATGTCAACTGAATAAAAAAATGTGATGTTTATCTGTATATACTTGAAGAAAGTGTTTCAACGGATATTTTAAAAGTTTGTGCTCTGCATTATTCTTTCAACTATATTTTAAGTAGGTTGCTGTTTATTTGGGTGACTATTTCCTAGATGTTTGTTTGGTTTTGGTTTTCTGGTGGTTCTTTTCTCCTTTGACTCTCTTTTAAGATAACTGAGTATGGAGTGTGTCTCAGAATGATCTAGCAAGTATAAAGACTCGATATCCTGCATTTTTTCTCAGCAGAAAATTTTAAAATCCTATATGTTCTCAAATGCCTTCTACTTATTGGAAAGGAATCTTTCACAGTTGTAAAGTCTTTCTTTCTGTGTTTATTAACAAAGAGAATGTGAAGTGGACACATAACTTCTGCAAATGAGAGCGATTTTCTGCCCAACATCCTTCTTTTCCTTCCTTCTTATTGTGCGTATCTTGACAACGATGTATTTTGCATATCTTCTGTGTGCAAAAGCCGTGGCGGGACACAATACAATTCTTAGCAAAAAAAAATGGCACATTGAGAAATAGGATTTATTTCCTGAACTTTGTGAATTTGCATTTGAACTCTGATGTCTAAATGATTTGCTTTCGGGCGGCCGATCCTGGAATGTGTTGCTTCATGAGTATTTATCTGTTAATGTACAAAATCCTCCTGGTAAGGAAGCATGGAGGCAAACATGGTATCTGAATGGCCAGTAGCTTCCATGTTAGGAACTAGGTTTGAATTGGCTAAACCAAGAATTTGCGGGTGAATACCTTGGCTGCAATCTAGGTGTTTCTGGGACAAGAGTTCACTCTCCTTATCCTGCCATGAACACCTGTAAAGTCTTGATTTTGCTGTGATCTGCAGTGGATTTGTTTTTCACGTCAGAACACCAAAGAACAGGAAAAACATTACTCTGTCAGCTTTACTTTTAACAGCAACTCTTTCTTTTTCTGCTGACTAATAGTGTTCCTACTTCCAGGGGATTTTTATGGGATTGTTTTAGACTTATATATATGCTTCATTAGGTCAGAGTTAATTTGGTATTTGAAATACGCTAGTCGTCTTGCTCATTTCAGAAATTCTGACTTGCAGGTTAAGTCTCTATTAAAAGGCATAGCTTGAAACTAATCTTCCAGTAAATTAATTAAATGGTCTAATGCCATGAGCACTGTTCAAGTTTTAATCAAATAAAAATGTCATCTCAGTGCAAAGTGTTCCCACCTCCTCACAGCAGGACAAGCCATACCTCGCTTTGTTTACTTTTTTCTTGTACTGTTTCGCATGACCTGCAGCAGTGATCTTCCTGGTGCCACAAACATTCTCGAGTATCACCTTATTTCAAATGTGTAAGTGCTTACATTATTGTGGAGAACTAGTGTCTTTTAGAAATAATCGAGATGTTCACCTTGTCATGTTTTTCCTTACCCTCCTTTTGCTCATATGCACTCTGAATTCACGTGGTATATCAAACCAATACATTTTTCCAATTCTGTGATCTTCTCTGTGTTTTATCAAGCCGAGAGACTGAGTTATAGAACATGGCAAATATATCCAAATATAGTATGCTGCAGTGTAACATGAAATCTAGTGTAGTTCTTACTATGACTAAAAGCAGAAAAATCAGGAACACATACTTTCACGTGTACTAAACATGAAGTGTTTAAAAGATTAAGTGATCCTACCAGAGAATCTGTGGCATTCAATAATGCATTTTAAAAACATGAGAAGCACTACAGAGAAATGAGGTTTGGTTTTACTGAAGTACAAGTGGACTATAAAATACACAAACCAGTAAGAACTCGGGCAATACTTCCTAGGAAGCTGGGGACGAAACCCCGCCATATGTGATCAGGAATTTCCAACCTGCTGCTGCTCTGACCCTGATGTGTGTGCAACACTGTGATTGTGCTTTTCAGAAAACTGGTCCTGTTTGGTGAAGATTTAGTTTTCCACTCCTAGATTAGTTAACTGGACGTGTGTGTGCTGGTGGAAGGGGCTGAAATAAATATCCCTCGCAAAAGAGAGAGAGCAGGAACACAGAAGCTGGCACTTAGCTCACTTGGAGGGTACATTTCCCTGTCACTTTAGGGATTATGCCTTTGTGTTCTGTTTGAATTGGTGTAAGCAGGGCCTTCCTTGGGTACAAGTACTAGGTCTGTTCCAGCTGGCTTGGGTACTGACAGCTGTTGAGCTGCATGAGCATGGCATTGTCCTTCAGCTAACACATCCCTAACTTGAAGTAACTGAGGTAGATAAGGCATTTTGGTATGATACTGCATTGGTTTATGTAGACACCATTTTCTTTAAATCCTAGAAGATATTAGAAATCAATTAAGTGGTGGGATAACCTTGGTAGAGTTACACTTTTGTGCTGAGCTGGTCTGTTCAGCTGGAACAGATTTCTTACTTCAGATCTTTTGAAGATGCCAAGTATTTCTTTCAGCAAGAAGTTTATTATGTTCTTGTTTGCTGTGACAGTATCACAGGGCCCGCTGCTATGGTTTGCCAGCCTGGCACAGTCACAGGATTTTGCTGGCGGTTCTGGTAACAGCTGGGATATGATGACATCTTTCTTCTTGTGATATATAGTCCAGTAATGATTAAGGTAGAAGGGCTGAAGTTCCATCTAGGTTGTGACATTGAGTAGTTCCAGCTTTAAAAATCATTTTTACAATGAAATTGGAAGGAGTTTGAGTAGTAACCGCAGTGGCTGTGTCGCACTCAAGGCACCAAAATTGAGCTTGAAACAAACTGACCTGTGATTAAGTACTGCTGAGGAAAACATTTCTACGCTACTCTCTAAAATTGTACTTTACTATGCAAAAGTAGTTTTACTGCTCTGCCTTCTGTGCTCATGATAATTGTCATCATCTTCGCAATTATGTTGAGCGTTGTCGCATAGAAACAAGTTTAAAAGGTTTCTGAAACCATGGAAATTAAAGACTAGTGACCATGATGTACTAGTTTAAGCCAGTCATGCTTTATGGTTTGTGGCATCTGTGCAGTCAGCAGGGTGTTTTAAATCTGTAATTTCTTGCTGTTGGTTAAGCCTTATTTTTCTAATTCTGAATTTTCTACCTGTCTGTGTAATAGCAGCTAGCACTTCTCTTAGTAAAACACTGCAATTGCTGTATTGGTTGTTGGGGTTTTTTGTGGGGTGGGTTGGTTGGTTTGGTTTTGGTTGGTTGGTCTGGGTGTTGTTGTTTGTTTGTTTGTTTGTTTGTTTAAAGCAAAAACGTTTACTCTTAATTTGTCAAGTTAGGGGACTAATTTCAGAGACAGATGTGGTCCAAAACATCTTTGCTAACTAGTGTATTCCAATCTTCTAATTTAAGCAATAAAAAGTGAAACTGAGACCATGGAGTCTACCACGAGTTTGAGGAGAAGCGCGCCTTCCAATCAAGCTGTCTGCTATAGATAGACCTGTCATTCAGATCAATTATGAGATCTTTAATTTGTACTCTGCAGTGACTTTTATATGATTATGTTTTCTTGGAGCTGCATTGATGTGGGTCACTAGCAAGCATTAAAAAACAAAGCTGAAATCTGAGATGATGTGGTTACAGAGAAAACATTGAGAGCTGCGGTCATTTCTGTCTCCCTTGATCTCCTGGGAAATCATAACAAATGAACAGAGCTTTTGGCTTCTGAGGCAAGAGGAAAGAATAATCATCATCCTTCAGGGAGCAATGAGAAATGAGGAAACTGCACTCAGTTTAACACCATTAAGCTTTCAGTTAATACTGTTTTAGAAACAGTTACAGCAGAAGACTCTAAATATTGAGACAAACAGAAGAAAACTTACAAATATGGCTCTTGTTCTAATGCTGCAGAGCCAGTGTACTTCTCAGATTTATGTGCTGTGCCTTTTGTCTTTCCAATGGTATTCATTAGCTGGTGAGCTTCCAGTTGGTGTCTTTCTCAGAAGAGTCTCAAGAAGGTGCTTATTTATTGCCATTGCAGTTGTCTTTCCAGAAAATACAACTCTTAGATCAGTTCTTTTGATGTGATAATTTCAGATTTGGCCCCAGGTGAATGAATTATTTCCTTTTTAGTTGAAACTGTTAGAAAGTTGTGTGAAGTCACAAATGTGATTGTGTTTGAGGTCTTATGCTTTGCTTTTGTAGCAACCACAAGATCCATTATCAAAACTCAAGTGTTCCCCTGCTGAGGCTGCTTCACCAGTACATGGTAATTTAAAACACAGGACAAGTCTTTTTGTGTAATGCTGTTTATTTATTTATGTTTATAACATCAAAATGGCTCCCTCGGTCTGTCTTCCAGAAGCGATATGAAAGGGTTGGCTGGGGTGTGATCCTCTAACAGTCCCTGGAAAAAAGATGGCTCCTTTATTTTTCTGTGGTCAGTGTCCAGGTTTGTGTCAGTAACTGGAAGATCAGAAAGCATTCCTAGAAATTTCTTTTTTCCTGCTGTAAATGATACAGCTTATCTAGTGGTTGGTATTTGCATGGTTTTTTGCATGCTGTTTGTATGTAGATGATACACAAACAGCTTACAGTTCTTCTGTTCTCCATGGTACACATAGGCCAACAGCAGGGAGATGATGATGTTCTTTGTGCGGGTACTGAAAAAAATGCAAATAAAAGAGTTCTATGAGATTAACTCAATAATTTCCTGAAATAGAGTCTAAAGTATCTGTCCTGGTTTAGTGATTTTTCCTTTCAGCTAAGTTCTTCTAGGTGGCTGTACTTTCTGAGTTTTAGCCTGTATGTTATTCCTTGGATGCTGTACTCGGTGCTGATACGAAGACCAACGGAATGCTGAAGAAGCTCGTGTTTAGATTTATTACTATGGTAGCCAAGAAAGACTGATAAGGTTTCCCACGTTCCATTGTGATAGGGGCGTGTTTGAGGAGGGGTGGATGGAACAGGTGACTAGAACTGATGAATCTGAGTATTCCATCCCATAATCGTCATGCCCCCTATATAAGAGGGTGATCGCGAGGGTCAAGCTCTCTTCGACCGTGGCCGGCATTTAGAGAGGACCCTGTCTGTCTGCCCGTGATCTACAGGCCTCAGGCCCTGCAACCAGTTTCCGGTTTGCTGGGAAGTCCCACCCATGACTTCCAGGGCCTGACCTGCACCTGCTGGAGCCACGGCAGCTCCATCCACCCAGCTCCGCTGCTGCTGGAGTGACGCCAACTCCACATCGAGCATTCCAGATTGGTTTTGTATATTTTGTATGTATTCTCCATTTATTAGTAGCATTAGTAAACCCTTTAAACCCTTCCAACTTGAAGTCTAAGTCTCTCTTCCTTCCCTATTACCTTCCTTATCATCCTTCTGATCTGGGGGAAAGGGGTGGTGGGAGGTAAGAGGGTAACAGGGAGCGTCTGCCACGATTTGCTGTTGCCTTGCAGTAAACCTTGACAATATCTTAAGGAATTTAAACCATCTCTGAATAAAGTATCTGAGAGCATGGGTCACAGCAAAGGATTGTGCACATTATTCTTTTCTTACAATAAAGGATGGAAGGAATACAGATTATTTACCCACCACCAAAAGTTAGCAAAAATCACTCAGAGTACACAAGACACTGGAGTAAAGGGTGCCAGTTCTAGAGGCACTGCACACACTGTTTTATGAAGGTCTTTGTTTTAGACTTATGAAGTGTACGAGGATTACTTCAGTAATTTGGAAAGAGTTAAGGAGATTGTTTGACACACAGAGATTGATATGCAGTGGGAAGTCCCTTAATTGATCAGAATGTGAAATTATATGGTTTTCCATTATGAAATGACAGCTTATGTAAAGGAGTAAGCGTTTTCTAATACTTGTTTTTCTAAGGACAACATATTTAGAAATAACTTAAACCTTTCTAGCTTCAATTCATTTCCCATCTAGCTGAAAACATAGTCCTGATGAGCAAGGAACATCTTATGTTCCTTTGTCAGGATGCTTTTATAATGGTTGGCATTATATATATTAAAATTATTTTTGGTATTATTGCTGATCTCTAGGGTAGACTATTCCTTACTGCAGAAACTGACTCCCTATCACAGGTCCTTTAGCACAAACCATTCAATTTTAGTCTGAAGATGAAGTGCAATAAGTTTCTCTTCAGATAAAAATCCCACTTGGCAAAAATGCAGATTTAATTGGTATGGAATTTCTGCTGTCCTCTTTATGCCTTTTAAGTTTCATTTGGCTCTGGAAACTGGTTGAGTGCCTAAAGGAATGGCATGAGTAGCATATGTTATATTTATGGGTTTAAGGACACATTTTATTTAAGATAGATGTGTGCAGTGATGGAATAAAATTACAAAAAGATGTTTTCAAGACACTTGAGTCACCTAAATTGGAGCAAGTTGTAAATTCTGATTAGTTAAGGTGGAATGATCTTGGTGCTACATTTGGCTCACTCATAACAACCTACTTTCTAACCTAGGATGTAATTTTTATTTCTTTCTCTTCTTTCTGTTTACCTGGTCCCCATTTTCTGTGACTGGGTACTTGAGAGAGCACCAAATGTTGTTGGAGGTTTGGTTTTTTTTTTCTACCTCCTTCCCTGCCACCTCCAGCTTCTGAAGGTCTGAAGTTTTATGGTATATCTTAAATAGCACTTTAGCTGCTTTCTCTTCATTATACTTCCATAAAGTATGAGTGATTGGAATGATACATTTAGTATGAGAAATACGGTTGATGTAGACTCCTTTTCAAAATTTGTAGTTGGGCTTTTTGTGAACTTTGCATAAAGATTGCACGTGATATAAAACAACAGAAGACTGGGGGGGCAGGGGGGAACTGGTGGGGTTTTTTTGAATAGGTTTGCTAAACTTGCTCCAATCCCATATCACGTTAGTTAGAATTCTGGGAAACAAGTAATAAAATAATCATTCCAGTGTTCTGGAGTTTTGCTGCGGAATATCATACTTTCAAAAACAGATGACTAAAACTATTAAGATTTGAATATTCTGATGAAGTTTTGGCATGCAGCAGTGAAAGCATATCTGTCTTGGTATTAGCTTGCAACCTTTGTCAATGAAGGTGCTACCAGATCTTTAAATTCCAGAAAACATATAGATACAGCACAATGAGTTATTTTATTTCACTCTGAGAAATACTGTACTCCATGACTGGTCTCATTGCCTCGAGTAGAGTTTACTCGTAGTTACAAATGTTAGATTAATAATATATACTCTTGAGGAAATATTTCAGTGTTTTCAATGAAAAAATCATTGAGGATTGTGACTGAATACCTATCAGTTGTAAACAAGTGCTTGAGAAAACCCCTGAGGAAGCTGGCATGCCGAAACCTGGAGAAGTGGGAAATGGTAAACTTCTCCAGTGCACTGTGGAGCCCATAGCGTTGCTTCACTGTGTTAATTGTCCATCTTGTTAAATAATGCTAAATTTATTGCTAGCATAAATGACCACAGTAATCTAGTTAAGATTATTTTTTTATAGCGTTGATTTTTATTTTTTTTTCCCCGTATTTGCAGTCTGGTTATGTATAAAGTATATACGTAATCTCAGAAATACTCTGGTGCTGTGGGTTGTGACAGCTCTGTTTGCCAGATTGAGATGGGGGAAAAAAAAAGCACGGAATGTCTAAATGTGTTTAGACACTGGGTTTCTCTGTGTGCCATCGTATGTGTCTATTACTTGTATCTAGAGTGTTGAGAACATAAGGTTAGTAAAAGTGCCTATGTCAATAACTGATTTCTATTGTGCAAGTGGTGGATCTCCTGTGTAGGAAAAAAATCTAGTGCCTTAAAAAAATATTCTTAGAAAAAAGTGTTTCTGCATCCTGTCCTAAAGATTGTGCCATAAAGAGCTGTGAGTTTAGCTTCATCACTTGACTGATTCGTTCTTCTGAAAACTGAGATGGATGCTCAGAATTAATTTATGCTGGAATCTCACAGCTTCCCAAGTAAAATTATTCAGAAGTGGAGATTTCATTACTTTGCTGTTTTCTTCACAGACTACTGCTGATTAACCAGAGCTTTAAGATTTTCTTTCTGTGTCTGATGAAGCTATTTTTGTTGCTTCAAAGTAAAACCTGCTGAGATGGAGTGGCAAAGGCACTGATGATATAAATGGCACGCTGTGTCAGCTCTTACCTCAATCAGCTTTAAATAAACATTTGTTTCAAACGGTGAAACAATTAACGTAAACACGAAGTATCACATTCAGCTCCGGAACAAGCCGGTGCCTGTCTACCGACTCCAGCTGGTTTTTACCGGTGTTGAATATGAACACAATTATGTGTCTCTCTCATAACTGGTAAGGTTTTCAAACGAACCTTCCTTCAGACAGACATTGGTGGAGGATGATCTAACAATAGAAGGCATAAAATAACAGTGTTTGGAAAATTAATCAAGAGCTCAGCGTTGGGCAGGAACCGATGGAAACAGACATAATTTTACTATGCTGAGACTTGTTTCTTAAGACGAGTGATGCAATGAGAAGGATTCCTCCACCATGCTGGTTTAGCTAATATGAAGTCTTAACAGAAGACATTTTGTGACAGCAATTTTACAAAGACAGCTCAACATAAGAGGTAAAGCACAATGCTCTATAATCTATATGCTGTAATATATTGAAAGTTTCCACAAGCTTAAAGGGTTTTTTTAGAAGGATGTATTAACATAACACTTGATCAAGCCTGACGCTCTGTAATCAAATAGGCTCTGCAAGCTTGCTGTGCTCTTTTTGACTCCTTAGATCTGCAAATTTAGCCATCTCTCATGTACATAGACAATTACTTAAAGGCTGGCTTCAGTTTCTTCTTTCAGCTGTAAATGGCTCCAAAATTTCAAACAGGTAAAAAGAATCTAGAAATAAAACCATGAGTTAAAAGTGCGATAAACACTGCAGTGCTAGTGACTTCAGCAATAGATGCTTCACTACTATTTAATGGTTCTTACTTTACAAAACTGAACATTTATATGGAGTTTCAACCTGAAGAGCCCTTTTCCATCAGCAGAAAGATTTTGAACTCAAATGTTTTTCCCTTCTATGCAACAGGCGAAGCTGGAGTTCTCCGTTATTTTGGGAGCAGAAGCCTTAAACTCAGCCACTGCTGCGTGGTAGTGTTTGTTCTGCGGAAAACTCTAGCCAGACCTGTGTCCACTAAGAACTTTTCCAGTCTCCCAGTTGATCTGTGTTTCAGATGTGTGGCATGCCATTTTGGGAAAAGAGCTATTTTTGTTAAAAAAAACCACAAAATAAGATTCTTTTGGAAAAAAAAAAAAATCCAAGAATGCTTTTTAAAAAAAAAAAAGGAAAAAAGGCAGTACTTTTACCATCCCGCTGTCTGGTTAAGCACCTTGTTATTACTGCTGTGTTGAAAGTAAAAGCCTTTTTTTTTCTGTGACAGATGACTGATTTATGTATACCAGATCAGAAAAATGTGCACCAAGGGTGGGCAGTTGACTTTTTTTCCTTTGTCTCTGCCCTTGGGTTTTAATATATGTCATTAAGATATACCAAACAAAGCAGATTAGCTCAGTAAATTTGGATTCTGGACTAGTCAAAAAAGCATTTTCAGAGGAAAGGCTTGCTAATTCTGGTGAAAGTAACATCCATGTTGTGAGCCGTTGTTTGGAACACCTTCCTTTTCCTCAGTCTGCTCCAGGCAGAAATGTTTGCTTATGGGAACCTTGGAAGAAAAGGGGTAAATTGAAGGTAATTTTTAAAGATATGGAATGTAATTTTTTCCCTGTCTACTGCTAAACTCTTAAGTGTGTGGTCAAACAATTTTCACAATGGCCCTTCCCTGCAGTCACTTCACTACAGCTGAACAGTTTCATCTCACTTAACTTGTGATGTATGACTGACCAGCTGCTTCACAGTGAAGAATGGTTTGCTTCATCTGTAGTTCCATATTAAAGGAACTACATTTCTAGAAAATATAAATAGCATAGAAAGGTGTCCTGAAGCCTCAGTCAAAGCCAAATAAACATATTTAAAATTATAACAGGAAGACTCTAACTTGTTGACTGTACCAGTATAATGAAGCCTAATCAAAAGATCAGCTTGTCATACTATTAGTAATAAACTGTGTTTTGAATCCTTCATCACAATAATACTGTTTCATTTTGCAAGGCTAGCCAAGGGAACCCAACGTTTGTGTATTTAGCACAAATATCACTCAGGTTTTAAAATGAAGAGTGCATCAGCTTTTTAAATGGAAAATTGTTACACATTCTTTATATCCCAAGACATGGCTGCATAAATGGAGGTTGCAGGGCTTGAATCTCATTTTATATGGAGGAATTTTACAAAGAAGGCCCTGTAAATTTGAGGATAGTTCAGTCATGGAGTTAGAGTAAGAGTATATTTACAAATGGTTAATATTAAATTATCTACACCAGAAGTACTGTCTTCATTGTTCTGCTTCATATGACGAACATAGACATGAGCTTTCTCTATACTGTATTACCTACAGTATGTGATATACCTTCATTGCCACACTTCTTTCTTAGGCAGTGACATTTTTCCTTCTTTCATTTGATTTATCTCTAGTCATAAAAGGTAATCTATATTTCACATGGTTGTATCCAGCCAGGGAATTCAAAATCTAAAAATATTTTTACTCTAGCATGTGCCTGCAGGCTTGTATTTCATTGCATTCACCATCAGAGCAGAGAAGGATGTGGTCAGGAGGAATCTGGCTGGTCTTTTGATCAGACAGAATATTACCTGAATCCTTTTAAGAGCTGATGGGGAAAGGTTTTATTTCCCAGGCAAAATTTGCTTTGCTGAACAAGGCAGCTTACATTAAAATGATGTTAATAAATAATATTCTGTCTCTCAAAACCATCTCTAATAGCTGTACATATATCCTAAGGGAGAGAGGCTTGGAAGTATTCCATATTAGTGTCTAAAAAGTTCTATTAAGCCTACTGTGAGCTCTAGAAATTTACTTATAGAATAGAAATGAGTGAAGAATGGATAGACTATTTATCTCCCATTGAACTGTGTGTTGAGAAATTAATAATGATTACTAAGTGACTATACTTAGCACTGTTGAGGCCGCACCGGCTGTACTGTGTCCAATTCTGGGCTGCCCATTGCAAGAGAGAGATGGAGCTGCTGGAGAGAGTCCAGCGTAAGGGAGCGGAGCATCTCTGCTGGGAGGAGAGCCTGAGAGAGCTGGGACTGCTCAGCCTGGAAGAAAGAAGGCTCAGCTGGCCCCAGGTGGAGTCTCCATCCACGGAGATGCTCAAAAGCTGTCTGGACACAGTCCTGGACAACGAGCTCCAGGTGACCCTGCTTTATCAGGAGAGTTGGACAAGATGACCTCCAGAGGTCCCTTCCAACCTCAACCATTCACTAATTCTGTGAGCACAAGATTTCTCTCTGTACTCTCCGTTAGGAGTGTTATGGGTGGTGTTGCATGCTCAGTGAAGCTGATAGGACTGTCAGCTTCACTACATCAGGCATCCTCATTTCATTGTCTGGTAAGACTTCTGCGTGTTGTCCGTACTAGTGGCAACATGTCTTGCTGAACTTCGTGATGCACAGGGGACAGAAATTTGGGATAGGAACTGTACGAAAGTGCCTGAGGCAGGAATGCTGTAATCTTGATTAAGTTATTTGTGAATACTTATAGTAAAAGCTTTATTGTAGAAATAAACAAATTTATTTGAGGCTGCAATCCTACATCTCCTGCAACAAATGTGTGCTCGGCACTGAGCAGATTCTACCTTTTCTGCCTTTTGTGATTCCCACGTTTTACTTTACCACGTAAAAGACTTGTCAGTAGAATTATGAAAATATTGGCTATAACTGAGGCAGCTGTGAACAAATAGAAAATCATGTGCAACCTTGTGAACATGAGTTTAGAGATGTAAAATATAATTTTGGTGCAATTACATTCATAGTGTGGAAAAATGTCCATTTATATTTTGAAGTGAAGACTGATTGTATAAACAGGAATACTTGCAGTCTTAATCAGCTTTTGTCATCTTAATGGAAAAAGATCCAAATATTCCGCTTTTATCTTTCTACTTGAATGTCTGTAAGATTCCTTGTTATGGTTTACTATGTACAATAAATTTTAATGTTTATTCACTAAGTGTATTAATGACTAAAATTCTAGAGTAAAGACTTGAAATGAGGAATAAATATTTTCAATGTATCTTGCTGAAAATATATGTCCATATAGATTGTTGTGGTTTAGAAATTCATTGTAGGTAAGATACAAAGGGTACTACTCTGAAGAACTGGATTGATTTAAATGATATAAACTTGAAATGACCTGGTAATTCTGTGCGTTATCTTGTTTAGTGAAATAAATGGCTAACTCCTTGCTATTCATATCCCCCCCCCCAAAAAAAAAAATTCCTTAGATATATTTGCAAAATGTTAAATTTTTTTAAAAAATTGATTTAAAATCAATTACACTGTTCCCATAAGTGCAATTTTCTGGATCGGTTTCCAGTTATTGGTAGGTTAATGCAGTCACTGCTGAAGTCACAGGCGATTGCTCCAGGTTGCTCTTGCATGCTGAGTGATAAAGCATAAAGATGGTGGTAACCAAAGCTCATCTGTTGCTAACAGAAGAAAAGTAACAGCTTGAAATAAAGCATCACAGATATAATGGCAGGAGCAATGCTATTGTGGGAGATCCTAAATAAAAGGCTAGCAGTTTTTCTGGATGGCCAGATGAACTGGGTACATGTGAGCCTATTTCTGTTTGGTTTTATGTTCCCTATCATGCCAAGTATAGTGAAATACAATGGAAGCACAGAAGCTATAAAGAAAGGCACCTGTTAGAAAGCAAGCTGATTTTCTGATGTATGCAACTTCTGTCTGGTTTTCACAAAGAACTGGGTCTTTCACAGAATCATAGAATCGTTTTGGTTGGAAGAAACCCTCAAGATCGTCGAGTCCAACCATTAACCTAACTCTGGCGCTGGAATGTGTCCCTAAGAGCCTCATTTATATGTCTTCTAAACACCTCCAAGGATGGTGACTGCTCCATCTCCATGGGCAGGCTGTTCCAGTGCTTGACAACCCTTTCCTTGAAGAAATTTTTCCTGATAACCAATCTGAACTTTCTCTGGTGTGACTTTCCCACTGTCGTCTGCATTGTTCTGTGAAGGCCTAGTCTGGAGTCCCAAGAGTATTCAAGAAAGAATTCAAGTAGTCACTGTTCGTAGAATAACCTGTATGTAAATACCATAAACTTGGTGAATAGTAGTTTGACTGAATAATAATGATTTTTAATTTTTTTTCTTTCCCAGTCAGGGCCTTAAATCATTACTCTGTGCTAGTACAAGCATAAAAGATAGTAGGGTGTAACAGAGTTCTCCCCTCCTCTCAGACATGTTGCGTGTAGCAGGAGGGAACCAATAACACATCAGGATAATATTTCTAAAGTTGCATATTTAATTAACCCTAGGAAAGACAAAGATTCTCTCACCTGCTTTCCCTGAAATTAATGAGACACAGCAGCATGTAAGTAGTTGAAAATGAGCTATAGAAGCTTTTTGCAGTGAATTTTTTCAAAGCGGTTTGTCTTTGAGTTCCTTCAGCCTTGTCTGATCAGAAAAAAAAAACCCTGTAATTATATAGATTACTTGTTTTGAAACATTACAGGTGTTTTTTTACATGCTTCAGTTTGGGGCACTTTTCCTACCGTTCTTATATTGATAGCTGTAAATTTTAAGTGCATGCTTGGTTACCAGGGTAGCTAGTGTCCCAGGGAAACAAAAGGTACCGAACTCACTATTTGATACTTGGAATGTGGAAAGAATACCACTTTTATGGGCTGCTGTTGTCCAAATTCTAATTGTACTGCTGTGCTTTATGTCACTGTGTGTTATCTGTTCCTACCTAGTTTTCATGTTTTTTTGCCACACAGTGCGTTTCGATTAAGTTCAGTTTAGAATACAGTATTTTGTGACATGCTGTAGAATTATTAAAGAAGGTGAAGTATTTAACAGCTATCCATAACAAAGTATTATGGGAGTCAAGCTGATTGCCTAAATATGCCTAAATTACTCTCTTCTTCTTATGCTCTATTTATTTTAGCTATACTTGCCCAAAGCAAACATTTGTGAAAAAGCCAACGCAACTTCACTGATCGTACTTTGTTTCTGTTCCAAGTCACAGCTCAAAGCCTGGCCTAAGCAAATGAGCCAGGTTGGTTGTGGGCAAATGTGCCAGGGCCTGAAGACCAGAACTCACAGTCACAGCCACTTCCAGCTTCATGCAGCAAGCCACGTTTGCAGAGAACACCGTTGGTGTTCTTTTCAAATGGGTGAGAATTAGAACCTTGTTTTTCCTCTCACGTAGTTGTATATGTATTTGCTGAGAAGTGAGTTCTTACTAAATATAGCTTACAGGGCTGCAGCAGAATCTTTCCAGTCTGGCTGGCTGCCAGAAAAAAAAGTTTCAGAAAAATATATGGCTATCATGTTTGCCTGAGATTTACTGGGAAGCTGTATGTGTATATGCACTATGGAGAACACATGCAGTAAGTCTAATGTCCCCCCAAAAGACTGTGGTTACTGTATTGCTGATATATTGTTGAAATTCTGATGGTGATTACCGTATTTCTCAACAAACGTATATGGTCATTTTAGTAGCTGATTGTAGTAAACCGAATACGTTTTAGAATGTACATGCATAACAAACGTGGAATTTTTGGACATATGGTGACCTGTTTGATGCTGCTGTGTGTGCATAGCTGATGTGACCTAAATACAAAATAAGAAGGGTATGTATGTTCATATGTATGAATAGCAGAGTGAGGAATCCCAGAGGAACTGGGAAAACCTCAGTAGTCACAGACATGCAGGGATATGCTACATAACACCTCATGACTAAGAATCTGCATCTCACAATTCTTAGAATCTGAAGAGAAATGATTAATGAAAGAACCATACAGAAGTTATGTGGCTCGGTGCCTATGTATTTTCTGTGCAGTAACATCTGATGTCATTGTTGGTATTCATGAACTATACTGCCATCAACGTTTTGTCTGTTCTAATTTGCTGTGTTCACAGATGGGACCTTTAAACAGATGTTTCCAAGGACAATTTTAGTCATAATTCAGTTTTTATGGTACTTTGTATAAATATATATTTTTGATGATACGCTGCTCTAATTCATTACAGCATTTTTGTCAGTTCTAAATTGAGCATATTGACAAGAAAAGCCAATTGCTTTTCATATAGTGTTATTGGTTTCTAAGAGATTTTTCAGAACCAGACTGCACAGACATATGTCAGAGGGAAATATGATCCCTGTGTACAATTTATGTACTTCATGGTTTTGAGCAAGGAAGGCTAAGTATGGAAAACAGTGCTTTATAGTTAATGTGTAAACCTATTGATTTGAAACACCTTAATTTTAAGAAAAACAATTGCCTGCTTGGCTAATCTACCTTAAGCATTGCAGTTACCCTTATAAAGAATAAGCTCATTAATATTTAAACCACACATTAGCTGTATCTCAAATAAGAGATAATATTCCCCATAACTTTTGTTGATTATAACCAAATTAACACGAACTGAGAATAACTGGGAATAAAACTTCCATGGTTCAAGCCAAATATTAGTAAAAGTGATAGCAATACTTTTAATATAAGTAATAGTGATAATAGTTATTCCCTATTAACTGCACACTAAGAGCGCTCCGCTCACGTGGCTCGTCTCAGCAAATTGTGGAACACAGCTGAAGTAAATCAGTACAGTGCCACCACCCGTGTAACTCCCATTCACATGCGATTTCCTGTCATCAATTCACCCTGAAAAGAGCCAGTTTAGAGAATTAACAAAACTTTACTATGAAACACATTCCCGGACTGTCAGGGAGCACAGAATACAGTAGATTTTGTTTTTCTCTTGTTTCACATGATGCTTACACCTTGTTTGGGCAAAATCTGCGGTGTCTTAGGTGAGATTTGGTATTCAAGTGTCCTCTGTTACAAAAGGTAAATATTCCAAGCCTTCTCAGGTTGGATTTCTTCTGGCAAACACTTACTGGATCAATCTGAGGTTGTGATAGAGATGTCATACCGAAGGTGTACAAACTGTCAGAGAATCACAGGGCAGTTTAGGTTGAAAGGGGCTGCTCAAGGTCATCTTGTCCAACCCCCTGTTGAAGCAGGGTCACCTAGATCATATCAAAAGGCTTCTGATTATCTCCATGAATGGAAATTCCACAACTTTTCTGGGTAACCTGTTCCAGTACTCTGTCATCTTCTCAGTAAAAAAATGTTCCTGTTCTACTGTTCTACCACTTCTGTGATGATTAAAAAAGAATTTTGATCTGGCTGAAACTTTTCATGTTCCAAACTGGGTCATTGCCACGCTGGCAATGACGTGGCGCTGTGCCCCTGTGGCAAAGAGGGCTAATGGTATCCTGGCTGCATGAGGAGGAATGTTTTCAGCGGGCCGATATCCCCTCCATCCAGCTCTGGTGAGGCCGCACCTGCTGCATTGGGCTGCCCGCTGCAGGAGAGAGGGGGAGCTGCATGGAGAGTCCGGTGTAAGGCAGTGGAGCATCTCTGCTGGGAGGAGAGCCTGGGAGAGCTGGGGCTCTGCAACAGAGGAGGATCAGGAGGCATCTCATCGATGTCCATGAATCTCTGAAGGGAGGGTGTAAAGAAGGTAGAACCAGGCTCCTTTCAGTGACAAGGCAAGAGAAAATGAGTAGAAACTGAAGTAGAAGAGGTTCTGTCTGAACATAAGGAAACACTTTTTTTACCGTGCGGGTGACCGAGCACCAGAACAGGTTGTACAGGTAACTCCAAAGTGATCCGGACATGGTCTGTTCCAGGTGACCTTGCTTGAACAGGAGGGTCGGACAAGATGACCTCCTGAGGTCCCTTCCAACCTCAACCAGCTTGTGATTCTGTGAAATAAATATCCAGAGGAACTAAAAGTATGGTACACTTCCTAAACTGAGATGCAGCTCAAGCGTGGTGTAATACGTGAAAGCAATCTGTCAGTGCTTGCCAATGTGTGTGTTTGTGGGTTAGGGAGGATGGCATCCAAAGCCACCAATGATCCCTGCCTGTCATGATGTTCCATGGGACCATTAACTGCTTATTTTAGAGTATGTTGCTTTTAAAACTGATGCAACCTAATTTGGGGTAGGGATTGGATGACCCTGAAATTTAGATAGTAGTCTTCTTATCCCATATGGCATTCACTTATGTTTTATTTTTATATTGCTATCCACTTGTATATTCTAAGTGACCCTAAATTTGAGTATACATGTGATAGCTATGATCTTGCAGAACTGCACTATTTAAGTTTACTTAGTAACTGTTGATCTGTTTATAATGTCAAGGTTAAAATATGCAATTGCATAGAGACCCATGTTAATTGTAATCTTACGATATCTAGCTGTACTTTCTGGAGAAAGCTTGTGTTGCGGATAGGATGTCAACTGAACCTTTACTCAATACAATCCAAATTTTCTAAGTTGCCACGTAGAAAACAGTTTTTCTGCAGTGACCTGACTGGACAGTCTGAAGAAGCACGTTGTGCTGTGCCTCGTTTGTTTGCGTTTCACATGAAAGTGTGATTCCTGCAGGGAATTCTGTTTCAGCCACTGAACGAAGGCCTGCAAACAGCTCTTCTTTCTGCCTGAATGTTCCCCTATGAATTGCTGATGGTTAGGAAAGCTCACAGTGACAGGAGACAGCGGCTTTGTGCTTAGATGACAGTAGTCTGTGTCTGTGCTAACTGTAGCTGGCACTGTTAACTACCTATCCATAGACTAAAATAAAAACAATTATCGCTGCATGCATTAGAATGATGAAATCCACTCTGTTTCTATAGTGACATGAGTGACAATTTATATTATGACTAAGGTAGTGACAAGAAAGTAGCATGTGACCAATTCTTTTGTTTGTTTGTTTTACAGGGAGCAGCAATTCACAGAAAAAAATAATGGTTAAGATGATGCACACAATTGGCAAAAATAAAGGTAAGATGTGCTTTACCAGTAACAAAGAGATGTAAAACATACATTAAAGCAGGAATGTTGATTTTGACTTTTAAGCATTGTGTTATGTAGAGATATGCCCAATTTAGTGCTGTTTGAAGTAGATTCTTCTTTTTCTGTTCATTACAAATAATCTTTAAGTGGAAGCTGTACAAAAAATCAAAAGTAAAAGAGGAAATAAATTGAGGACTTTAGCAAGTCAAAAGTCTTAAATTGAAAAAGAGTTTTGCTTCTGAGCTTATGTCTTCAGAAGCACATTGAGGGATCAAACTCAGTGAGAGATTACTTCATGGATATGTTTATTATACTGCAGCATTTTTAGGCCTTTCTGAGCTAGTATTAATCTAGTTAGATTGTTTATTAGTAGCACGAAAGCCGTGGCAAATGTTGAACAATCCTAGCCAGGATTTGGACTCTGTATCTTTGTTGACACTTATTAAGTAGAATATTACAGTATAGACCTATCAAGAGAGTTCCTGTGTTCTTTAGGCTGATGTCAGCGTTGTGTTTGAATATTGCTTTCTTTCAAAATCACCTCCCTTTACAAAGAATATAGCACGTTTAACTGCGCAGTCGTTTAGTAACAGACATAATTCTTGAAACGTTTAATAATTTACAACCTTCCCTCTCCCTACATACTTGTCTCACCCAAAAGCTCTTTCCTCTTTATGTGCTAAATATATAGAGTACTTCTATGAGCAAATCTGAAGCTAGGATCATCTCTGCTAGGAGTGAAGGATTATGGAATATCTCGTCAAGTTAGCTAAAGCTTCAGGAGTGTGACAGTAATCTACTGCCTGTTGGTCTTTCCTTGCATGTAGCAGGGATGATCAGATAAAGCAAGGAGAACTTAATTGTAACTCTGTGCTAAAATATCATATTCGATCACTTGGTATTCTTTCTTTACATCTAGTAATTAATTATTATCTTGTATTTATAGGGTTTTTTTTAATTAAGGTTAATGATTATCGTTGATTGTGATTCCAGGGATCTATATAACCATGTGTTTTAGGGAACTTTTATCCTCTAGCTCATTTTCAAAATGGATTTCACTGCAGTAGAGCATAAAGTGTGACATCATATGTATTTTAACATAATTTTCTAAGCCCAGGCTTGCATTGTTAATTTAACTGCATTTTTTTAAGTGTATGCATGTTTTAAATTTTTTAATATTATGCATGCCAAACATTGAAATAGGTCTTTTCTGTACCTGCAGTTATGGTTATAAACACAGACATTCTTTTAAAACCGCAAATAGTTTGATTTTAGATAATGAGGAAGCATTTTGTTCAAAGTCTGAAATATTCATGTAATGTTATCTTAATTTTTAAGAAGATTCAGCTGAGCTTATCAGAAGAGTAAAAATTCTGAATATTTCCAGCATCTAGATTTACATATTAAATATATAGTCAGATGTATCAAAATAAATCTGGTAGTTTATGTATCAAATTTGTGTTTCATGTATGTATCAAGTTTATGTATCAAAATAAATCTGGTAGCCAGATCATACATCACATGTGAATTTGGAGATTATGTGACTGTCACCAGAACAAGAATGGAAACTACTTAAACAGAACAGGAAGGGGAGAAGGCTGCTTTTGTTCACGTAAAAAGACCAATACTTTAAATCCACCTAACACGGTTCCTCTTCTGAAGCACAAATGGAATCAAGAACTCTGTTTAAGGCACATAATGGCACTTCAGTTTCTAACTTGGTGAGATCAAGTGTGGTCTGAAAAATGGGGAGGTCTGGTTACTCTGTTCATTCTTCATTCTGATTCTGATGATTCTTATGTATGTGTGTTCTGTACTCCTGGGACAGTTCATCTCAAGATGGACATATCATAGAAGATATGTCCATAAAGTACCGTAAAAAGCTGAAGGATCATAACAATAGTTACCCAGTAGAACCTGTTCCCACCCACAGCTATGCGTCAATAAAATATTATTGTAGAGAGATTTATTACTTTACATTAATGAACAGTGTGTTGTAATAAGTAGTAAACTGAAGAAGAGCTATGGTAAGGGTAGGTAGTCATTGTGTTCTATCAAGGCAAAGCTAGTAGCTAGAATATATCTGATTTTAGTTAGCGTGTACCAGATTGACTTTATAGTTTAGTGACAGTTTTCTATTTGCATAGCATCTCTTTATTAATTCAGTTTTTAGACTATAAAATCATTCTTTCTTAATCCCTACATCATTACAGCTACAATACCATCATTAATAAATATTCCAGGTTTTTTCCCCACATTGATCGATATGCAAATGTATGTCACCGTTTACTCACTGATCCTTCAAAAACAAACACCAATGAAAAAATTAAGCTGTGCTTCTCTTCATGAAAACACCTCAAGCAAGTCTTCTAGTTTTGGAAAATCATAGAGAGGATGAGGGAAGAGCATTCTTCTCAAACTAGATGTCCATCTGGAAATTAAAATGGAAAAAATACAAGTAAAGTGAATGAATCACAACTCATTTTATTCTGCTAGGTATGATGATTTAGGACTAATACACGTAATATTTGCACTTCATTCTTCTTTGCCGTCTTTTTCGCCTAAAGAATTCTGCTCTAGGTTGTGAATTTTAACACGTTCCTTGAATTGCTGTTAGTGTCCCTGTTACACCTCTGCTGCTATGAAGGTTCATAAATAGTTGTGCCTTTTGGCATAGAACTCTGCGGAGAGAGAGAGTCTATAATGACAGCCTTCACTGATGGGCCAGTATATTAAAAGTTCAGTAAATAATGTGCAAAATTGTGGTTCCAGTTTCCAAAAGTACAGGAGGGAAAGGCTATATGCAAGACAGCTTTGCCAGCTTCTAGAAGGTGGATGGAAGAGCAGAGATTTACAGCCTCCTTTGAGTCCCAGTAGGACAGCATGGCTTTCAATATAACTGGAAGTTTCCATCCTGTGGTTTTCAACGTGTGAATTTCAAATGAAGTCAAGGGGGCTTGAATCTGGTAGGATTTTATCAAATGGAATCTGTTTCTAAGTCTTCCTGATACTTTTGTTTATCCGTAATCTTGCCTTCTATTCTTTATAGGAATTAGTCTTAAATTTTACAGACCTATAAAAGAGGACAATGTTTTGAAATGAGAATGCCCAACCTAATCTAATTAATAATCTGATTTTTACCCTTGCTCCATCATTTCTTCAACATCTTTCAAAATATTGATTTGATATAAAACCAAAATGTCACGCTACCTGCATATGCATATGAATGTAAGTTGTGTCTTCATGGCATATGGTATTCAGTTAAGCCTGGTATAGATGACGTATGTCTAAGTAAAGTCTCTTTCTGGAATTAGATATTTAAATTTATTCATTTGCATTTTGCTGTGGATAAGGTGACACTGGGCATTTATGGCACTTATAGAGATATCATTGTTCTTGAACAAAAGATTCCTTTTTATTTACATCTTTCAAGAGAGTTGTTTGAAAACTTTTGCTATGCAGAATCAAAGTCGTAAATCTCCACTGTTGGTAATAAATTCAATTTGCAATAAACTAGAGTCCAACCTGACTTCGGTGATTTTCACTGAACACTTTACAATTTCTCCCTCTTCTGCTGTTATTGCATGCTGCTTTATACTAAGGGAGTTCACTGACATTTTTCTTGAAAAATATATTGCCGATCCGCTCACTGTAGTCTTAAATGCTCTACTTTTGATTTCTAGCTTGTTCCTAGGCGAGTATTTCATGTGTGAACATCTGCAGTGTCCAGCAGACCTTGCATAATTCTTTTAATCTCTCATTCTTGATCGTGATAAGGAACACTGATCCCAGAACGGAACCGCTAGCTTGTCATATTGCAAAAAGTCTGGATAACAAAGCTTTCCAGAAGCTGGACTCACTTCTCTAACATCTAACATTGGCATAGGAATCTCATCCTGCAAATTCACAAGTGAAAGTGTTTAACATTCACATTAAGTGAATAACTTAGTTAGGGAAAGAACACTTGGAAGTTCTAGATCTATGTGTTCTGCTTTCCTAGACATCCACAGCAGCAATATCGATTAACTTGGATTTATTTTAGTGAAAGGAATAAGAAAACGTACTTCTTTAGTGAGAGAGTATAATGTATTTAAAACATGTAGTCTGCAATGACTTCAAAAAATTGTACACTTAAATTGAAACACACTAAAAGAAAGTACTGAGTAATTTTGTAGCTGCATGAACTATGACACTCTTGAGCAATAACAGTCTCCTGCTCTTACCTTTATTTCCTCAGAAGATAAATTCAGGTGGCACATGGGAGATCTGTTCAAATTAAAACTGTGGAGTTCAGCATAGGTTTAGTAACAAAGTAGAACTAATACCGTAAGTTTGAGGTGCTTTGGTCTAGACAAAATCTTTGGGGCCTCAGCATCCCTAGAATGTGATACAGCAGCAAAAGGCTTTTCAGGAACTCGCTTTGGGAAACTTCACATTGTACTTCAAGCTGGGGATACATGCCCATGTCTGACTCGTTTTTATTCTTTGCTAAATCAAATCATATTTGGGTTAATTTGTTTGTAGTGTACACAGTGCTTTATAACTGAGTAGGGGAAAGATTGTTTTCCTCTAAAAGGTAAGTGATTCATTCTATTTATCCGGATACTACTTGTTCATCTGATGATTATGCATATACCTGCTGAAAATATATTCACCCAAGATCTGCTTTTTGGTTCCATATCATTTGGAAATGAAGGTTTATTTGAGTTTGTTGTGCAAAGAATGGATTATGCATTAGCATCAGTTTGGGATATTGGCGGTTTATTCATTGAAAAGTATTCCATCTACTACTGTGAACAGCTTGCTAATCCAAACATGTGCGTTGTTGTCTTTTATTTCCCCGCTAATCAGCTTTGCACTGTGATCAACATTCTAGCTTTTGCGTTTTGCTGATTAATACACTTGAAATGTTAAAAAGAAATACACCCTTTACATGGTAGAAATTCAGTATTGCGAGGGTAAATCCACCGAAGCTTTAGCTGCCTAGTGTTTTTTAAGGATGCAAAGCTAACGAGCGCACCTAATTGCCATGCCACAAATCTTCTGCATTGGCAAATTGGTAGGGTTTTTGTTGCTGCAAATAAGGCGGGACTGCAGTACAATCATTGCAGTGCTGTGGGTGCAGTAAGAGACTAGATCACAGCTTGCTCAGAGTTGTTCTAGTTTTTTACAACTGTGCTTTAAAAGAATATATTTTTCAAGTAGCTATTTTCTACACTGTGTCAAAGATCGTATTTCACAACAGCTTGATTCATATTTAGACCCCAAAATTAAATAATGATATTTTAAAGTACATAAACTGATTGGAATTTGTTAGTTGATCATCGTTTTAGGAAACTTAGCTGCTTCCTTTTCTATCCTAAATGGAAACTGCTGATTTCTTTGAAAGACCTCTCCCTGTAATTGTGTACTTTGATTGCTAGCAGAAGGCTGAAATTGTGCGTTTGAAATGGTAAAGTACAAAGCCCACAATTTCAGTGGGTTTTGAAGCAGTGATTTTTAATCTGGTTGTTTGGTTTCATGTTCTTTATTCTTTGATATTTAAAGTTTGCACATATGGTTGTGAATACTGTATAACACTAAAGTGACCTTAGAATAGTTAGTGGTGTTATCCTCAAAGCCTAAACCACTGTCCTAATAATACAGGAGCGCCTCCTTAGTCCAGGCTTATGTTACTATCTGTGAATCTTTTTGCATCCTTAGATTTTCTTCTTATAAATTTAACGTGATCTCTAACTACAATAACACAAATAAAATGAAGTCTTCTCAAACTGATTGATAATTGTCATCTTATGTAGCCATATGTATCTAGATGCTAAGATTAGAGATAGATCTCTCTAATACTTACTGTTTGTATTTGATTTTTTAAAATCAATCCTAGGACATAATGCCGCATAATTTCTGTATAATAAACTAAAAGCACCTAACAGGGTGACAACACAACAGTGAACATGGCTCTTTCGTTAATAATCTGTTGGCATTAGCTGCTCATGAAGAAGCTGACTAGTCTTCCAACTTCCATGTTGCCTCTTAGGTTACAGGGAAAAAATGGCACATGCGAAACCATCTGAATGAGAGTGTAATTTTGTTGGAAACTGAACCCCACTGATGAGTAGTAGAAGCCAGCAGCTGCTCATTATAACCACAGCAGTATGACAAGAAAGAGGTTTTCTTTATTAATAGATGACATTATCCCAGCTATGATTTTGTCATTTCAGAGTCCCAACACATTTTACTAAGAGATAGTATTATTTTAAAGACAGAGGAAACTTCCTTCTACTAAAAGGACAACATAAATCAGCGTGTGTGCATGGGGAAGGAAAAAAAGCCTGTATTTTTGGTTTGCCACAAAGTTGTTTGCAATGCAAAACTGCCTGTAATTTCAACATACAAAGGCAAGCCTGATTACTGTGTTTGAGGGAAAGCTATTTTTGACAATTTGACCTCCTTGAGTCATACAGTTTTAACCACATTGTCTTTGTGGAGCCCACATCTTTGTAAGGTGCTGTTGCTACCAAAATAGCTCTGGTTAGTATGTTGGTTGCCTAACTGTGCTTAGAACACCATGGGCTTTTTTCCTATATTAGCGGAGAAAACCATCTTATACAGCTACAGAGTCTTATTCTAGGCTGAGTATCTACCCAGAGAGAAGGAAAATGGCACTAAGAAAATCAATAAGGCTGTAACTGTTTAACCACAGTTATTTTTGCATACCAAATAACTAGATGTTAAAGTACTTGTTTTTAACATGTGAAAAACTGAATTGAAATGTTGAACAGTGAGTTTATTATCCCAAGGTTGTCTGGCCTTAGCAGTTTAAGACATTAAGAAGTGGAATAGACTTCTGCAGAAAAATGGCTGATATGGCAGTAACAGAGATAAATTCAAGGTTAGTTCAGAGTTAAGATTAAATATTAATATAAAGAAAGGAAAGCATATCAAGGCATTTGAAGGCAGCCATGGCAACCGTATAACTTCTCTGTCCTGCAATTACGTTGTCATTTTAAACATTTTAGGTTTTGGTCTCGATTTAGATGAAATTGAATTCTAAAAATAATTTTTCTTTTCCAGAAAAAAAAAATTACATTTCGTCCTTTGTCCTTACTCTTGTTTCCTTGCCTTTATATGAAGGCAACTATGAGCATTGCTTTCCACCAACTGAATTATTTCTCTACAAGATCTTGCTTTATCTCTCATGCTGGAAGGAGAGGCTCTCATTTTTTATTCTTGGGGTAGAGCTTAAAAGGAGTGCATGCCAATTACTCAGAGGTTATTTTGTGTTTTATTACTGCGTCAGACATCAGTATGGCTTAAAAATACTCTGCCTGCTAGTTCCTACTTAAATGTTTTCAAGCTGTTACAAGGCACATGAAATACAGGTCCAATGTAAAGGTTTTTGTGCAACCGTGCATCACAAATATAATGCCTAGGTGAATCATAGATATTTATTTACAGGTCTAAAAATATACTTAGTAGTTGCCTGGTGAATAAAATATACCGGTTGCTTAGAAAGCTCCAAACCATGAGCAGTAAAGCTTTCACCATTGGATCCACTCTGATTAGAAAAGGCTACTGTTAAAAATTAAGCTGGCAGTCCAGAGCTGTGACGTGGGCTTACAACTGCACAAATAAATTTGCGTCGTTGGAACTGGAATCTTGGCTGAGAGAAAGAAGGAGTAAAGAAGGTAAAAGACAGAAAAGACCAATACGTTAAGAAGTTTCCATCGCTTGAAAACTGGGTGGGAGGAATCACTGTGTGTTTATGATGATCCATGTCGGATGCATTTAATTTATACATCTGATCATAACACTTGTTTATGCAGATAAATGTTTAAATATCTAAATTGTGTCCTGCACTGCAGATTAAGTAGTACAGTGTACGGAAGTATGAACTATGTGGAGGGCAAAATGCAGTAAAGTATCTCAGTGTTCAAGGTAGATGTTAGTGGGTTTGCAGTCTGAGAATCGTGAGCTTTCGGAGGATATAGATCTCGTGTTTGTGCGAACGGTGTTTCAGTTCGCACAGCGCTGGTTCAGTGGTGCCCTTCTCTCTCTTCCTTATCTGCATCGCTCAGCACGGCAGTCCTGTTTGGAGAACAAGGCAGGCTTGATTAAGGACACTCATGCGAAAGTAAAACCAATTATTATCATATCCGTAAACCAGAGTTTGGTATTATCTTTGCAGTAATTTTTTGCCATATTCATGAAATCTAACTGTGCTGCCAAGGTTTGTGGGGAAGCAACTGCATGAAGGCTGTGGGATAGGGTGAAGGCTTATTTTTATTTTCGTGTAAATTCTTCCTTTGATAACTGGATATCTCTCACAAAAAATACGTAAGAATTCTACTAGCGGTTGTATCTAAAAAAAAAAAAAAACTTATAAAATCATAAAATTAAGACCAATACATGTAAGACATTATGTAAATAGCTCCAGTGTAACATAGTCACTCTTAATAAGAAAAACCAGCTTTAGAAATAATTGCATTTCTTTAGGAAGCAAGGAAAAACTTGTTTCATTAAATACAAATAGTTTCTGCTGTGTTTTCTGTTCGATAGATGCATAGATGAGGTTCCTAGGGACATGGTTTAGTGCCAGTGTCAGATTAATGGTTCGACTCGATGATCATGAGCGTCTCTTCCAACCAAGGTGATTGTACCATTCTAACAAAGTGAAAAATTTAGTTTGTGTGAAAAAAATGTGTTCATTATATACATAATATTTTACTTAATTGATAATTCTTTTTGTGCACATGCCTTTACCTCTAATATGTATATGAACAAATATATTATGTTAATTGATTGAGGCATCAGCTGAAAATAATGCTTGCTTAGCTTCTGAGCTTTGTGGTTTATTTTGGCTGTCAGTGATCCAACATTACTTATGAAAAATGAGGTCTGGGGAACTACACCTCAACTTTATATTCTTACTGATTTTTAATATTAGAAAACCTCTGTGTTGCTATCAGTTCCAAGTTCCAAATTTGATAATTACATTAAGTGCTATAAAGTGTGAATGAAAATAGATTTTTTTACAGGGGTGCATCAGTAGTGAAAGTAAAACTCAATGGTACTATTTTGCAAAAACTTGGGGGAAAAAAGCATAACTTATGACTCCTGTGGTTATTGAAGGTATAATGAATAGATGTTTAATATATAATAAAACCTGATAAGATTAATTTAGTAGTAAATTGAAGAGAAACAACTACCTATGAATACTGTATGAAATGTATTCTTCAAAGGCCTTTTTCAGAAGTTGACCTAGCATATTTAATACTGTTACATCACCTCGGTAGCCTTCAACCACCTGTCAAAAACAGAATTGAAGCATACCTGACAAAAATAAGAGAAGGAGCTGATATGGAAGCATTACTGTATTGATTGAAGGAGCTACTTAAATGGCTACTCTGGTACAGTGCAAGCAATGTTTGCTTATACTTCATGACCCAGTTCATGGTGTGATGTGCCATCTAGCGTTAAATTGCCCAAAAGGAGCAAAACTCTGCAAAATCCTGACACCAGCTTCATCAACAGGGCACTCTGAGAGTTAGTGGATTTTCTGAAATTTTAGCTGTTCAGGAATATACTGATCATATACAGTAAAGAGACAGCGTTTCCTTCTGGTTTTACTGAATGATTATTTTAATATTTGCCACCTAGTACTCTGTTCACTAACCCTTGTTGGCTGTGGATACATATCTATTCAAAAACTGTCTTCCCAGCTACAGCCGTGCTGTTTGATGTTTCTGCCTCAGGTAATGTGGATAGCTGCAGTGTCCTTTGTAAGAGTGCGTGCTTTATGTTATATTTATGAAGAAGTTAAATTACAAAGAGAAGCGGTTTTCTAAGGGCTTCTAAATGCATCTAGCTGGGTAGGGAAAAATTTAATAACCCCAGAGATTTTGTAAGGAATACTCATAGAATACATTTTGTAATGCAATGAAATATCCTTGTAATAAGCTGAATATGACAATAGTGACTTACTGTGCTTGTGTCATACGAACAGAGGTGGGATCCCATGCATTCAAGTAGAATGTTCCTTAAAAAGTGTGTTTTTCTGAGGAAAAAAAGGCTTCTGTATTTGGGCTGGGGGAGGAGGGGGTGTCAAAAACTTGAAAACTAAGACTACCAGTGCCACAGTGAGCAATTTTCTTTCATTTCCTTAGTTTAAATACAAAAGTGTGTCCAAAAATATTATCCCAATGTTTGGAATTAAACATTCAAAACTCAGGAGTAAATTGTGCAGATGGGTTAATTTTCTCTGAATAAGGCAACAAAACTGGGGGACATGATTCTGTCTCCCAGTTGAGATTGAATCAAAAGTAAAATTAAAATAATATTTCCTAAGTCCTATTTCGGTAAAGATTTAAAGCACCCTTTTTTACTTTGCTGAATCAGAGCCATAGGGTGTCTTTTTCATTGGATGCTATACTATGTATCTGCCAAGCGTTCAGTAAATAGCCATAACTTACAGGTTTTGTCACAAGTCCACACTGTATATTTAACTAAAAAAGTGTAATTTGGTGAGCATCCATTTTAAATCAAATGTGAATTTCAACTCTAAAAACAAGGATAGTGAGTTGAAGAGGTTACATGTTGATATATGCAAGAGGGATGGACTGAAATACACCCCCATAGTGATGTTCTGCAGTGGTCTGATTAAACCTGGAAAACAACTCATAATATCTCCCCACTTAACATGCATCTTAAAGTCATCCTTGCTTTGGAAAGAACAAACCTTCCTTCTAAAAGCCAACATTTTTGTCCAAAGGGCAGCGCCAGTGTGTAAGTAATGTTAAACCGGAGCTTTGAGGTTGAAAACTTCTTAATTCTTATGAGCTTCTGAAATAATACTGTTAAAATGCATGAAATAAAGTTTTCCAAAACTGTTGTTTTAAGGAAATGAGTCTTGATATTATAAAATAATATCTTATTGCTTAGTAAGCTTGATCTTCAAAGCAACAACAAATAATAATTTTAGCGCTTCTCAAAGAATCTGAATTCATTACAGGAATGGACTTTCCCTATTTTGATACGTGGTTGGGTATGTCAGGCTGTTGTTGGCATCTTAGAGCATACATAGAAGCTATTTTGATGTTAAAGTCCTTTTACGAAGCTGATTTTATTAATACCTGGTACTTATTTTTTCCCTTCTCACAAGGTAACTCACGTAAGGGCATGTCATTATTTTATCAAAACAAACAAGCAGAAATGAAGAAACTCGCTATCTTGTACTCACTGTAGTGTGTCGATTTTCTAAATTAGCATCATTTTTCAACAGTTTCAGACAGTGTAGAAGCAGCTGGTTTGTGGTCTGGCAGCCATCTAATCTGAAACGGGAACTATTTAAAATACTTGTCAGACGAATATAACTTTCCCTGATTCTAGTTGAAGAAGGGAAATGGCTTTTATAGTGAGTAATCTTACTATGATGGCAAACTTCAGAATCACTGTATTTACGAGTTAGCAGCATTTAAAGTAATAGAGTATATATGGAAAAGATGAAATGATATCTCTTACACAAATGCAGTACATTATTTGAAAGTTAATGTCAGTTGAAATACAGTAGAAAACTGCAGATCTTGCTTTTTTTAATTAACTGAATACATTAATTGTAAATAGAGTAACTCAGAAATCTCTTCTATCTGTATATGTATAGTCCAATTATAACACCACTCTTTTTGTAAAAAATTGAGTTAAGTCTTCTGGGTTTCTGTGAACTATGCTGTATAATAAGAGTAATAGTAAGAGTGTGAAAGAGAAAATTGTCCTGTTCTGCCTGTAGATCATTAGAAAATCTGTCTGTAGAATTCTAATTTCCCAATATTTATTGATGGTGTAAGTATCGTGTGTAGCAGAAGGAGCTCAGCTTGACTGTTCAGGTCCCAGATGGAGCTTGAGCTGCTGGCACTTTAAAAATTCTATATTTGACTTACAAATTCCTGGAAATGTTGATGCAGAGAAATAATCATGGAACAAGAAGAAATCGGGAAACTGGAAAAGTAGAACTCAGATGAATATCTTACCTTCCACTTCAGATAACGTCTTCTTGACGCTAACAATGCCTGACTAACAGCTCAAAATGTCGGGTACAATATGGCGTCTATACCTAAAGACGGGATGCTATTCATGCAAGTTATTAATTTATGGAGTTCTTCAATGCATGTTAAGTCACATTAAGACATGAAATAACATTTTTTATGTCAAGATCTACAAAAATCTTTAATAACCTTATCGTGGCTATATGAAAAGAAGGAACCGAGGAAACAGATTTCTAGAATACTGTTACACTGGCACTTTCTGTAGATCACCTCAACTTATTTCTGTAGAATTCTGTGTGCAGAATTCTGTGTGCAGAATTCTACAGAGCAGAACCAACTCTTAGGGGTGCGTTTTTGCTCCAGGATTCCCGGAGGCCTCTTTTCATGAGAGAAGTGACTCTACCTCCTCTGTCGCCTTTTGAGGAAATGGGAGGAAGAAATCCACCTTCAGTGTTATTGAATGAAAAAATACCACTCCAAGTATTATTGCTGTGGCTCTGTGTCTGTAGGCCCCCCTGGTGGAGGAAATGTGGATAGTGTTGTGTGTTTTGTCAAGGGGTAACGCTATGAGAGAAGGCAGGCGGCAAAACAGGCAAAAGAGGATTGGAAAGGTCCTGGAAAAAATTTACACAGACAGACAGAAAGAAAGGAAGGAAGGAAGGTTGGTTTCCAGTGGGCTGGAAGAATGAATGAGCAAGTGAGTGCTATGAGTACATTTAGAGGAAAACAAAACAAGAGGGGAGGACCTGAAAACAAGATATGAAATTAGAAATGAAAGGTAAAGAATATAAAGATGAGGTCAGCTGGGAGGCTGACTGGGAAGCAAGTAATGCTTTGTAGAATCCTTAAAAAAACCCAGTGTAATGCAAAATTATCAATGAAACCTCATGATAGGTTAGAGCATGTGAGGCTTTACGTTAGCCTTATGCTTTGGCATGTTTGCTATCCACCCTGACATAACATGTACAAAAACCATCCAAAAGTGTGCTGCCTGTCATGTGTGATCTCCTGCTTTTGTTGAGAACCTGTTCCCATAGCAACATTGCTATCGCTTTATAGCCTGCGTATGTAAGCATAGCAAATTAAATTTACATTTGTATGTGTGCACATACTTTTTTTGCCTGAATAAGCACACACCCTAACTGTGTGGGTATTTGGATTGCATATTGTGTGTGTCTTTTGGAGCCCAGGGCACTTGGTTGGGATCTTTTCTCATCCAGAAATAAATGTGTACCATAACTTCATGAAGAAATACATTTAAATAATACAACAGAAGCCGAGGCTGGAAGACCTAGAACTATAGATTAATTTAATCATTAGCTGTGTATTTTGAAAGGTTTCAAAACATATTTTTGAAGAGAAGCAATATTCCGTGGAAGTAGATTATGTGTTGCAAATCTGAAATTCTGGTTTAAAGATTTACATTTAACTTGCTTGCAGATATAACATCCTGAGTTACAAATATTGTGATAATCCATTTTCAGCTTTGTACAGTTCTCCATATTGGATTGCTTTAACAGAGAACTACACTAGTGTGTGGTCACACCTTGTAAACGTAATTGGGCTTTTTTCTAAATAATCTAATCAAGGTTCCCTCTGGGATGGCTGCTGTGGTTTAACTGCCGGGCAGCCGAACACCATGCACAGCCATTTGTTCACTGCCCTCCCGCAGCGGGATGGGGAGAGAATCTGGGAAAAAAGGTAAACCTCATGGGTTAAGATAGACAATTTAATAGGACAGAAAAGGAAAATAATAATAATAAAATATCCAGAACGGGCAATGCACAATGCAGTTGCTTGCCACTGATACCCAACCTAATCCTCGAGCAGCGGCCCCCCGGCTAGCTTTTCCCTAGTTTATAACTGAGCATGGCGTGGAATATCCTCTTGCCAGTTGGGGTCGGCTGTCCTGGCTGTGCCCCCTCCCAGCTTCTTGTGCATCTCCAGCCTTCTCACTGGCAGGGTGTGAGAAGCTGAAGAGTTCTTGACGTGGTATAAACATTGCTTAGCAACAACCAAAACATCAGTGTATTATCAACTTCCTTCTGATACTAAATCTGAAACACAGCACTATACCAGCTCCTAGAAAGAAAATTAACTCTATTCCAGCCAAAACCAAGATACAGGTATAGCAACCATTGTCATTTTGCCTAGCTGAGAGAGTTAAATTGGGTATTTTAAAAGGTCATTAAAGTGGCTGGGTTACAGACCTTGAATTCTAATGAGAGGTTTTGGTGTTACTGAGAATGCAAAGTGTGATTAACAATTCCTGGTCCAAATACTAGGGTGCAAAACCAGCAAGTGAGAAAGGAATAACATGAAATACACAGCATAGAGGGCAAAAATAAGTTTTATACCAGCTCTCTTCCTTTATGTATTAGTGAATAATACAGCGGTAGTGTGCAGTAGTAGGAAATGTGGTGTGCTGCAGCCTTCTCGCACTTGAATTCGCTTGAATGCAGTGTAGCTGTAGTTCTGTGTCTTGCTCCATCTCTTTCAAAAAGCTACTGAGTGTTTCCATGTAAGTACAGCAGCTGCCCAGGAACAGATTATTTCTCCTAAGTCGCAGTTTCACCGTGCAGAACAGACAGTTGTTTCTCAGCAGCTGCAGCAAGAAGAGTGTGTGATTTTCTCACAGGTGAATTTAGTGGAATATGTAACTAATCACTTATGTGCCTTTTACATGGCTTTACATGGCAGCTTTGGATGCTTTAAATATTCCATACTTCCTACAGCACTTTGAAATATACTGTGTATTACAAACGTAGGATAGGATAAAATTATAGAATCACAGTTTGTAGGGATTTATTAAGGCTCTCTGCATCTACTCAGTGCTGAGTGTTGTGAATGACAGCAGTCATGCTAATACATATTTAGCAGATTAACAGCTCCCTGACTAGTACTCCTCTTTTTCCTCATCATCAGTATCATGTAAGGAACTGCACTGTCATAAAGAAAAAGAGCAAGAATAGGAAACAATTGTCCTTTGCTTCAAGCTTTACATGATGTGCTAACATTCTCTTGGTATGTACAAGGCAATAGTGATAAATTGTTTTTATATATCTGCTGAAGAGAAGTCAACTTCTGCGTACTGTTGTGGTATGAGTTGGGTATAAGGCTTTTTCTTTCTTTGTACTAAACTTTATAACAGATTCTTAAAAGAACTGGGACCTGTCTTGATAGAAATTTGTTAAAGCCGAATTATAGAAATAGCTGCTGCAGATAGTTTAGGTGTGTGTGATGTAGCTTCATTGCCGGGGGAATGTAGAGGGGTATTTCCTGTCGCTTTCCTGGTTTTCTGTTATTCTGACATGTTTCCTGAAATGTGCCCAAATACTAAGTTTTAGGGCCAGCCATACTAGCTGCTGATGTAACAGTACTCTGTAATTAAGTGCTTTTTGTTGAAGGTAGGAATATAATAAACTTTTAATTAATTTCCTTTTCCTAGAAAGAATATTACTTGATCTAAGAGAATTATGTGGTGGTGATGGGCTTTTTTAACTGTGTATGTATAAATTCTTTTTTTTAGCCATTGGCGAAAAAGAGAAAACATGAGATGGAACACAGCCGACATGTGAATAAAGGAAGAGGACCTGACTGACATCTTGCAAAACTTTTTCAAGGTAATTTATCAACATTTCTAAAAATATATATAGTTGTCAGCTATGGTATGAGACTCCTTTACCAGCTTATTTCCAAGTTGAAGGAATACAATTAACTTACTTTTAGGTTTGTAAATCCAACAGGTTTTTAGTTATTGCACTAGGGTCACAAATCGAAATATTTGAGGAACTACTGTTCTAAACGTTAGCCTTGGTTTTTAAAAGGTTAATTTAGATTAGAAAGCATGGTTAGTTTGAATTCTGCTTCTGCCTAGTGCCTTGTTTAAAAGAAAAAAGATATGGCTGGCAGATTTTATTGCAGTGTGATACAGAAAACAGTGGATGTGGGGAATTACTCTCATCTTACTAGAATTTTTTTTTGATATAACATTGCCCTGAGCAACCAATACTTAGGAGACTCTGTAAACCACCTGATACGAATAAACATTGGCAATTTTTTAAAGTCATTCCAAGTCCAAGCCTATTATAAGCCTTATAATAATGATTGAAAAACATATAAAGCAAATAGTGCTACATAATACAAAGTTAAAAGAACCTACCAGGTGCTGGGAATTATTAAGTTACCTGCTGTTTGCCATTGTCTCTGCAATATGCCTTAGAGTATAGGTGTCTTGTAATGAATGTGTACTAGTGGTTCAGAAAAAAAATGCTATAGGAGGTGGATTTTTCTAATCTACCAAAGAAGTCTGAACTCTTTCTAAGTGCATGAAAAAAAAGCTATATTATTTTATTACATAAATTATTAGAAATAAACTACCTGGTCCTTTGAATAATTTGCTCTACGAATATAGAATAAACAAGTATATGTAAGTTGATTCTAGCAATTCTTCAAGATGTAGTTCTATGTCTGAGGCAACATTTCCATATAAATCTCTTTATTTGCCCTACATTAAGGGAGTCCATCCAACTTCAGCAGAAAAAAAGTAAAACCAAAAAGCGTGAATAATGTGTCGTTGAGTTTAACTTGTTACACTTCAGTATTTTCCAGTCCTCAGTTTCTAGGGATGTTGCATTTCAATTTGCATCCATTTTTAAATGTAGCAACACTTGATTGATGAAAAATATGCCAAGGTTCTAATCCTCAGCATATCACAATAGAAACCAGGTTTAGTAGTCTGTGGGATGAATTCCTGGAACCAGGTAAAACGTGCAGCGTTAACTAAGAGATTTTTTATATTGCTTGTTTTTCTTTTAGTCAGGCAATGATGAAAGTATAAATGGTAGCATATGTAATAATAATAATAATAATAATAATAATAATAATAATAATATGTTAGTAATAACTGATCCAAAGCTGCCAACTTTTTACATAAACGTGCACAAATGACTTAACTCTGCACCCCTCCCTCAATCCAGCTGTGTATGGTGATAATGCTACTTGTGTTCGTGATTGACTGTAGGTTAAAAACAAATAAACTTTTTTATCCGATGAAAAAAACAACAAAGAGGTCTCTGGCTCCAAAGGGAACAGGATGATATCCAGTGTTCATTTACTATTATATAAATTCTAAACAGAGTGCCAAATCTGATTATTTTCATTTAGAATTTGCTATATAAAAAACTCGTAGTCTACTCCACCTACTTCTGTCTGCCTACTTGAAGTAGGCCGGAACTTTGGGTTAGTAAAGAGCAAGTTGCACAGATTCGGATCAGATGGGTTATCTTGACATGTATACCATGTATTGTATAACAATATTACCTTTCTATATTACATGAAAATCCTACTAAATTCTAGAAATAGGTATCTAAGGGTTAGCGGATTGTTTCTGCAGGGAGCTGCCAGCATCACATCAGCCCTGACCTGACAAGCATCTGTTGCTATGGCAATGGAGACTATCGAGTGTTAACATGCTGCATCAGCTATGTGACAAATAGGAAATCTAAAACCTGCAATACACATTTTCATTTTTTAAAATGTGTATGCTATGCTTTTCCCTTAAAAATTTGATAGTACTGAACATTTCTTTTCTTCTGATATTTTCTTTGGTCACAAGTTCACTTTGGCAAGCTTCAAACTCGCCTATAGTGTGTTTACAAATAAAACTACTGAATTAAAAAGAAGAGCACAGTTTCTTATAGGTTGCAGGTTTATTGATGCTCCTATTAAACACTGGAAGCTTGTGTACTATTTCATGAACAATTTTAAGACAATTCTCTGTACAACTGATGTTAAAGGGCAGCAAAGTTGGCTTTACAGTAATGATGTTTTGTGTTAAAGCAAAAAAAAAACCAAACACCATATATGAAGGATGTGTTAACTCTGTGCAAGTGTATATGCAATGAACTTTCTATTTCACTTTAGCTTGTCTTTTTTCCTTTGCATGCCTTGATAAATAATTGTCTGCTAAATGACAAAATATGACTTGAGAGGAAAAAAAAGAAAATTACCATCATGTAAATGAGACATATACTTTCGGTTTTTTAACCCTGCTAGTGATGCTGGACATGTCTAGAAAGGCAGGAAGTTTTGTACACTAGTCCTAAATAATATCTGTTCCCTGAAAATTGAGGTAAATGTTCTTTGAACATTTGAGTGTATTCTTTTTTAAACTCTGTCCTTGAATGACCATATTAAGGGAAAAAATTGATGGCTTTTGGTGTCTAAGTATCACAATCCCTTTTACATGTTGTAGTCTACTGCAAATAAATTGGATTTTGGTGGAAAATTTTGCTTCATAGGCACTTCTGCAAGATAGATTTGCTTGATTCTGTGCAAATAAGCTTGACTGTTTGCAGTCTCAGAAATAGAAATACACGCTTCATTGTTTGCTCTAATAATGAGATTAAATGCCTGTTATTTTTTCCCTTTCCTTGCTATAGCCTTTTTTGATTTTGTGGCTACCCATTTCCCAAATGGTATAGAATTCTTCCATTGTATATGTGTTAATCAACCACACACCTGCCACCCACATGGGATCATCGTACAATGAGCGACCACAAATAAAATGTCTGTGTCTACAACTACTGTGGATGCCCCAGTAGGAGGATTTGCTGCTAAAGGCCTGAGAGGGCCTAGGCAGATTTTTCAGTTCTCACCAGAGCTGTATTTGTATTTACATCACTTCGTGTCATAAATCTTTGACAGGTTAAAGATCAATTTTCCACGTGTTTTCAGGGATTGCTTTGTAAACCATCAAGTGCAAAGGCCGTAATGACTTAAGTTACCATGAGCTTGCTGTCAGAGCTAATCTGGGACACCTGAAGTTCGTAAATGGGCTTTTTTCTTCAAAGGCGACATTAATGGAAAAAAAGGCTGTGCTGATATGTGGAACTTAGTGGCAATTTCCATAGGTTTTACATTGCTGTAATGTAAAGCACATGGTACACAGTAATGTCATTATCTAACAAAAGAATTTTTGATCTGGGCTTACACCTAATATACACAACGCCTATGAGAGTATTATCCCTGCCACAGATTAACGATACTGCACAATTATTAGAGAAAATAGTTATTTTCTAAATGTCCTTTAGCGCATAGTTTCAACAATTTTTACTGCAAAAATAACATGTTCATATATGTCAAAGGGCTTTACCACAGTGCACTAAGAATGACTAAAAGCGTTATGATGTCTCTGCAACAGTTAGAAATGTACTTTCCTACTAAAAAATGGTAATTTAATTGAAGAATCTTTTAAAAAATTACATTTTAAACTTTCAGTGTGTAAACCACTACCTATTTGGAAATTTCTGTGGCTTTTTAAAGGAAAGAATTTCCCTCCTACCTATTTAAAATGTTCAGAATTTTTTTTTTCTCAGAATTTTGCAGTAAGCAGGTATTCCAGAAATTATGCGCTTAATAGACAGTTAACTGCACGGTATGGAGAACTGACATCGTCCAGATGCAAAACTTGTTCTAGGAAACTATTTAATTAATTTAAAATTGTGTTTTTCAGTTACCTAGTATTTGTATAGTAATGCTGTTACTTAGGAATACACATTTTCTGAAGGTAAGCTTGGCCTGTATCTGATTGAAGTCTGTTTTATGTGATGTTTTGAATTTGGGTCAGAGTTCAGAGAGAGATCCAGGTGGATCTCTCAGGTCCATCTCAGATGCTTTACTGGTCATTTTTATCTTTTGAGGCTTTGCTGGGGAGCAGTTTTTAGATTTTTTCAGACCAGATTATTTTTTATCTTAAAATGAAGGGAAGAATTTGATCATCAGTCAGCCTTGGGAATCCTATGTTAAGTTCTAGAGTATATTAGAACATTAATAAGAATTTTGTAACTTTGCTTTCTATTCTGCAGGAAAAGCAGTAAGCTTGTGTGCTTGATGAGTGTGTTCGCTGTAACAGAACACAATATATATCTTTACTGATTTAGTTTTCAACTGCAGAAGATAATAGTAGCACTTAAATATGGAAAATAATTTGTAAAGCAAAGTAGCAAACCATGAGTCTTTGTAAATACATTCTTGTCTGTATATTCAATCTGTCTTAATGCATTAGCTGTGCCAGATCATCTTCTAGCTGGCAGTCACATGAGGAAAAATTAGTCAGTCTGAAAAGGAATACCTTAGTTTCCATGGAGCTACTCTAGTCTTTATGGACGCATTTGTGGGTTGGAAATGTACTGTAGGTAGAAAAAGCAGCACTGAAATAAACGGGGAGCAGAAATGCTGTGTAAAAAGAATCTGAAGAAAGAAATTAAACAATAAGGAATATTTAGGGTTAGGTACTTCGCAGGTAAATACTTCTACGAGAATCAAGTTATCCTCACATCACCTTGTCACGTAGATAAGTATTTCTCTCTTCTTATCCTCTCTGGGTTTTATTCCTGAAGAGTCAAAGACATTGCATATTATTAGCAACATAGAAATTACATGTAAAGAATTCCTCAGTCACTCTTATCTATTTTGTAGTTTTGTGTTGAGTTGGTGCCATGTTGTGTCCCATCAGCTGTAGGGTGAGAAAGTTTCCATCATCTCAGAAGCTCATATTCCTGGTTCTAACAATTCTGTATGAAACAATAGGAATAGCACAACTTCATCTAGTGTCTTCCTCTCAGTGAGTGGTTTTCCTAGTAAAGGCACCACCTTCCCCCAAAAATCCCAACTAATCAAAAACACTGATTTCAGCAGCAACACAATCGAGGGACAGCTTGATTTAAATAAAAATATATTTTAAAAAATAATAATAAAAAAAAAATCTTTCCTCTAGCAGCAGAGAGTCACGGGGTTTTGTTTTTGAAGTGGAATATGGAAAGTAGCAGTATTCTCATTAGCTTTGCAGATTTCAAGATGCCAATTCTTGGTGGTCAATGATCTTTGTCAAAAGGCGATTGTGTCTGACTGGACGTTCGAATCAATCGACTGCTTCAGCCAGCACACATGCACCCGACTGTATTTCAACTAATTGAGTCTCCCCTGTAAATCTAATTATAAATATAAACAATACCACCAAGGGCTCATTAAGAGAGTAATTACTGGTTCTGGAAACATCCGTAATGAAACCCTGCCATTCTAGAACTGCAGTTTAAAGCCACGAGCTAATTTTAAAGCATCATCTAATAAGTCTCTGGAATAAATGTAGTTCTTTCAGGCAGAAGTTTTGCAGATTACCAGAAACAGAGAATCCAGTAACAAATAATAAGACCTGCTTTCGTCGATACTTGGCCTATTATTTCAGTGCAAGTCCAGCTCAGTGAGCAGAATTGGCAGAAAAGCCAATGAGACTTTTAAATGTAGTAAGTTCAGGTTTGAATTTTGTGTAAAAGGAGAAAAACATCGACACAAATTTGGAATCAGTTGCGACTGGTTCGAAATGCAGTCTTTTGGTCAAGGCTTTGGTCGATCTGGCCGGCCCAAAGAGCCAGCCCTGCTGGTTCTGTTGCTCTAGAACCATGCAGAGGCACAGCTGCCTTCCCTTTCAGAGCTGGATTCAAACACTGCTGTTTTGTCAAGGTGGCTTTTACCCAATGAACGGTTCACTTGCCAACTTCTGGCAGTTGTAACACCCGTATGAACTAAGAAGATAAGTTGCATTTCTTGCCTCATCCACTGAAAGCTTATATTACAATATGTACTATATATGTGAATACAAATTATGTTATAAATTGATATGAATAGCAAGTAATTGGAACAAATAGGCAAAAAAGTGGTTACAACAATGCTGCTTGTATGAAGTAATCTTTTGCATACATTAGTGAAGATGATGATTACTGCTTTTCTAAGAGAAAGATGTGACTTTGAAAGCTATGTGCTACATTCCTGCCATTTCACATATGAAAAACTCCCTGATAAAAATCTAAGTCATTTTTACCACCTCAGGACTCGTCCTTGCTTTAGTGCTCGTTTCAATCCTCTTCATCAGAACGAGAGATTTTCCAACTCCAGGTGTTACAGCTGGTTTTAACACAAAAAAGCCAAGTCCATTTTCCCACCTTTACTGATACGTTTGACCTTTTCATTTTTGCTTGTCTTTCAAATATATAAGCTCCTCATGTTCTTGACTGTCTCTCCTATTCACTGTGATCTGTAGCACAACAGTGCTTGTTGGCCTACTGTAAAATAAAGTCTTTAAATTCAGCTGCAGCAGAATTGTACGTCCTTGTGAATCCTGGATAGTAACTGACAAGTGCAGTCTAGGTTTGGAACTTGCTTTGGGAGTTGGTTCATCATCTTTCAGTAAAATTGTGCTTTTTAAATTTAAAGAGAAGAGGAAGTGGGAGTAAAGACAGGTTTGCATCGAGAATGCAGCACTTACATTCAGCCTTGAAATAACCCTGTGAGGTAAGAGTGCTTAGGAACAAGTGATTCAGTACCTTCCTCTGTTCTGAAGTTTGCCCACCCACTCCTACATACCCCCTCCGGTGGTGCAGGACATTTTAATGCGATGTGGGAGGTTAGCATACAAATTCCTACTGACTGCATTTGTGCTTAGCTTCCCACACACCTTTTGAAATAGGGTCCCTTATTTAGAAAAGTTAGTGAGTTTCATAAGCTATGTCCCAAACTACAAACGCAGTGGGTTGAAAAGTACCCGTTACATCCGGTTTGAATTACTTCTCATCTCATAATTTCTAACTTTGTTAATGAGACGAGTTTGTGCACCGTGAGCAGTTAGCAACATGGAGAAAGGTGGTGTTGTGCTGGGGGCTGGAAAGGCAGATGCTGCATCTTGAAACAATGAGCTTGCAAAGGATGCTGTCTAGTGAAATTAAATGTGCTCCAATGTTGATTCACTGCTTGCATTGATGACACACACAGAGCTTAAGAGAAAATTGTGATTTCTCTGCAACTACTTTGTAACAGTGACATAGTAAAGGTGACATAAGTCAACACCAAAGGAGTAATTAGCAGATTATCAGTAAAACTTAGTGACAAGTCTCATCAGCTTTCAAGGACAAGCAGGCTTTCGGCTGCTTTGGTCAGTTTTCTGTCTGAGAGGCACCTGACGTACTCTGCTCCTGTTTGCTGAACGCAGCCAGAGCTTTCCCGTCTGCTTTGGTGTAAAGAGATTCCTGGCTCACAACTGGAGCTTAGAGCTGTTTGTAGTAAAACAGATGGAATATAAAGTCAGGTCTAAACCCTGAAGCTCTTATTATTTATCACAACTTGACTAATTTCAGCAGATAAAACATGACCTTTCCAGTTTTCAACCTGCCACATTTCTGAGAAGCCATTCTGAGCCAGCCCATACCTTCCACTGATTAAACTGATTTGTCTGGTTTCAGTAATTTCTTAATTTACTAATTGGAGTGTAGGAAACAGAAACAAACCACAAACAGTAACAAATTAAATTGTTTCTTCTATTGATCTGAAACATTAAGGAAGAAAATACTGACTGAACATACGCTTAGCATTTACAAAAACCTTCTTGAATGGAATAAGCACATAGTATCTTACTCTATTACATTAATGTAGCTTGCTTCTTAAGGGCCTGATGCTAAATACTTATTCCCCAAAACAGCCCCACATAAGTCTAAGAAGACTAAGAAGTAGATCAAGGCTTTGATCCCAAATTCTAGCTGCTTCGTTATACAGGAATATAGTTATGTTAAACTCTAAGAAGTATTACAAAAACTGTATCTAGCTGAAAAACTAAATACTTTTGTAATCTACCTAACGAGGACTGGGGGTGGAGAATCATAGCAGTGCGATGGAAGCCCTAGAAGCTTTAAACCAGCACTTGCTGAGCAGGTTTAGATGTAGGCTAGTAAATACCAGTAACTGCAGCCCAGCTAGCTACTTGTTTTTCCCTCATCTCCCCAGAGTCAGAGTTTTCCTTCTGTTTAGATGAAGTAGATTTTAAAAGCAAATACAAATACATCATAGCCTGATAAACAATTTCAAAAATGATGCAAATACTTAGCCTGTAGACGCAGTCTTTTCACGCAGCTGAATTTACCATCTGGCTTGATGGCTCTGTGGATACTTACACTTTTTTGACATTTTTAGTTACACATGCAATTGCAGCTGGGTCAATAATTCTGCCTTCCCAGAAAGGTTACTGGGTGTGAATCAATGGTTACAAGCAAAGAGAAAACTTTGAGATGCAAGATTTGTCCATTTTTCAGCAGTGCAGTAAGAAAACAGACCCAGCAGTGATTGCAGTACTTTTTAAAAAAAATACCTGATCTGGTGGTACATCATAGCACCATACACAGAGCATATTTTACACATCCACTCTATCTAGTGGTTAGAAAAGAACGAGTCCAAGTGACAGATTACACACCTGTCATTCAGTGTAGTTACACACTCGTTGTTGGTGCACAGACACAACACTTGGTGCTCAGGCTTCTGACAGTGCCCTCCAATCAGTCCTTTCATCTGAGCATGTACATGGCACTGGATTCACACCTCGTGTTCTCTTCGAGTTTGAATCAAGCTGGCGTTTCTTGCTTTTCATGTCAGATAAAACAATCTTTGCCTTACTATTTAGAATTCCTTCACAAGCAGAATCTACATACGTACAGCTGCTTCAGGACAGGAAACATTTTGTAGGTATCAAACTTAGGTCTTCATTTCCCAGCAACACTGAATTTCTCAGGTGAAATTAACACAGATGCCATTCAGCTTTACCAAACCACCCCTCTCTAACTTATGTACTACTGCCCTCTACTGCATTTTTAATATAGGTCATCAAAATATGCATTATGTTAACTCAAACCATAAAAGTCACAGTTCTTGCCAAGTTTATGAGGATTATTCATGTCCTCATTCAACCCACCTACCTGTACATCAAAGCTATAAAATAAAAAGTATTCAAAGTTTTGAGGAAGAAAATCACAACACGTCTGAACCAGGAAAACAAAAACAAAACCCCGCACAACCCCACCCCAAGTATTTGTAGAGTTGTGTTCATTAAATCTCACATCCTCCAACTACACAAGAAAAGTACAGTATCGCAGTCGTTGCAGAATGAAAAGCACTCTCCAATCAGTTCTAGCTGCTCAAATACAAACTGGGGGGGAAGAAGAAAATAAAAAAAGAAACCAAATCTTAAGGAGGTGTTGAAACACATAACTATTATTAATGCTCTGAGATTATTTGAGGCTCACAAATCTCTAATGCGACTGACTGCTGAAGATGTCTACTAGTACGTAACACCTAGGTCTGCATAAATGTTTATTTCCCAATAACTGAGGTTTTCATATTATTGAATGTAGCTCACACCCAGGGTACACCTTAGTTTTTTTCTGATGCTATTTACTCTAAATTCTAATCCTCTTAATTCAGTTCCCCAGCAACTGATGCTTTGTTTCAGTCTCGGGAAAAGATTTCTGTAAGACATGTGGCACTTCAGACTTAACGTTTACAGTGCATTCTGTGTACTCCTACCTCGCTGCTTTCCAACGGGGAGTGGATGGATTGAAGTAGAAAGGCAGTGCCGCATGTTTGCCATTAAAATACGCTGGATGGAGGCCAGGTAAATGACCGCCGCTGCTGCCATCGCCCCGGCAGTGTCTCCCCCTGCCGAGCCGAGCCGGGACAGCAGCCCGGGCGTTCTGCGGCTCCTCCTCCCTCTGGCGGCCGCTCCCTTGGTTGTGCCGCCAAGCCAGGGCCGACGTTTGCAGCGAGGAGTTCCAGACATCTTCACAAAACCGTGCTGTTTCCCGGAAGTGAAATAAAGACCGATTTTGACGGCAAAAAGAGTCCCCGGCACACGGAACTCTAACTCCCGCAGCAGAGCGTCCCAGGAGGGAAGCTCTGATTTTAGATACTGTTTCCAATGTTTGAAGTGCAGACTTCCCAGGTAACAGTTGCAGCTTCAAGATCATGGTGTCACCAGGTCTTCAGCAATTCCTCCACATTAAAAATCCATTACCTTTCTAAGCCCTGACACTTAAAACCAAAGATATAAATGACCACACAAAAAACCCACTCCTTTTTGGTTCTCTTATCAACACATATCAAAAGACATTCAAGACGTGGTCAGAGATTGTTGAAGGATGTTTTACGGTTTTAGTTTTTTGGATTTTATTTTTTAATTCAGTTGTCAAAGACTAGCAAAATCATCAAGGATTTGTCATTAGTAAGGCACAGTGCCACACACACAAATGAAAGGTAAGGCCCTATTTTGCAAAAGCCTAGATTTCTAAGTTGTTAAAGTCACAGCAGTCAAACTGGGGCTGATATATGAAGCGTGTAATACGCAACTTCCTCAAGTTCATTAAGATCATCGAAACTAAGTCACTGCATAAATTGGGTTATTGAAGAATCAATCAGTAAGAGAGCTTCTAGTTGGATTGCTTTGTAAAAGGCATCAAAATGTATTTTCTATTTGCATTTTTAATATACTAAAGAGATTCAGTTTTCAGATTTCATTAGGGACTTCGTTACTGCTGTTCATCTTAGGTTACCGTACTTGTCCACTTTTCCACTTCTGAGCCTTTTTCCGCCCCCAGTATTTCTTGCTGAACATTCTTTCTACAAAAGGAGACAGCTCACTATTTTTACATCACAAAATTTGCTTTCCTTCACATAAAAGAAATAATTTTGTAACTGGGCCAAGTGTTTATGTATCCAGGGAACACAGCGGTTCATTAGTTCACTGGCCCCTCTGTAACAACTTACAAGGCTACAGAAATATTTTATTTTTAATTTGGCTTTCCAGTACCCTGACATTTAAAATTACCTGCTCCTTTCCAGATTTTCAGCAGTAATTATTCACAGCCTGCTGACATGCTATGCAGTCTTTGGTTAAAGGCTAAATTTAATAGTTAGTTCCAGTATGCTAAGATAATTCTAGAAATAGATGATTTTCTATGATTGTCAGCCAAGAGTGACACTGATCCACATAAAGCACCTTTAAGTGCTGAGGAAGTGCAAACAGCGCTCTAAGTGGCAAGACGTGCTTTACCTGGTAACACACTCTAGGAGCTGCAGAAGCACTAGAAATACTAGCGTGATGCCACTATTGCTTCCAAATCTGCTGAGGTGGGGGAGTAACTCAAACTTCAGCTGTTTGAGAATGAATCCCTAAAACCTGAAATGCCTTATTAAACTATTTCACACAAAATTAGCGACCACCTATTACATGAGAAAAAAAAAAAAACAAAACCAAAACCAAATGTTCACAATTGGGATATTCTGCTCAGATGCTGCATGGTTTAGAACAAGAAGATGGCAGGCAACATCAATATCAATAAACCATCAAGACAAACTTAACACCAATATTTTGAGTGAAACATTGTGTATGAATTTCTTTGATTTCCTGGGCTCATATTACATTCTGCTTTTACCTGAAGAATGCTGATTTAGGAACTAAACAGTCCACTTACCTATCATTTGTTGATCTTAATGATCACAAAGGAAATTAGTCTTAAAGGAAACTATTAAGTGAGAACTTTAGTTTGAACTACTGTTTTCCTTTAAAGAGAAAGTCAACATAGTTTCTCAAAACTGTAATCCCATTATTAAAGTAAGCATTTGAGATAGCACAGCAAAATAGCATCTGGCAATACGCAACTCTAACTTTGTTATTTAAAAGATGCACAACACGAGCTAACACCCATGTTAATCAATATAGTAACATTACATGGGGCACCAGTCTGTCACCCAGCTTGGCATCACCCCAGCCAGGCCCCATTATCGTTCTGTCCCCACTTCCCGGTGCTTTCAGCCTTTCCAGCTTCTTCCAATAACTGGCACAGTGCTTTAGCGCAGGACTTTCCCCGTTTGAACAGGGAGCTGGAGGAAGGCCACAGTCCTCTTTCTGCTGCAATCATACGGGCTCAATGAACCTTGAAGGTGGCGTGAATAAGAATTGTACTGGGACAAGATGTCTGATTAATAGGAATCTAGGGCACGGAGAGGAGCAGTCACCACCACTCATCTTGTAATAGTGTCTTCATGGTTAAAAAAAAAAAATAGCCCCCACAAGGCAAGTTTTAGCCTCATTTTTTCTTTTCTCAAGAGATACAAGTAACCATTTGGACTATAGGTCAGTGAAGGATCCAGGCCAGCCACTGGAGGATGTATGTCCAACAGGCTTTTGGATTACTTTGATAAGGGTGATAATTTCCCAGGTTTTTTTCCTTAGAGGCACAATGCACTATTTTTAATTCCAAAAAGATTCTTTCATACAACCATGAGACTGTATGGTCAACAAGCATGGGACCGGTTTGGAAACCAACAGCATAAAGCATTTAGGATAATTCAGGATTGAAGGATTAGTTTCAAAATGATAACCTGAACAGAAGCACGAGGCATCCCAAGAAGTACTATTTTTTCCTTTCGGGAGATAAGCAAGAAAGAGGAAAAGAAATTGAGTACTCTCAATCCCATATCTCCATAAAATCAAGAATTAACAGAGCTCCAAATGTATGAAAAGACAGGAGGTGCATTTGGGAGGTGAACCAAGCAGCAATTCCTATGAGAAAATGAGGCACCAAGAATCCATGGGGAAGAAAAACAGCAACGAGCTGACATTCCATCTGAGCAATAAGACATGTTGTTCACCACAGGAGACAAACTGTGTTAGATCAACTTTATTACATTATCAAAGTTTGACAATAAAATATTCAAAGTCTATTGAACACATTCATACACAAAAAGAGCATATAAAATGCTAGGTCTCAGAATATGTTCTGTACAAAATACTGTTAAGTGTAAAGCAGCAAAGTCATTGCCAAACATTCCCTGAATTTAAGAGGGCCTTGAACACACTGTGCTCCAAGAACTACCTTAATACCAAACATTCCTTCCTTTGGTCTGCAAGTCCTTTGCAATTATTGCTAGTTATTGAAGCCTTCTGCTTTTAAACAGAATCACATAGTGACTCTGAACCTCTTCAGAAGTATTATAATGACAGCTGAAAGCTTCTTCAGCATTTTCTATATATTTTGTCAAAAATACGAAACATTTGGTCCTCAAGACTGTTTTTGGTTTCTGAAAACACCCTGGAAGAATAAAACCAAGTAAAAATTATGGAAAGGGAGACATGAGAGATATTTATAAGAAAGATATGTCAGTAAATTCCAACATTTAAATTGTACAGTATGGCAGAGCACCCGAGTTACTCTTCTTAAGGAAGTGCCACGTTCTCCTCTCCTTAAAGATCTTTCTTCAGACCCCTCTCTCCACACGAGGATCTAGAGTGCTCAAGTGCACATGGCTCTAGCAGGCCTGTAACAGTAATGCTAAATATACACTCCTGCCTTGTAGAGGAACATGCCCTAGTAAGTAAGCACTGCTCAACACGCTGAGTGAAGTGGGTCAGTTTCAATGACTAGAATAATGTAGTTTACTTGGTGCACTCACTTTGCAATGACACCTCCATCCTAATATGCAAGAAACAGAAAATGAAAGGGCTGAAGATGATTTGGTAGAAAAATCACAAGATAAAACAGAACTATAGTCTTCAGAACCCATCACATCCAATCAAAACCTCACCAGAAGCACTGTGCTTGTTCTAACACACACTTAAAAGTCGGGTACACACATTCTTGCACAACAAGGCTTTGTAGTGACAAACAAATAAACAAGAAGCCCTGAAAAACTTCCAGCTTATTTTAGCACGTTAACTAGCACAAGTTTAAAGAGACACGCTCTAGGGCTTGTCTGTTAATGGAAAGATGACTTACAAATCTTGAGGTGAAAAGACACAGTCAACTGATCTCAGAAACAGTACTAGGTTACCCAAATTAGAAAAAATAAGATTTTTCTTTTGAGGCACAAAAAGTAGTATTAAAAATGTAGTAAGGGGGGGGGGGAAGAGGAAGGGGAAAAAAAAAAAAGGAAAAGTTTAATAAAGAAAGAGCATCTTTTGGAATCATGTATTTTAGAACTCAAAAATCACAACAAACCTTGAAGCTAAACTCTTACTATGAGACTGAAAATGCAACTGATTGATGGGCCAAGATATAAATGAAGCTTGAATCATTCCCCACATCAGGCTAAGAACTGGTTACCTGTGTTCTTTTCTCATTTTGCAGCCCTCAGTGCCCACGTAGCCTGCAATACAACCTCCAGCTCCACTCATTCCAGTGCTTATAACAGGCATTCTACCTCAGCAAGAAAGAGATTGTGATAAGCTGTTTTCTGTAATTTCTTTTTGTTACAAACCACTAACATAGCAATTTATTCAAAAATGGAGTCAGACCACAGGAAGAGCTTTATCTTTGAGCAGTCTTGGAACACATGCCTGAAGCTTATCCAGCTGACAGCCCTGCATAAAAGAGAACACTTGGCTAAAGGACTTTTTCTTGGAGATTTTTGTTTGTTTGTTTCGGTTTTTTGTTTTCATTTCAACAATTACCAATTACAAATGGCTTGGGGCAACTCCATACTTTCTCTGGAAAAGTCTAGGCAATATTGCTGCTGAACTGTAGGTTCCTGGGCAACCGATGACACGATAAACATTCAATTTAAAAAATCAGGAATGTGTCCTCTCACTCAACAAATGTAATAGGGGAAATGCAGGGGGAAAATGAAGCTCCATAAGGAAGTTAAAACCTAGGAAAATATTTAGCTTATCCATGACCTTAGTTTGAGTTGTTCTGGATTTACAAGTCATTTCTGATTTAAAACTTAAAGCCTTAAACCTATCTCCTGTGCCAAAAGTGTTTGCATTCTACTGTAACAAGAGTTCAAACCTGTCACTTCAACACATCTTATTCACACATTTAATGGCAGCAAGCATCTCATGCATGCTACCAATATAGTTAAAAACTTGACCCTTTAGACAACTTCAGTTTCTTAACTAGTGAATCCTCAATAGTTCTGATGAGTTTCTCAAACCCCTAAAACGTTTTTCTTGGAGGACCTAGCATTTTGAAAGCATTCAAAATTGTATTTTCAGAAAACTAAATACAGTCTAACTGGGTGATTGGTTTTAAAGCAAGCAAAAGAGAATCTTCAAGTGAAACTTTCTCCAACAGCATTTCTGTAATCAAGTTTGTAAATATGATGGCCTTCAGGCTATCATTTCTGTGGCATTCAGAGTTCATTTTTTTTACATTGAGTAAAACAATACTGTAGGAAATAAGAGTTGCATGTTCAACAACTTATATAAACATTTAAGGAACAGCATATCCCAACTTCTTGAAACAGCAATAATAAAACTTCTATCTATGGGAAGTCTTCAAAATGTAAATTTTCTTTTCAGCTGAATGCAATATTGATTCAATGCCTAAGTATTTGATTGAGAACAAGGTTTATACTTCATACTGTATCATGCTGCCTTCCATTCCCACCCCATTTCAGGAAGTTCACTGTGTTTTTGAATTAATGCCCACCATCCATTATAATTTCCACTACAGGAGATAATTTTTGACCCAGACATGCAGTTCTGCACGGTATGGATTGTTTGCCAGTATTAAATTCAATTAGTGTTAATTTATGTGCTGCTCCACACAGCTACAGTTACTGTAAGCACCAACCACTGTTTATTTCTTTCCCTCATTGATAGATAAAGCACAAGGTGAGAATTCCTCAGCCTCCAGCTTGCAAGCAACCAGGTTCTAGAAGGTGATGAGCATAAAATTTCTTCCTTTTTAAAAAAAAAACCTCCCTAATAAGCTTCAAGTAATTCACATACCTCTCTCTTTTCCCAGGAAAGCTGTAACAAAAGAAAGGGTGGGTATGACAAGGGTAGTACAGCACCAGGCAGACCTCTTCCCTATCTTACCTAGTAGATATGCACATTTACAGACTAAGGAGGGAACTGTGGATCAGAATATGCAAGACCCTTTATAAAGTTTTCTGTGCTTCCCAAATGAACACTATTCCCTTGTTTTATGGGCATCTGAAATTGCAATCCTTTCCAGCCCTCCCACTCCAAACCCTGCACAGACCACACAGAGGAACTCGGGTATCTATGATTCTACGTAGTACGTGCAAGGGGCTGCACAAACTTCAAATGAAAGTCTGTATGAATATTGGACACAACACTAGAGGCACCAAAATGCATATTTGACCAAATTTGCAGAATGTGAAGATACCGTGATGCATCTTAAGCACAAATCAGAGACTAACAGTCATTTAGGACACCAGACAACTTCTTGAACACGGCCTTAAAAAAAAACCCACACAAAATAAATAATTCAAATATCTAAATATTAAGGGATTAAAAGGCATTTTCCCATATTTAAGGGAAGGCATCACAGGTGAGGAAAATAACTCAACACAAGGTATCACAAATCAAAGAGCAGCTTTTTCACGTAGGAGATAGTAGTATCATTGGATAGCATTTGAATATGCTCGTTTCCTGGAAGCTCAAGTATCACCACTTCATGTTTTTGCCTGTCCACCCACTTCTGACACTGCAAGGCACTCTGTAAGTTCACTGTACCATCCCCATCGCTGTAAAGAATCTTGGGTTCTTTGTCAGGAAAACTTTCATAATGGAAAGAATCGGGTGTTTGCACACCGGTACCATAAAGACAGTGTATGCGCACACCAGGTGGCGTCATCTGGTAGACCAGGGGTTCAGTGTCTTGTCTCATGAACCAGCCATCCTCAAAATTGATGTCCCTGTAGAATTTCCTGTAGTCCCGAAGAGTGTAGTTGGCTGTGGGTGTGCTCACAAAGACCTTATCTGGAGGCCACGTGTAGTTGTAGGGGAGCAGCCAATTTGTGGAAACCGCTGATCTCTGCTGGTCTCTGATCTTGAGTGAACTGATAACAGGTATTCTATTGTTGTCACCTTAAAAAAAAAAGTTGAATTTCATTACACGCAAAGCAAGGATGAATCTTAACCAGCAGCCATTGCTACCATTCACAGTGATAACAGGAGTAAAAGGATTATTCCTTTTGCTTACAGTAACAATGAGAAGTTTTTCCTCATTTATGATTATTTTGATAATTAACTTCTGCTATGATCGTCTTGATAATTAACTTCTGCAAACTAACTTCTGATAACTTACAAATTTAAATTCAAGTTGGTGAACGACATACAAACCAAGAACACTGCTGCCTTTCCAGATGTGCTCCTTTTTAAAAATCAGAACATTCTATTAGGCATTATTTATAGCATTTGCAAATTTTGTCTTAAATGCTCTCTGAAAACGTGAAACCTACTACCACCTGTGCTGGGGGGACAGACAAAACCAACAATTCTTGAAAGACCAGTTGATAACTGCTATACTTGGGAAATGTTTTTAGCTAGCCAAGCTTTTCCAAAGCATTATATTTTCATAATGTAAAATAAATCTAGAGAGCTACAGCTTATTATGAATAAAGGTCTTAAATTATCCGATACAAAAAACACCTCAAAAGTTACATTTTACCCATTTTAGACTTACTCTTACTACAGAATGAGTGTTTGACCAAAACATTTCAAGAATTTCTCTGTAGACATCAAGTCCATTCTTTTCCTAGCAGTTTGTTCCACAGATGGCTCTACCTAACATAGAACTAAGTTATAAATTATGTGCATCTTCGTATTTCAACCAGTGTTCTTGCATCTCCACAAAATTAAAATCTGCTTAATAAGTGGCAGATACAGTGATTACTAGAAACAATTTTTTTTAAAAAAGAGCCCTGAGACAGATGAGAGTTTATTTTCATGTTGACTGTCTGATCAGACCTATTTTGTGTTATCACAATGGCTGGCACACCTCAGTTCATCCGCTGAACCTTGAATCATTTTCCATTATTATGTCCAGGTGGTTACAGCATGTAGCGACACAGGTCAACCACGCCATAAAAACTGAAATACTGAAACCAAAGCCACTATTCCTCAAATAGCATGGAAGTGTATTTTTCAATTCCATAAAGTGGCGCTATTGCTTCAGCAAGGAGACCTAAAGCACAGTCTTTAATGCTATCTTTAGGAGTACTATATGGAGACATTGCTAATGTAGCTCTGAAACAGATAAAAAGGAAACTCAAAAGAGCACAGCAAGAATCATAAAAGTCCTGAGAAATGTGTTTCATATTACTGTGTGATATAAATAGTTAACTGTGCACACTCACCACTAAGACACTGAATAGCCCTTGGCCGTTTTCAGCAGAGAAACCCAGAGTTCTGAATTGAACAATGAAAGGAATGTGTGCAGGGTTTATTTCCAGTAGAATAATCAAACACAGAACCTGACTATTCCAGACTTCTCTTACACAGCTGTTACAAAATGCTTATCATATCCTTTCCTTTTCTCTGCAATGCTAACATACTGTATGGCCAAGACCATCCTTGGTCTTGATTCACTTTATTTACTACAGATACTTGACACAGACCTAGCCTAAAAACTTGTATTCTGATATTATGTTCTGCCCATTTAACTTTCCTACATAATTCTTAAATATCTGCTCTAAGTGTGGAGTTCAGTACAACAGACCTACAGATTAAACAACAACTACATTTTAGTAGAACTTTAACTATGCATTTGTATATCTAGCCACTTTGGATGAGATGCATTTTAAACATGTGAAGCACAAAAGTTTAACCCAAAAGAAATCCAGAACTGTGGCATTTCATATGAAATCATGTAGAACTTTATGAAGTGGATATTAACATCACCATGCAAACTTGTCAGACAAAGCCTGTGTGAAAAGGGAAATCCATTTTTACAGTGCAATTGCAGTAGATTTAACAATTTATAACTCAATACAGACATCCAGTTTAAGTTTTCTACTTAGTAACTGAGCTATGCACTACTATTCAGAATCAAATGCCTTTGCTAAGCAAAGTATTCCTTCATCTGTCTGTGCATGGCTGGCACTTGCTGTGTGTCCTATATTTCTATGAAGTCCAGTTTCTGATGTCAGCTTTGTTTAGGAAGAGCGTCATGATATCCAAAACTGAACAGTCAGAAACAAGCTAAAAAAAACCAAGCCAGAATCATCACAAACTAAACGCCGAAGCACATGAAGTAATTGTGGTATCACATGATGGAATAAGTGAACTTTTGCCAGTCATTTGCAGTTACTTAGTGAAATACACTATGCTGCTTTTTTTTTTTTAGTGTCAGACATATCCAATATGCTAAACCTAAGATCTCAAAGATTCACATTCTTTATCTGTAAGAATTATAACTTTCAACAGGCATTTGTGCTGTGGGCACCATTTCACCACCATGGCTACAAGTCTCCCTTAATGTTACCCCTAACCTCAAGAGCTGCGTGATCTTTAATCAAAGGAAACTACTGAATGCTCTCAGGTCCTTGTTAGCTTTGCAATACTGGACAGAGAGCAATCAGGCTGGAGGCAGAAGTGACACAACTAGAATACACCCGGCCAAACAGCAGATGACACAACAATCTTCTGAAAAGAGTAAGGAGAGCTCAAGAGGGGACATAGCTCCTGGTTAAGGGATATAAAAATCCTAGTCCACTCCCATGAATTTAAAGAATGGCAAGTTACAAAGCTTGAAACATCAAGCTGTTATCGCTTATTAAAAATTTATTTTTAACTTCATAGTACCTTAAATTCTCATCCTCCAGTCTTAAAGTTCATCTAGTTAGTCCCTTGCACTACTAACAAAAGACACGGCAAACTCAAGTTACCTACCTGAAGCCAGCACACGGAGAGTTTTAGCCACTCCTCCCCACGGAGCCCCCAGTGACACATAATCCTTTATGTACTTGTCTTTCCAGTCCTGGGTCTGATGGTTGAGGAAGTAGAGGGTGTACATATTACCCATACTGTGGGCAATTAAGACAACAGGACTTCCATACTGCTCATACATTAACTCTATCATCTTGCGAAGCGCCACAAAATAGTCTCCATTCTCATCTAAATAAAAATACACAGGTTACACAGTTATTATGTGTGAATGCTGAACTTCAACACAATTCTTTAAAAGGTTTATTGAAACTGTCTGTTTATAATTGCAGAGCTTAGAAATTCCAGTATTAAATGGGAGGAGTGGGTGTTTTTGTGGGGATGTGTTTTAGTGGTGTGGGGTGGTTGTTTTGTTTTTAAGCAAGTCTTAAGTAGCAGCTTGTTTAAAGAAAAACAAACAAACACACCAGAGAGCTTTCATCTGGGTCCAGGTGTACCCAGGCCCCAAGAACCAGTCAAAATTAAGGTTTCAAGTGTAATTGTGCAGGGGAGATGGGAGAATAGACCCCAAACATTATTTGTGGGCTGGGAGAGTCAAAATTTTGTCTGAATAACAATACGTTATTTACTTGGTGCCTTTCGCCAGTCGTAAGGTGCTCCTCTTACATCTTCATCCCGTTTGTAGCCCCAATCTACTAAACTCTGCACCAGCATATAAAAGTAACTCCCTGTAGACATCAGATAAGAAACAGAACGGTGAAAAGATTAGTATTAGAAGCAACTGTCAGGCACTATTGCAAACCTAACTAATTTCTGGAGGGATTGCACCATATATATATAGACATTAAAACTGTAGTTTTAGTCTTTCACAATCTAGAAAGCTGCATATTAAACAAAATGAGTTAGGCTCGCTGTTCCCCAAAAGTGAGAGAATAGCATTACTAAAACTTCTTCCTAATCGGCTGAACTATCAAACAGCTGTGGCAGCAAAACATGGCATACACAGAACAGATCAATTTTCCTCAGCAGAAGTGTAAAGAATACATCTCAGAATTACTACATTAGAGGTCCAGCTTCTGTTGATTGCAGATTAACTTCAGGTAGGGTATATAATACATTCATAAGGGTTGGCCTGGACCTCACCAACATTTATTCTTGGAAACAAATGCTTATAGTTTATTGCAGGAAACTACCCAAAACCTATTTTTCTATCAGGTAGTGGACTAAGACTTAAGTGACTGAATATAGTGCTTTAAGAGCAAAGAAAGGAAACATTTGCAGACCGGCTATATATTGAAAGATGTTACGTATTACCAGCTTTGATGCATAGGATGCAAGTAGCACCACAATTAAATGCATTTAGTAACAGCTTGAAAAATTTTGTGTCAAAACATCTTATTCAATATGAGAGCCACATTTAAGTTTTGAGCAGAACCTCACTCATTAGCCTTGAATTTAAAACAAGTCTTAATTAGCAAATTGTTTAAAGAAAACAAACAAACACACCACAGAGCTTTGAGCAGGCAATTTGACAGGCAATTTTAAACATGTCCCTGTTCTGGCTGTAAGTCATCTAGTGAAGATCATTAAGCACATTACTGCCCTTTTGGGGATCGATCCCTACAGAAAAATAAATCGATGCCATGAAGCATGTGAAGTTCAGGGCATTACTGACTATTAAATTACTTAAGCCTTCAGCTGCAGCTAACTCCTCCTCACAAAACCTTATCTTTCAGAAAACACTGAATCTCATGACTGCTACAAAAGCACTAAACAAAAACACCTGCAAACATACTAATACAGAAATCTTTTGTAGCACAAATGTAATTATATCATTATTCTTACACTGACAACAAGCAGGGAACGACAGTGTGGTACCGTATCTCGCAAGCCCATTAACTCTTTCTTAAGGCCAAAAAAAAATCTTACTCAGAACTAAGCTGAAATGAAGTGATTTGCTTGTCAAGCTTCAGTCACAGAATTTTCTACTCAACCCATCTCATTTTCCAAGTGTCTGTTTTCAAAGTGCCTACTCAAGTTTCATACAGAGAACTTAAATTTAGCACAAGACTAAATAACATGGAATCGTCTTCTCTCAATCTACCAGGCCAAACAGACAAAACAATACAGTGCAATGAAAACACTTAAAAGCAAAGTGAGACATGTACTACCCTACTACTACAAAAAGAGTCTTTCTACTTCTAAACAGAACTGTAAATGGAAATCACAGCTCAGTAGCTTGTTGTATAAAGACACACTAGAAAAATCCTACGAGTGCCAAAGCACTTCAGACACAGCTTGTACATACCAACACTCCTTTTACTTGGGTCAAGGAATTCCAAGGAAAATGTCTGCCCAAAACCTGGGACTCTGATATCCACTCCATCTGGTGGTTCTGTAATCTTACTTGTTCGATTATATACCAGCCTTGGGGAGAAAAATAAAAACCAAACATGAAGCATGTCCTATTACCACATGACAACTCTCAGCTACATTGGGCTTTACGTTCTAAGTGCAGTAACAAGAACTTTAAGTGCTATTATCCAGAAGAAAGAAAAACAACAGCCAACAGGCAGACAGGATAAGAGTACTCTAATAGCTAAGAGGTTACAAAATGCAAACAATTACTGTAATTAGTTTAATGCTTTACATGCAGAATCCAGGACTACTCTATAAAACTGAGTATACAGAATTGTGGCTAAACTAAATCTTTAGAATATAAGCTACTTTATATACTTATACTTTGCAACAAGAAACATAATGGAAAAAGCTTGTCAAGAACATAAGAATGTGGCAGTAGAAGATAAAATACCTGTAAAATCAGATATCAGAAAAGCTCACCCAGATAAAAATAACTCATTTCTGTTTAACTAGAATACCAATACCAGCACAAGGGTGTATTTGACTTTTCTTGACTAATAACAATTGGTACCTCAGGAAAGACTTTAAAGTATTGAGTGTTTTGTAGATATTTTTCAAATCCATTTGAGATATGAAGAATCTGGAGCACTGGGTCAGGGGGTTTTACTGTTGTTGGCATTTTGTTTGTTTTCAATACCATGTCAATACAATTGCCATTTCTGAATTCAAGTTTTTACTCCTACATGGAGTCTTAGAATCTGAATTGATACCCAAGTCTTCACACACCAAAAATCTCCAACTAGTAAGGCATATAGCAAGACTCAAACAGAGCTATTACTTTTACAGGAACATGAATGAAACGGATTAATGAAATAGCCTGGAAGCTTTAAATTAGGCAACATCTTAAACTAAAATAGTTCTGGAGACTTCCAGCGTGCCCTTGAAGGACTCCCTGTGTCTCAGCTGCCCACGAGCGTGCTCTCTGATGACATGCTGCCAGCAGAAGTACAAGCTCACATTCCTCCTGCCCCCTTGCCTCATCGAAACTTAAGTAACTCATCAAAAAAAGCAGAAAACGTTCTGCTCTAGATAAGCCTGTGCAAGTGTCTGATAAGTCCTCAAACCACCGCTGGGTAACTGGTAGGAGAGAAAAATGGAAGAACCTAAGAACATCTACTTTTCATCAGCAATGAACAGCACCTCAGACAAAGAGCCACATCTTCTGATCCATCCCGTTACTCTGCCTAGCAGAATTCCAGGTCATTTCTCTCATCAGTCTTGAATCAGACAAGAAAGCTTAAGGCAGCCGTTCTGTACAGAGCATGTCAGTCTAGGGAAAGGAAATAACTGCAAAGAGCAACATTTCTGGTCTTACCTGATATTATCAATCCAGCAGTCGATGATGACCGGCAGAAGCAATTCTAAATTCAGCCAGAGCGTAAAATAGCTGTCTGTCTTTTTAGAGCAGAGATAGTGCACCACTGATGGCTTATCTAACTTCGCTTCCAACTGATTCCCTAAGTCCCCTGGAACTGAAAGATATAAAATGGAAATACTTTAAAAATTGAAGTGTATAACATTTTACATGATAATATCCACACCTTAATACCGTATCCATCACATGCAGTATTGCTGCATTCAGAGATATCATTGAGTTTTATAACTCAAACAAATATTACATAAGAACAAAATACTGCATGCACATTTTTCCACTGAAAATATTTGGATTTTCAAAAAATCATTACTTGGGGAACCACCATGTAGAATAATTCTGGATCAACAGTTCATAACTTCGAAGAGCAGACCACATAGGAACAGGTCATGTTAGACCACGGATATGAGAAACAGATCATCTCAGACGTTAGCAAAATTATCTGGCTTCTGAAGTGCAAACTGAATCTTTCTGATTTTTTTTTTTCTTCAGAGTGCTACAACTGCACATACAAATCTTCCTATTCTCTTTAAACAATTGCACACTATCAATCTGACATTAAAAATATGAAGAGTGAATGAAAGCAGCTCCGTTTATGGTTATTTATTTTCCACTTCTTCACCTCTGACCACACTTTTGCTACACAAGACTCAGTTGGCTAGCATAATAATCCAAATACATAGTTTCATATCTTTTCAGGTTTAGATGCAACAACAGTTTTGATGTTCCTTTTTTTCATATATTACATCAGTAGTACTTGGAGGGAAGGGTCTTGTATTTGCACCTTCTCTAAAGTGCACTGTTCTTAAGGCATATGCTAAATGCCAGTATTCCTTTAATGAAGTTTTATTTTCTTTTTTTTTTTTTTAACACTAGAGACACAAATATTATTTCTAAATTAGAACTAATCTCAAAAGATGCTCTTACAATTTTAAGCAGCAAGTTTCCAGAGAAAGCCCTTACATTGTTATGTTTAACCATTTCTCCCTAAAGAATCAGAAAGGCAAATGTACTTCAGTAACTGAAAAGTTTCTCTATTAGAAAAATTTTGTAGTTCGGCCCTCCTTAAGCTTTCCCCTGATCTTTCAGCTCCACACACCCCCACCTTTATGGAGAGTGCCTAACTGACTCCTATTTACTTGCAGTGTTTAATGTTGAATTTTTTTTAATGCAAGCCTACCCATATAGTTGCTTCCCCCCCCCCACTGCAGCAACTTATTTCATCAAAACAGTTTAAGTTCTATAGCACACTGATACTTAGTGATGGTTTAAAGAAAGCGATAATGTATTTTGGTGGACTAAATTTAACTGGAAAGCCAGCTATGCTTTCAGAGAAACACTTATTGCAGAACTGAAAAATAACAGAACTTCAGACTAAATATAGACCTGGAAAACCACACTCTTAGAACCTCCAACCACTGCAGGTGATACCCCACCACAAAAAATAAACCCCATGATTTCTTTATTAACTACCCCCACTTTCTCATTAGGTTGTTAGTGGTTTTATTTCTGTAGTCTTAAGTGAAACGTTAAAAGACCCAGTAGCTGACCACAGTTTATTTCGGGTCATATTTCAAGGACTCTGATATACTGGAAAGCATAGTAAGGCAGATTATAGTATTGCATCACACCCTAGAAAGAGTTTACTGAAGTTCAGTCTTGTAACCTCACAAAATGCTGCTTAGTTATTGCTCATAGAACTGTAAGGCAACAGCTTGTTCCACAGTCTCGTGCCTGTGCTGTATCAGTGCTCTAAATTAGAAAAAGAACAGAATGTAATTCTATTTATATCAACCATTCATGGCTGGCCAGTTTCAGCAGCAGACCTGCCAAGGACAGAACAGGTTGATTTTATCTTCAGTTTCAATGCAAAACAAAGTAGAAAAGTGACATTCTGTTCTACCTGGAATCTCATTTCCTTTGGTAAAAATCAAATTCTTCCAGCAAAAATACCTTTCAAAAACTTAAGACAAACATCTGGAGTATCAGAGTTTTTAGAACTTGCTGAGGTTTCCAAACAGCACTCAAATATCTTAAGCACTCCTGCTCAGACTAGGAAGACTCACAACTGAAGAAGTTTAAGATTATAATCAAGATACATTTGTCAACAAGAGTACTGAAAACAGGAAACTGTAAAAAGTCTCACTTGGGCTTACTGGGGTGACCTTATATTAACTGCAAGTTTAATTTGGTTAAGATATTTTATCCTCAAGCTTCTTGAGGACAGAGGCTGTGCTCCTGTGTCTAATTCAGAGCGGAAGATGAGAAACATTGGACACTGATTCTTACCCAAGGGATGACAAGGGACAAATTGAAGGGTGGTAATTTATTTAATTCTAAACAAAGATAAGGGGCAAGTTCCACCTGTGCCAAGATACAGTACTGCAGTTAAAAAATAACGTCCCATGTACAGGTGTGAAAGCATTAGGAAAAAACATTTCCATTTGCTTTCAGACCATACACAGAAAGCACCTGTGGGCAGAGTAATCTATAAGTAATTTTTCTCACCACCCTCTCATCTACCAATATCGGTAGTTTCCAAGTCTTATTGTTGGAAGCATTATAAAGCGTTCTTACTTTTTAAAGCCTGCAGACTGACCCCATAAATGTACAAAATAACTGGCATGTTCTGCAAAATACATCAGCACCCGTTGAAACAGGGTGTCCAAGAAAAGATCTTAAGCAGTACTCTTGCATCCCTAATTTGCAGTTGTGTAATACATGTATTGACTTCTGAACTGCAACATTTGGAAATACGACATTTTATATTCAGCAGAAAAAAAGTGTTTCCATCACATCTGAGGATATATCAGTTCTAGCATATTCTCATTTTTCACAAAGATGGGAATCCCAGCAGAAGTCATTCAATACTATCAATGAACCCAATTCCCTTTCAGTATTATAGTATCCTTTGCCTTTTTTTGCCCCCCCTCAACTGCCCTGACAAAACTAGTAGATGTGTTCTTGTTTGATTAAAATTTATGCAAAGCACACTTACAGATTTCATTTCAGAGTTTAAAAAGAGGTTACAGACTTTTCCAAGTCTGGAAACTACAACAAGTAGCTTTAGGATACACTGATACTCCTGCCTGTCACCGTCCTGGAAGTCCTAAGGAACCGATTGATAGTTCCCAGCAGAAGACAATAAGCACATTGCACCCTGGGAAGTGACTTGCCTTAATACTGCTCAGGAAACAAAGAGTAAAGAAGAGTCATCAAAAGCCACGAATAGGGAGATTTTTAGATTTCATTTGGAAAAAAGATAATACCTATATAATGGGGGGGAAGCTGTGTGGCAAAGAAGCCATCAACTGGTCAACTGGTACTTTTTTACTACTTCTATATGAAAGGCAAATGCCCTTGAAAATATATGTAGGATTGTAACTTTTACTGGGGTAATTTCCACAAATAACTCATCTTTCCAGTTGTATGAATTAGCTTTCCTTCAAAATGAACTAAGTTTTCTGGAAAATTAATCTTAAATTCTGACCACAGTTTTCTAAGGAGAATGTCTCAAAGTAGCTCATAGACTGCATGATAGACCACAGAAAAGGCTCGTGTTTGAAATTGGGAACAAGAAAGCAAACAACATCTCACATGATACTCCTAGATACCTCAGATCACATGAGGCATAAACATTTAAGGCACTCCTGACATGGCTTCAGCTGACCATACAAACACACACTTCAATTAGCAGTCAGCAGGAATTCACAGACAAACCTCTTTTGCATGTACATCAATTATTAACAAACTTCATTTAGGTGTCTTTCTAGAAAACTTTAGCCAAGTACCTAACAAGTTGTTTGCAGAAGGTATCAGAACATTGATATAGTAATTGTGGTGAGTCAGCGCTAAGAAGTGGAGTTCAGTGAATCCAGCACTGATCTTATAAGGACAGGTTATCAGCTCCCAAAATTGATAAGACATGAGATAGTATGCAGTGATTATCCATGGACTAGATGAGAAAAATAGAAGAACAGCCACAAAATAAAGGAATTCTTATCTTGAGCATTAGATGACAAGAGTGTTGAATATATAGCCAAACCGATAAGAGAAGTGCAAAAATATGATAATGGCACATAACCATGAAGCAGCCATCCAGAAATACTTGCACAGTGTGTGTGTGTGTGTGTGTGTATATATATATACATATATATATATTTTAGTAGGTACTGTCAGTAGAGCAGAGGTATTCAGTAGGTTGTCCTGATTCTTAAAGGAGATTTTATTGTATTAATATATTGTCCTGGCTGAATAGGAGACTCTTAAAAGGCCTGAAACCAATTCAGTGTCTTTCCCTTTTCCCAAAAAAAAAAGCCCAGCATTTGAGAGAGGAACTCCAAGCCAATCACCTGACATTTTAATGAGCATCCTTGATGCCAAGCTTTCAGGCAGGACTCTGGAAGTAAGGTTTTCACCTTTACCTCATAGTTCTCCTCTAGTGCCACTATCACATGAACACCCTCTGATGCTTTGTTACTTAAATCTCAGGGGAAAACGAGAAATTGCATTGCCATATTTTGCTGGCAATTCCTACCCATGTCAGTTTGGTCCCTGGTCTCGCTCCCTTGCTATGTACAAACATGAGCTTCAGGCATAGTAGCTCCTGGCACTCAGGCACCATTTGATGATGCACAGACCAGCTTAAAAAATAAGCTAATCCAAATGGAGTAGTGCTGCTTTCCACATTCCTTGTGCTAGCTCCTCCGTTAAGGTAATTCAACTACAAAATTAATCACTTCCTCTTCAAAAGGTTAATTTCCTCATGCTTTAACAAGACAAATGACTCCACAAAGTGGCCAATAAGCAGGCACAAGGAAGGCTGGGGGAGCACTAACGAGCTATTAGATTGGTTTAGTTGTTTCACAGAACCACTGCCCCTGAGCCAGGTAGGGGGCTCTACAAATCTGAGATCTGTTGCCACCACAACTACAGTCAATAGTTACAGGGTTGTATTCAAGCAGCTCATCTGTCTTCAGATTCGAGACCCTAGAAGCAGTATTTTTGTTAGTACCTAGGGAGCAGAACTAAGTTACCCATTTATAAGTAACATCCCATATTTGCAAACTACTGCTCCACTTCCTCCTCTGTTGCCTGCTAAGCACAGGTTGCAACTGCAAGTGGAGGCATTATACAAAAAAAAAAAAGTGAGAGCAAGTTACACTGGGTTTTGTGACCATCACTAGTATAGAACACTTATGAAATTATCATTGTGTTGACAAGATCCCTTTAAACAGCGTTCCTTCTTTCTTTATTCCTTAAGATTGTCAGGCCAACTTGCCATGCACAGACTAAGACCAAACTCACTAACTCCCTTTTTATGTAAGGGTTTTAACTTCCAGAGAGACCAAGAGTGAACGCTTAGATCATGAGACCACATTTACTACAGGATAAAAATAGACTTAAAAACTCAACACATATGAGGAATTAAGGGTCTAGATGCCAGTCTGATAAATTAGGAGGATTGACTCTGTATCCCCTTCTTGTATAGACTCCAAAACCATCGCAGGCTTGTACAGGCCTGTGTAACACAGTCTTGCATACACCTCCCAGTTTGCTTTTGCATTTGTGATTCATTTTCTCCCCTCTCCCAAACACCTGTGCTAGGCCAGCACTTAGAATGCCGCTCTAAATGATTCTCCTAAACCCCTCTGCCATCCTCATCGCAGTAATTCCTAAAAAGCTTATCTTAACATGTCACATACACAAGAAGGGTGAAGAAAAGGTCATGAAAAGTTAACAAGTTGAGAACATTTCATACAGAAACAGCGAGTGACCGACAGTTACTCTTTCCTCTCCTTTATTTGTTTGACCTTCGCTGCCCATGTCATGGCTAATTGAAGCTAAGCTCTTAGTGCAGGTGTTTTCACAATGACAGTCATTTCTATACATCAAAAAACCATGTTATTTTACAAGAGTAAGAGCAAATCATTCCCTAACAACACCTACTTTCTCAAACATACCAACAACCCAGAAAAATTATTTATCTTAAAACCCATTGAACCTTCACTTTCTGGACAGGTCAGGACTAACCAGCAGAAAACAGTAAGTTTTAAAATGCAGACACTGACTAGTTCTGGGTTGTTTGATGAAAAATAAATCTAGCAGCAAGAAAATATGTTTTTTAAACCATTCACCGATGAATGTGTGCTCAGCCATACAGTATTTACCAGAATGTCTCTTAGGGAAACAAAATGTAGGTCAGCCGTGGTTTTTAAAAGCATCCTAAGGGTACATATAGACTTACAGGAGATCCATCAGTAGTAACTCCATACTTCTATAATCAGTATCCCTTTATCCCAATTGCTTTTAAATCTTCTCTGATTCCTTCATAGCTACACTTGAATATTGGATCAGCAACTAAAATGCTATCACCTTTGTCATCAAGAAGCTTGCACTGGAATAAGCACCAAAGCTCATTGCTAAAGCCCAGCGTTACAGAGCTGAGAGATGAGATAAAAGATTGAGTTCTGTCTGTGAAGGTTAGAAGCAAAGAACTTCTCTTCACATCTTAACTCAAGCCTCTTCGGACAGCCTTTTGCAGCTTCTGAGTCCACATTCTCTCAGTTCAACACCTATTAAGAACTGTGAATTTGTACATGGTGGCCCCATAATACACAGCATATATTTTAAAAGTGCTCATTTAGTGTTTACCCTTCTACATCAGAAGTTTGTAACAGCTGTAATAAAGTTAGCAGCAGAGTCTGAATTACTATAAATGAACCCTAAACTGAATGACATGCCAGTGATTATCCCTTTCCCAGTATTTTTCCTATTTACTTACTTTCTCTTCCCCCTTTATCATCAAAGATTAATTGCATAATAAGAACACACAGCATGCTGAATGCATTCACAGGACTGACCACTTACATTAATATCACGAAATGCAATTAATTACTGCTTTGGAACGCTTAATAATTACAATAGATGAGTTATTAAAACATTTTAAATTTATTTACAATTCTTATCAATGGTACAAAAAACATCTAACAAATACTAGTAATTATTATATAAATGTTTCCAATATATGTGTTGCTACTTTGACAGGTGAAACCACAGACCACTAATCAATACTCATTTTCTATGCTGTGCGATGAAATAAGCCTATTAAATCCTTGTAGCTTGACTGCCCTAACACCCAGTCACTCCTCCCTCCACCTCTCATTCCAACCTATTTTCTGAAAGGTCCAGATAAAGACTTGAGAAGTGAGGTCTGGCTTTCCTTAGTGAGCCGAGACCCCGTTTAGGCGAGCCTTGTTTTTCCCACGCCCACTGACGAGCAGACACAACCTGCTGTTTGCAGCACGTTCGTGCCCCGCTACCCGGGCCTGTATTTTTAGCGCTCGCTGCCGGGCCGGGTCACAGCTGCCGGGCCGGGTCACAGCTGCCGGGCCCTCGGGCGCTCCCAGGGACCCCGGGCAGCGCCCCGGGCCTCCCGCCGCCCCTCTGCCGGGGGAACCGCAGTGACAGCGGGCTGGAGCGGCTTCCAGAGCACCAGACGCACACGCCACAGCCGTGCCCCCCAAGCCCCGGCTCTTACCCAGCACCACGGGCGGCCCCGCGGGCCGTTGGCGCGGCACGCACCCGCCGCCGGAGCAGAGCAGCAGCAGGAGGAGGAGGAGAACGAGGCTGAGGAAGGGGCTCCCTCCCGAGCGCGGGAGCAGCCTGGCGGCGGCCGGCAAAACCATCACCCCAGCGCATAACCCCAGGCCGGGAGCCGCCAGCCCGCGCAGGACGCGTCCCTGGCCGGGGCTACCGCCGCCGGAGTGCGGCCCTCCGGCCCGGCCCGGCTCTAAAGGGCCCGTCCGCCCCGCCCCGCCCCGCCGGCAGCCGGCCCGCCCCCAGGCGTCACCAGCCGATTGCGGACAGCACGAGCCGCCGCGCGGCCGCGCTCCGCGGAGCAGCTCGCGCGCGCTTCCCCTCAGGCGCCGTTGGCGGGAACCCGCTCCCCTCACACCCCTCAGCCCCTCACACCCCTCAGCCCCTCAGATCTTCACAGCTCTCAGCCCGCCCGCTGCCCGGCCCCCCGGAACCTCTGTAAACCTGGAGGCCTCCCCGGCCTTTCGGAGGCCCCCGGCTGCCGAGGCCCCGGCCCGGCCCGTGTGAGGCAGAGCCGACAGGTAGGGCACCCGCAGCCGGGCCGGGGCCCGGCGGGCAGGGCAGCGAGGGAGGGAGCGGTGCTGCGGGAGGAGCGCGTTTGTCTCGGCACATCTGCAGTTCTGTGATCCTGATTCCTGAAGTGAAGTAAAGGGTGTTTGCTGCAAAAGTTATGCGTAAAAACAGGTAGCATGTAAGGGACGTGGTCAGGATGATTTAAGGCAAAACAAAAATACTTACCAGAGCTGGGAATTTTAATATTACTCAACCAAGGGTTTGGGCATCCCGTATAAAAGTTTATGGGCATAGCTATATTTCAGGCAACGCCTGACTAATGTGACATCAAATTGGTACAGAGTATCATTGAGGTCAGGCATTTGGCAACACTAAATAAAAAATCACGATACCTTTATTCACGTAACAAGAGTAGGCTTGTAATTACAATAATTTCAGACCAGAAGGGATATGAGCCTTTATGCTTCAGCAATACCAGTTAGTAGGAGTTACACACGTTTGTGGCAGGTGTCTGGTTGAGGGGGAGCAAGAAGGGTATCCACAGAAGCAGAAACTAAACAGGGAGAAAAATGGTACTTGGATGCAGTGTAATCACATCTCATGATCAGCCGTGAGTGTGCTGAGGGGCAGGACAAGGTTTCCTTGGTTCAGTCATATATCTACCCTTGTTGTGAACACACACTTTCTGAGCAAGATGTTATCAATTCGTGCTCAGGGTAGAGCTATTTCTGAGGGGGTTGCTTTGCAACAAGGGCATGGCAGTGTCTGCTTCACAGCTTCCTACATCCCTCAGTGTGTCCACTAATTCTCAGAAGTATTCATAGCTGGAATGGTTAATACACTAGCGTGAACAATATCACAAATGGAAACATGGGAGTGAGAGACAAGTAGAAAACTGCTCTTTGACTTGGTAACTCCTGCCAGCTATACACACTGTAATGTGTAAAATTGAAGCAGTTTTTGCCTCATTGAGTTCAGTATTCAACATTTGTAATGCCTGCAGAAATACATGTCAAGAAGGTCTGTGCATCAAGGCAGAATATGGTAGAACAAATACACAACCTGTTGACAGGAGTTTAGAAAAATGATGGGGGTGGCTTGGTATTGCCATGGAAGGAGGAGGACAGGTCTTCCTCCTGAAATAAGAACAGGAAGAAAGTGCAACAAATCACTTCAGAAAGCTAAGGCTGAGTCTAAATCTGGACTTGACTTTTTCAAGGCAGCTGCCACAGCTTGTATATTTACAGTGAGTGGAAGGGTGTGAACATTCAGCAAACCCAAAGGCCTGTCCTAAAGACAGGTGCTTACTCACCATGCAAGTGTTGCCTTGAAATGGCCTCCTACTGAAACAAACTACAGGGTGTGCAAGTATGACTGACTGTAAAACTTATTGCAACATTGATCCTGGTGTAGGAATTATATGTTACAAAATGCAGCAAAACACCTTATGGAGGGGTAAAACAATATTTAAAGAAAACTGTTTTCAGTCACTCACAGTCATTCTCTCATGCCTCTGTACTCAAGAGCCCTGAATTCCACATGTCCAAATAGTCAGGCCAGGATCCCTTGAGCTGTGACACGAAGTTCAAGGAATGCTAGCTGTCAGGTCATTGCTACATCTCTGGGGTTCCTTTGAGTAGCAGCAAAGCAGTTTTTGGACAGATTTTCTGCTGCCTTTTAGGAATGAGTTATGATCTGATTTTTTTTGCCTCAGTCTTTTATTTCACCCTCTGTAAATTCTGGGCAAGCTCACTGCCTGCTGTCTGTGTTCTCTCCTTTCGAAGTCTCTTCCTTTGTTCCTGCTGAGCTAACAGAAAGAGGAATGGCCCCTGTGACTCCTGTAAACATGTTGCCATCTTCCTGTTACTTCTGCTGGCAAGGCATTTCTGGGGTAGGCCTCTCAGAGCACAGGCCTTTTTGTCATGATGTAAAGACTGCATTTGTCAGCGTTTACCAGTTTGATTGCTCTTGTGTCCTTGATTATCACATTATGTGTCATTTTTGTAACCATTGCTGTATTGATTCGACTCAAGATATCACACAGACGCATTTTCATACTCAATTCAAACCAGTCTTTATATTTCTTTTATAGATCTCTGTGCTGTTCTGGCAGATGGGAGTGGCTTCACACTTCACTAAAAACCTTTCTGTCTTATTCTTCTCCAGGGAAAGTCTGCTGAGCACATAATTGCTATTCCTCTGCAAGCCTGGGCTCTTTAGATAACAGTATTTCAGCCGACGGATCAGGTAATATAGGTGAGTTATTTCTTTTGTTGTCTCCATTTTGGAGATCAGGACTACTCACGTTCAAAACCAAAATCAAGTTCTTTGCCTTTGTAAGGTTGTTTAAGTATGCACAGCAAATTTCTGTTCTGTTGAAACTACTCCTAAAAGCAGTACTGCACCTTTTTCACTTATATATAAGGTGAAAAAATTCATTATCCATACCCCAAAGGCCAGTTTGTTACCACTGAAGAGAATTTTTACAATTTGCATAATCAGTCTTCTAAGAAAATATTCTTATTTCCAAAGACCTCACCAGAAATAAACTATATTAAACAACAGAAACTACAATATCAATACCATTATCTTTGTTTAAGACTCCTTGAGAGTTTGCACTTGCTACTTGACAAAAACCGTGAATTGGATGTGAGTTTGCACACTGGTTATTTAAAAGAAACAATCCTTTCCAGAAATCTAATATTTACTTAAACGTCTTTTATTTGATTGAACAGAAATCTCTTGTTTGCTTCCGATCTTTGCCGTTTAAGTAGTGTTTGTTTTGGCTCAAATACACCCAAACACAACTGTGCTGAGCTGGACACACTGGTAGAAAAACAGCAAGTTTCAAAGAAAGATGTGAAGACAACCAAAGTGTTGGCACAGATCTTCACCATAGGCAGAAGCCTGTGTCAGCACTTTCCCCATTGTTAATGGGAAAAGGAATTTACCAAGTTCAGAATATGTTAACAGAATCATCAACAGTCATATCATTCAGAAACATGCTGTTTTAACTTCACCACCTCACAGGATTTTACCAGCCATCCTGATTTTTGCTTTTGAGTTTGCACCAATACAAATTATCCCTGAGACCCTGAATCCAACCTTGATGAAAATGAGAATAGTGAAATACAGACACTTGCAGAAGCCTCTTAGACAGTAAGATAAGAGATTTAGTAAGATACTTATTATCATGTATACAAAAAAGAATATTTGTGTCAATTTGCACTGCTTTGCTTTAATCATCTTCCTTGTTACAGAGTATATAGACAGCATCTGCTGCCTGTTTCATTTTTCCTGCAGACTTCAGTATGACATCTCTTGAGTTCCCCAAAATTCTCATTGTCTTTGGAAAATGTTATAATACAGATCTGTGACATTTCTTTACTCCCAACCCCCAAACATCACAGACCAGCCCAAGTATTCAGCTTTAAATAAGTTATGTTCATATTCACAACTTTGAACTCGTGTCCAAGGCCATGAAGGAATCAACGTATGAGAAGTCAGGCCTACCCAGAAACTTGCAAAAGCCGTTGCGTTGATAAAAACTGACAGATACAGAGGCATTAGGAACTTAGGAAGACTAGAGTGATACATTTTGGTTTAGTTTGCCACAAGCAGTCCAATTACATAAAGTTCACATTCAGAACAGCACACTTGTTCAGTTTTAAACTTCATTAGAGAATACAGATTTTTTTTAAAGAAGCCAGGCTTTTTTTTCCTCTAAATAATTCTTCTCTCTGTAGCACAAGGGTTTCCAGTGCTCCTTGACAACCTGTTAAGTTTTCCTATATCAGAAGTAATCCTGGCCACGGCTTTATTTTGAAAAAGCAGAACTAATAAAATCTTACAACAGCAATATGATCGTTCTTCAATGTCTACAGATCGAGATAATTGTGATTTTTTTTTTTAAACAAATAGCTGTTAATACTCAACTCAGGAGGCAAAAAGCAAGTTTAATCCTTTCTCAAGAGTGGTTTGAGGCCCAGCTGAAGCCAGTCATACCTATACAATGCGTTTTAGATTTAGTATAGTTGTGAGTGGCCTGTAATAATACATGTTGCAGCTGACCTGAAAGGTGGCCAGTCCTAAACATGTGTTTTTCCTAAGAGCTGAGTGTGCATTGGAAGGAGGCGCTTGTTTTTTTTTTTTTAAATAGCAACACTGGGTTACGTAACAATATTTCTTCAGTGTGAAACTTTAAATTTAGAAGATTCCATAACTATTGCAGGCATTCAGTTTCATTTATAGGCCAGTTTTGTTAAATTAGAGAGGAGAGTTCCACTTCCGGACTGCCCGAAGAGGGTATTGATTTCTTACCNTGTTGCAGCTGACCTGAAAGGTGGCCAGTCCTAAACATGTGTTTTTCCTAAGAGCTGAGTGTGCATTGGAAGGAGGCGCTTGTTTTTTTTTTTTTAAATCCACTGTTGGGCAGGTTAGCAGACTTTTTAGAAAATCACTGCACTTGTTAAACACTTGTTAAACTCTAGCTGTACTTGCATATAAGTGCAACAGCATTGTCCCAGAACACAATGTGATGTGCATGTGAACCAGGGCTGCACAGACACTTTCCTTTCCTTTCCCTCTCCCCATTTCCTCAGCACTTCACATTCACTTCCACATTGTTCCCCAGGCTGCTGCTCACTAGTGTTAGGACAGCAAACAAGCCTTGAAATCGGTTCCTCAGTCTCCTTCAGGCTAAATTTGGTTACAGTGCAGAACAGAGCCTGAAAGAAGGGAAATGGGCAGGTGGATAGTGGGAGTACAGAAATGCAGGTTTGCATGAGTATCAACCTAGAACGTCAAAGCTTGCCATTCACCAAAGTGGGATATCCACAATTAACAGATCCTGTCGTCTCTCCTATCTTCAAACCTTTAAGCTGTATAATAGAGATCATATGACCTTTTGGCTCGTGTTTTGCTAAAGCAAATCGATTTGTGCCTGTAAACCGTCCACTCATAAACCAGAAACCTTCACAGCAAATCGTGAGGATCTAGTGACTAACAAGCTGAATTGCAGAATTCTCAGTCAAAGATAATTTTCTTAGAATCTGGGAGTAAGAAATTCTTATCAAGAATGCTGGGACTTAAGATATTGTGAGTTTTATGTAAGGTTTACTCAGAGCTGGTGCTCTGGGTTGGACCAGTGAAAAATTTTGAAATTGAAGCTAGGCAAAACATAGAATAAAAAAAAAAAAAAAGTAATAAAAGGGACCACAGGAAGATGGAAAGGAGAGATACAATTTTGTGTAGGATGAATATGTGAGGAAAGCCGTGGAAAATATAATGTATGTTGTGATGAAAACTGAGCAGGTTGAACCCTCAGGGACAGCTTATGTCTTGCATAAGTTCCCATAAATTACAACGACTTCCCAGCACATTGCATGCGTGGTAGAACCTGACATTTTTTGCAGTGCAGAGAAACTGTTTGCACCCTCTGAGGCAGAAAGCTAACAAGGTGGTTTTGATCTGCAGACAAGATACTTTTTCAGGTGAAGAGAAGGTTTAGAGAAAAAACAGAATTCAGCATGCTGTTATTGTAAGGCTAACACATTTTACAAGACTGTAAGAGTGACAAAGGCACAGTGACATACTTGTCAAGGAAAGCAAGAGAAATCTTGTCATCTGGCATGAGTCAAAACAGCAGCATTTCAAGATTCTAGCCCACATATAATGAAAAGGCAGGGAGACTACTATTCATCTGTTTAATAAGCAATTTCATCTAGTGTGGCACCTTGTGTGGTATCCCAGCTGGGCAGGGTGCCAGCGAAGTTGCTGAGAAATACAGGGCTTAGGAAATCTGCTAGCGCAGAGTTACTTCTGAGAAGGCACAGCACTGCTGCTACTAGATCCAGCTGATTACTGACAAAAGTGAATCCATTTCTGGAAACACAAGTGTATCCAGAAGAACTGAAACTGATGTCAGTCATTTAGTAATTTATTGAGGGGAATGTTGGTCATTATCTGGTCTCATTAAGGTTTCACTCACTCGTTTTCGGTGCCGAGTTTTTCAAACACCAAACCGTGGAAAAACATCTGACTCTGATCATAACTGTTGAGAGACTTCACTTCAGCCTATAAGAAACAGCCTGAGAGTTCCTCTTTAGTGGGTGTATTAGAAAATGAACTGATGAGAGTTTAACTGAGTTTAAGTGGTATGTAATTTTTTTTTCTTAATTTTGTAATTATGGCTCTTTGGATCTGAAATATGTATGCAATCCCACTAAAAGATGCATCTATAAATCAGTCTTCTGAGATGTGGAGATGTAATGTACATAGACCATCCACTTATTTTCTGTCCTTTAAATCCAAATTATCGTATAAAAAATAGATCTGAGTAGGAAACCAAATAAAAAGACCCCAAATTTACCCATGTTTCTTAATTAACATTAAAACAAACAACATTAACATCATTAACAAAATTACTTGTTCAGATCTGAGTTTTGACTGTTGGTGCGTGTACAATTAAGTGCCTGATCTGCTCTTTGGCTGATATCACTTGCCAAAGAAAGAGGTAGCCAATAAATGCATCTGAATTGTGCAGAGACATATCCTGTCCCATCCTTTGGCCGTGTTAAATTAAAAAGTATTGCTTGGTGATTCCTGTAAGGACATAGTTCCCTTCTAGGCTGAGGGACACAGACAGTTGGGAATAGTTAATCATGGGAAAATGGTTTAATCACCAGCATCGTGAGTAGCATTGTGTCAGGCTGTGTCAGACAAATCAGTGCAAAAGTATAGGAAAATTAAGGTTGGAAGTGACTTTTGAAGGCCATTATTCTAATTGTTTTGTTGAAATCATAGCTAGAATAGAACTTAGGACAGTTATTCTGGTAGTTCTATTGGGCAAATAATACAAGGAGAATACAAAATGACAATTCTAATAAAATTCCACCATTTCATTTAACCCATTTCTAGGATTAATGCTGAGTGAAGGGCATGTTCAACAGGGGGCAGTGAACTAACCTGTCATGTTTTAAAATGCAAAATGATCTTTTAAAGAGATTTGTGCACCTGTTAGAAAGGTGAAGCTTGTCAAAGACTGCCTGGACATAGTACTTTGAGAAAATGGATTTAGTGGAAGAACTTTTTTAAAAATTAATATGCTATAAGCAGCTTGAGATGCTTTAAATATTGCTACTGTGCTACATAGCCAGTATGTGGCTAGAATAACACTCTTAAGAGTTTTCTCATGGTATGGTGAAAATCATTTGTCTATCAGTGTTCGGCAGCTGAAAGTGAAGCTGCTCAGATTACAAGCCAAAGTGGTGGAAAATCAGTACTGCTATCATGTGGCATAAAAAGAAATTTTCTGCTGAAAGCAAGAAATAGATGAGCTTTCATGCAGCAGATAAATTGGTCTCATGATTTCCTGTTAAAAGATATACCATTACAAGGCAATTTCAATTCTTCTACTTGGACCTCACCCAAACCGAACTTGTGACAACAGTTTTGCTGTGTTTGTGAACTGTAAAGATGCCTTGATTAGGCGGAGAAAACAATTCTCTCAAAGCTTCTATCTTACTCTATTTTATTGGATATTTCCTTGTCTTGGCAAGCTGCTAGACAGTACTGATTTTTTCTGTTGTGCTTACAGAAGACCACTATTCTCTCATAAAATAGAAAGGCTAACAAATGTCAAAATTTAAGTTCTATTTCAACCTCTGGTTTTATATACTTTGGAGTTGTCTTCTTGGTATCATATAACTTTGTATAGAAGATAGTTTTACATGATGATAAACAATAACCCAGCGAACCTCCTAAACTATAGATTCAAAACCTGAATCAGAGAACTAGAGCTTGGATAAAGTTTGTGACTGGATCTGTGATTTGTTATGAGGGGGCCCCATAGTAATTTGATCAGCTGATGCTCAGCAGCAGTGTCTAGCAAGAGCTCTGGCCATGTTTCCCCTACCATGCAGTCTATTTTTCACATGGTAACAGACCTCAAAATGTGCCGAAACCCAGCACTCTGTATCAGGATATATTGCACATAGCAATACAGATTGCACAAACATTTTGCTAAACCGACATGAAGTAGATCCAGCTAACGCAGAGGGGAACCAAGGCAGCAGAGCTATAGCAATGGTTTCGATAGTATTGAGGTCAGATACCACACAACACGGTTAATATGTAGCAACTCAGAAGACAGGAAAACAGCAATCATGAAAAAAATAGTCACATATTTGCTGTGTGAGGGAAGAAGAGGTATTAGAGGCGTACCATTCAATGCTACTGAGGGCTAAATGCTTCCCACACAGGCATAACAAGACACAAAGTTACTGAGAAAAAATAACACACAATTAAAACTGCCTTTCATACAGTAACAACTAATGGCATATTTAAATGATACTTGACTTTTAATGGTTTAAGCACAGAACAGGACACAGAGCAAACAGGGATACAAAGCTTTAGCAGACAGAGGACAACCTGTGGTTTAAGGATAATGAGGTAACTGCATCGCATGAGGATTTCTATGATTGTGGAGCATCTGGAATAAGTGAAGGAAAAATGACACAATGACCTTTGGAACAAAGTCTTCTAAATGCTAGAGCACAGACTGGCACTGAGGAAAAAAAAAAGCAGCCAGTTATTCTGTGGTTTGAATGTAAACTAAACTAATCTCTCATTTTTCAAAAAAATAAGGACATTTTTGACAGTAGTTTAAGTATAGACAACCAAGCTATCCTCCTTTTTACACTGTAGAAGGGTGAAATAGACTTGAGCTGAGGGATCTTAGATTGCCGTGTAACTTGGTTTCTTTCATTCTCCCTCTGCAGCACACTGCAGTTTAACTGAACTCTTGAACTTCAGAACTAATCTCTTCCTCTGTCTCAAAGAGAATATAAAAGAACTGAAGGGAGAAAGGCAACAGGGGTGATGAAAAGGATGGAGTTTTTTCTATACAGTGATTGACCATGTCTGCAAGAGCTCTTCAGTCTGGAAATAAGAAAGGACTGACACGTGGGGTTTAATCACATAAGGACTATGGAAAGGGTGAACAGGGATCAACTATTCACTGTTTCTTCTAACATATGAGGTGTGGGGAGCCAGATGAAGCTCATAGGAGACCAGCAAACAAACAAAAGGAGGTGGTTTTTCACACAGCATGTATCAAAACTGCAGTGCTAAAAGTTTACGTGAGTTCAAGGGTAGACTTGAAGTCTACAGAGCAAATGCCCACAAAGCTTTATTAAACACGCAGAAACCATACCTGGCTCAGGAAACTCCTCAGCTATACTTGTTTAAATGCCAGAGAACATGTGGGGCAACTATAGTCACGTGTGACTTGTTCTAATATTCTTCCCTAGGCACTTGCTTTTTGTGCTATTAGAGATAAGATACTGAGCTAAAAGGACTTTTTGATCTGACTCAACACCAGACCATAAGAAATAAGAATAGCTGAACCCAGATCATGTTATTAGGCTCAAAAGTCAAATGTAAGAATAACATGAGATCAGATGACTTCATAGTCTATTAGCCTTACATTTTATTAACATCCATAAATAATTAGATTTTTAAACTAAGAAAACTATGCTAGCACTTTCTGCCAGTGAACACTTGCTTCTTTTAATGGAGAAGTTATAATTATTCGCAGCCATTTCTAATATTAAACAAAGTGCTACAGAAGCAGATGATCACATTACAGAATTATAGAAAATTATCTGTGCCTCAAGATTGCATCTCTCACACTTTTTCCATACAATATATTTTATGTATGTTTAGTAAATAGCTGTTACTGTAGCTGTGTGTGGCATTGCAGAATCAATCCTGACTACTTTTGTTTCAGATAAAGAATGCTTGGACAAGATCATTCTGAAGAGCAGCATGGTACAACGTGCTAGCTTCTCTAGCTACACAGAACAACATAGCAGGTATGCTAAGTACTAAGTGACTGTGGGAATGAGCATTCCTCTATGAATTTCTTTAGCTAACACACCTATGGTGGCTGCTACAGAGCAGGAGAAATTCCTTGTATTCCACATAAAATTAGTATAGTCTTTCCACTTTCTGCACAATTAACCAGCCTCCTGATGTGAGGCACAACCCCAGGATTTCATGTCGCACTGGAGCCCAAGCTAGTGGCTCAATGCTTGTGTATTAAAGGAATTAAATAAGACTTGGAAGCTGCTCAAATCTGCTGAGGAGGGTTGTTTCATGAGAGATGGCAACTTGATCCGCTTTTCAAAGAGGCTACAAGAACACACTAATGGATACTACACTGAATAAACAATTGTTGATATCATTGCCGAACTTGCCAAACTTTGTTGCTTCAGAGGCAGGGAAGATTAAATCAAATTCCAAGTTATTTTTGTTGCAGAGCTTCCCTTATTGTGTTAGTTACAGCAGAATGTAACATTGGAAATGGACATATATCAGAACAGAAGAAAGAGAAACAGAAATATGAGTATTTAGAAAATAACATAATCTGCAAGACAGAAAAGACATTGTGATTTTTATCTATAAAATTATCAATAAATTAGAAACAATATTGACATTTAAATGACAATCATCTAACCTTCATATGCAGAAGAATCAATTCTATATGTCTCAATATTGAATGCTGTGCCCCATGGGTAGAGAAAGACTACACTCTATGGCCTCAGTCTTACCCAAAACCACAATAGATGGTTCCCCAGTGCCGCCCTGTGTTGAAAATACGTAGTTACATGGACAGATCCTTTTTCATAAGAGTTCGCTGTAGGAAATAGTGTCTGCCTGGTTTACATGCAGAACAACAGCTACCATCTGTTGCTGCAGCACATGCCCAGCAAAGTATGCATTTGGGTTTTTTAATAGAGATGCACTGCTAAAGGCTTTCTTTCGTTCCACTCCTGAATAACAAAGAGACATTGATCCTGTAGTAATATAATATTTGCATGCAATCCCAGCAAACAAGGTAGGAATGGCAGTAGGTTTAGCTAAACAATAAATAAAAGATTGAGTAACTTTTGACAGCAAATCATCCAAGAAGTATTTGTCATCGGTAAGTTATTACTCAAAAGGAAGAGTGTGTAAACAATGTATTTGATTTACCCAGTAGCAATTGTGGTGCCAGATATGCTCCTGTAGATAAAGATTTTGGCTAACAACAGTTTGTGTACACACAAATAGCAACTTAGTGACAGCTGATTCAGATCAGGCTGAAGTCTCACCTTAAAGTGTAACAAATCTATATGTTTACTGTTTGAAAGCGTGTACTATGAATAATAGGAAATTAAAACTGTATACATTCATAATAATGTTGAGTAAATATATTTTTAAGTTTTTCCATAACCTCTGCATAATTGTCATTCGTATTCTTGTTTATAGTCAGAATTATAGTTCTCCACTATCTTAATTAGCACCTCTACTCGTACAAACCTGGTATGTCTGGTTGTACAAGGAAGATATTTCACCATGTGCTTGAATAGTTTCACAACTGCTGGAAATGTGTTCTGATAGTCTGTGATCATTCTGTTAGGGTAAGAAGGTACCAATTTGTAAGCATGCATTGATGCACGTACAGCAAGTGCCTTGTAAACACTCCTCCTATCACAAGTGCTAAAGAAGTTTTCCCTGAACATAACAAACAGGAAGTTTTTTCTCTGGCCAGTCATATAAAACTGTTGTTATTTGCAACTGAGCTGGGTAAGGGGTATCATTTTGTGATATTATCGGAAGACTGATTAACAACAATGCACACAGCAGAGAATATTGAAACTTTCTATTTACAGTGCAAAGTACACACCTTTTATTACTTTCTGGAACTGATCCCAGGGTAGCTCTTCACTAAGTTATTTTCCCTGGTGATAAAGAAGCACTGAGAGTGTTCTCATTTGTACTTGCTGCCTCATGGGCTGCCATCACAAACAGCATTTGCAAGAGCTTAGAAGTATCTGGTACAAGTCTTTTCCTACACTGCACTTACCTTTGCAGTAGTTGCAGAGCAGAGACGTTATTAGCTGCTGCACACGATCACAAGATCCCATTTGTATAGGAGACCCTCCTGTAATCAAGAAAGAAACATGTAGATCAGCTGTGAACTAGCTCATAATTCTCTGACCAAGGCAGAGTGAGCCATTTTCATGCTGTCATTAATATTACCATTGAATTGAGTTTGTTTTAAGACAGCTAGAGCAATCCTGCAAATACTCTCTTGTTTCAAGGCTGAAGAGCTAAGAGATTTAGACTGGTAGCTTCCTCCCTTCAGCATTAGCAGTTTCCAACATGTCAGCAGATACATGATACTTGGTGATCATCATTCTACAATCACTTACTAGACAAACATCCTGGGGATGCTTCTGAAGACAAAAAACAGAGAGGATTTTAAAAGTCTCTTTGGTACAGCTATTCATACAAGTTACACAGTACAGATTTCCCATACATCAGCTGCTCTGTAAATTGCTACAGCCATGCTCTTACTGTGTGGAGGGGTTGGTGCGCTTTGAGCAGAGGCTGTTAGCCCAAAGACTCTCAACATCTGGTAGCGAAATTCTGATTCTCAGAATAAACGTGCAAAAGCTGGAAATATAAACTATAATTTACATTTAGTGGTCCAGAGGAGGGCTACAAAGATGATCAGGGGTTTGGAGCATCTTTCTTATAAGGAAAGACTGTGAGCTGGGTCTGTTCAGTCTGGAGATGAGAAGGCTGAGAGGTGATCTTGTTTATGCTGATAAATATCTCAAGGGTGGGTGTCAAGAGGGTGGACCAGACTCCTTTCAGTGGTGCCCAGTGATAGGATGAAGGGCAACAGGCACAGCTGAAGCACAGGAGGTTCTGTCTAAGCATGAGGAGAATCTTCTCTGCTTTCCCTGAAACAGGCTGTGCAGAGAGACTGTGGAGTCTCCTTCTCTGGAGACATTCAAAACCCACCTGGACACATTCCTGTGTGATCTGCTGTGGTGAACCTGCTTTAGCAGGTGGGTTGGACTAAATGATCTCCAAAAGTCCCTTCCAACCCCAACCATTCTGTAATTCTGTCTGAAAATGCTCAGTGGTATTGTGAATTACAAACCATCCACCAGAGGGAAGCTCATGCATGCATACAAAGAAAAATCAATAATTTGAAGGATGAAAGAAACATTTCCCTGATATTTAAGCCGAAGCAAATCCTATTCAAAATATTTCTTAGCAGTAGCACGGAATTCCTGAGCTTGGAAAGTTTTCAGAAGTTATTTGCCAATCTAAAGGTAAAAGGCTTAACAGAAAGTTTCCTGTGTTAATGACTGTGTTAATGTTTGGACTTGATAATCTTAAGGGTCTCTTCCAACCAAAATGATTCTATGACTGAATTGTTGCACTATGTATGATATGCATGTGCATAAAAAAATTCACAGGTTTAGACCCTTTTTTTTTTAGCACAGAAATGCAGCCTAATTTCACTGCCATGAGGTCAGAAGTCCAACTGCATATTCATACATTAAAAGTCCTACCCACATTTGGTCACTGGAATGAGTAAGATACTGAGTTGTTTAGACACTGTTGTGTTTAGCATGTTGTTGAACATACTATGCTGCTCCCCTTGTTGATGGAAATATTTGTTAAATTTTCCATAAATTTTGTGTACTACTAGTGGCAAATAACAGCTGGACACTTTGAGAGAAAGTTAAAGGCATCTTACAAACGGTCTGAAGTTTTCATAGTGATCCAAGAGTACCATGGAGCTTTTCAGAAACCTGGTCCATAGCTAATGTTAACTAATAACTATGATATTAAGTCTAATAGCCTGTCTTCAGAGTCGTACTCAGGAAGTCTTAGCATTTCAACACCTGACCCGGATCTTTTTTGAAACAGAAATCCCAGGCTGTTGCTGCAATTCTGAGATTCATTTGTTTTCTTGTTTAAATGAACCAGCCAAGGCCATCTGGCAAGCAAACTTTGACTGAAGTGGCGAAACGTTCTGAAAAATGTAAGGACAGATGCCTCAGAAGTTCAACCAGATCTATACACCACTGGAGGTGATTGTACACACAACTGCTCTTTGCCACCGAAAGTAAAGTTTTAAAGAAGAAAATCTTACAGAGTTTTTTATCCAAGGACATGCAAGTTCGTTTAGGGATCCTTGGCAGGATGAGGACTGGCCACAAGGTTATAGTTACAATTAGACCTTTGTTATAACATAAGAATTTTAATTATCTGCATAGTTTATTGTTATCTACAATTTCTAGCAGCTATTGTTACAGAGAATTTTTAGCAATCATCATAGCTTTCAGTGAAGCAGAAGTTCTAGTAATCAGTATAGCTTTCTTACTATGTAGAGGCTTTAGTTACCCAGGCTTTTAGGCACCTGGGTCCTCTGCAGATCAGGTCAAATTCTTAATATTCAGCATGTGATACAGTAATCATAATCTAGATTCAGACTTCACCTAGAAGAACCTGCCTGTCCCTGTAGCATCAGGTAACAAGAGGTACTGGGCATATCTTTTTCTAATAAATAAAAGTCTGCAACTTACTTCAATCTAGATATGCCACTGGCAATAAAGACAGATTTTCCAAAGTTACTTCTGGGGAAATAATTATGTGTATAAAAGTGACTTCATTAGAAGAAGAGATATTGCCCAGCACTTCCCTTCATTAGTGTTTTTTTACAAGCGGTTTTAAGAAATTCCCTTTAGAACACAAACAACTGATTTGGGTTTTCGCACTACCCAATCTGTATTAAATGTAGTTAAAAATAAAAGGAACTGGAATCATGTATCTGATTAAATCCAGATTAAAATCTTTATTACACAAATAGTAATTTGAAGATATATACTTGACTTCAGTAGAATTATTCTGGATTTGCTTTTGATCTCATTATATTCTTAAGAGATCAAAACCAACTAAGCTGCTTTGGGGGGGTGGTGTTGCAATCCTTTTCAAATTAATATTATGCACTGCATTTGCCAGGTTTGTAAAATTCTACCTCAGCATTTAGGGAAATAGTCTGTATCACAGTCTTAAATTTAAGAGAGTGAGCTATGCGTAAGTCCTCTTTTCTGTGCACCTTCTTTTTTGGAAAATACCCTTTCAGTTTCACTTCTATGACTCGAACATTTCTGTTCGTGCCGCCGGTTTAGTTCCTCCTTTAACTTTTTAGAAATGGACTTCAAAATAAGGTATTTCGACATCAGGATAACAAAATATTTTCATATTATTCGGCCAGATACTGAAGAACTTAGGATTCCCACAGGATTTGAATACTGCATTGACTACCAAATGTCCTAGGAGATAAAGTCCTAGCCCACTGCGGGCACAGCAAGAGTACAACGTAATATATTTTCACTCTGACATGGAGCATTTCTTCCTATAAACCTATATCCAGATTATTCTCATGGTTATAAAGAACTGCAGTTTCCCAGAGCATTAGGAATACAACTCCTGCCCATTTTATTGTACCACTACAGCCTCACTAGAGGACAACTATTGATTTCCCTTCTTCCAGCATATTTCTAAAGCATGATCAACTTTTCTGCTAGGTTGAAAAAGGTGACACAAGGGCTGTAAGCACAATTTTTTATGGTTCGAAATGAAGTTTCATGTCAAACATACAATGCACATTTGTGATTTAGCTACCACCCATCTTCTGTGCCTTTTATAAAATAAAATGATGATTTATGAATACAAAGAAGAGTAGAATCGCATAAAGAATGTTTCTTTCTCCTCATAGCTGTTGATTAGATCATTAACGAAGTAGGAAGCTTCTTTAAATAGGGACACTTTTGAAAGACCACAACATGCTTAATCGGCTGAAGTGTGATGGATAACTAAAACCAAGGTCAGGTGCTACACTGTATTTTTGTTTTTGCTTTGTATGCAAAAATGCAAACTGACTTCCTAAACAACAGGAACTGCCGTATGTGGCCAGACGTTTATAAGAGCAGGCGTTAGGATGTGAAGTCATATGCTGAATTAGTCTACAGAATATGAGTTAGAGAACTTTTCTCTTGTGTAGTTCACTAACACCTTCAGAATAAAAGCAGAATTCAAAGCACTGAGGATATTGGCAACTGAGAACTGAAGAATTCCCAGCATGAGTCAAGCTGAGGACAGCAGTAGCCACTCGATGTGGAATATTGTGAGGTCAGTAGTCTGCATAATACTGAGCTTGTCATTTATTATTGGGACCCCTGGAAACTGCATCGTCATCTGGACTGTTTGTGCAAAAATGAAGCAAGTATCTCCTTCAGTCCTGCTGATCTTGAACCTGGCCATTGCAGATGTCCTTGTACTGATTACTTTACCAATCTGGATTTACTCCTTTGCTGACTCATGGGTTTTTGGAGTAACCTTCTGCAAAATACTAGTTTTCATTATTTACTGCAGCATGTATGCTAGTATATTTTTAATTACTGCACTGAGCTTGGAGCGGTTAATGGCTGTGTTTTACCCTTTCAGAATTCAAAGATACAAAACAAAAGAAAAGATTTCTTTAATCATTTTCCTCATTTGGTTGCTGTCTATTGCTTTCGGCACTTCTGTCATTCCATTTCAAGAGACAGAAAAAATGAACGGTAGACTACTATGTACGTGTCGCAACTACTCTTCTCAAAGGCAGAGACTGTCATATCTTTTGCTGGAGACTCTTGCAGGTTTTGTAATCCCTTTTTTAATTATTTGCACTTGTTACATGTGTGTTGCAAGAAGAATAAGCAGAATGACTTACCAATCTAGGCAACGATCGGAACGGCTCATTGCCAGCGTTGTGGTGGCATTCATTTTATGCTGGTTCCCTCATCATCTCTTTAACATCCTAGATATTATTTCAATTCAGATAGAACTCTCTAACAAGGAAATGTCTTCGGCTCTGGAAGAAATTGTAGACAGAGGAGTGTACATCTCTGGAGCACTTGTATTCATCAGTAGCTGTATTAACCCTCTACTTTACGCTTTTGCTGCACGAAGATTTCAGAATCACCTGAGATTTGCCAAGATATCAAAGCTGTTTGAACAGATGAGTCAGACTGTAACAGAGGAAGACAAGAAAAGAAGTATGGTTGTAACCAAACAAGAAGATACTTTAGTAAGCACAGAAAATATCTAATGAGGAACATAGACTGGGTGAATAATGTGATTCGCTGTCATTCCTTCAGTAGTCCTTTCTTCTCATACTCAGTTTTGTTTACTAAGCAGTTCAGGTAAAGCTAGAGACATGTAAAAGTTACTAGGGTTTGTTTTGTGTGTTATAAAAGAATTGGGTGTTGGCAGCCTAGTTCAGTTCCTAAGTTAGTATCCACATTGCAAAACTAGCACTATTTCACCGGTGCTGAGAACCTCAGCAATGTGGCTAGAAGCTCAAAGTGTAAGGAATACAGCATTTTTACTTTCCTTTAAAATGATTCGTGATTGCTGGAAATTCTGTGTGCTTTAAGCAGAAAAGGACTGCATGTGGAAAACAGAAGCTTTGAAAGTTTAAAACTAAGTTTGCCTTAAGAAAAAATTGTTAGATGCTCAAGTTTTAAGAAAGCATACTTAAATTCTTGATATGGGTAAGGATGGTTTTAAAGTATGTTAATGACCCATGAAACTCTCTGGGTAGATGGAAAATATAAATCTGTTTTTATTCATTGCTTTATTTAGGTTTGAAAGTAAGAAGAGTTGTTTACAGAGTCAAGCTCATTTACTGACATCATGCTATATTTGATATCAAATACATCGCATAGTTCAGTGGCAATTAAACTATTGATATATTAAATAAACATATGAGTATCCTCAAAAAGTTTGATTCAGCTAAGCTTCCAAGATACCTGTTAAATTGTGGGGGAACTGGATCAGCCTCTGGTGGGAGGGAAGGAGAAATCCTTGATACTGGTTTTTATGTGTAGGAAAATTATGGTAGCAGTACAAAGTGTCTAGTATCATAAGAACTTCACCTTGCAAGTAAAAACATTATTTTTAATTCTGTTGTAGAATAGAATGGACTTCGCCATAAGAAACCAATAAACTTAGCACTCGTAAGGGCTTTAGTTTTGTGAATATGTGCAAAATCACTTTGGAAAAGCTGCATGGCGTCAAGCATTTGCTTTTGAATGCATTTTTTTTTAAATTTAATTTGTGCCTAACATTTTGTATACTTACTCTTGCTTATTAAGTCAATGGTTTGTAATAAGATTAAGAATTACAACTGATTATTATGAAAGATATTGTCCTGTTAAATAGCTGTGTTACATATCTTTACAAAAAAATTAGAAATACTAACTAGAACTTGATTTTCAAAATCTAATTATGTAACAACCAAGGGTATTTGAGTTGTATTAATTTAGCTTGTAGCTGAAATAAACACGGGAAAGTAAAATCCTTAACTGTTAATGGAAGAATGTTTTTCTAAACTTTGCATATGTATTTATTATTCCTGCTTGTTATGAAAAAGTCATTTTTTCTTCTCAATAGGAGAAAACTTCACACATAGAGGGTTTTCCATTAATGGGACTTCTTCACTGAAATTAAAGTAAATAAAACTTTAGCAAGGCCTTTTTTGCAGCAAAGAATAAGCAGCAGCTGAAGTCCTTTAGACTTTACTGAACCCATCTACCACTCTTTTTTCACCCCACTAAAGTCTCTTTAATTGCTATTAGTTTATTGCATATAGCAACGTGGCATTATCTCACAATAAAAGCAGCAACTTTAGTTATCTACTGCATAAAAAAGTGAAGCTGTATTTCCCAATATGTTCTTGAAACAGAAGTCACTCACTATTCAACAACACAGAACAGATGAAGAGATAATAAGCACATGAGCACTGTAACGGAACCAGAGTTCTAGGGCACAAGGAGTGACGCATTTCACAACTTACAGGTTGGTTAAAGACACAGCCAAACTTTAGTACAAGCTGCCTGATGAGAATTTTCCTTTCTATCAGTGTGTGCCCTATACATAGCTGTATCAATCTTATTAGGAATTGGGTTAAACCCCCAGTCAGTTGTGTATATCATCTATCTCATGAAGGGATTTTTTTTTTTTTGTGCCAATTGCTATTCAACAAGCCTTGGGAAGCATTAACTGTATGTGAAGTGTCTTATGCTCAGCTACGCCTAACCCGGGACAGACTAAAAAGGGATCAGTATCCAAGTATAGTCTGTGCAATATTGCCTACTGCAGTATGTTTTTTCTTTTTTTTAATATAAATGAGTAAGTCAGACCTTTTTTCTCTTTTCTTTTTCCTGTCACTTACAGGTCAGTATATGCATTCTAGGGAATAATGAAATGATTAGTTAAGGCAGTTTTGAATTGAAAGCTGTTACTCTGAGGATTCAGGATCATTTACTACCAGGTGCTGCTCTTTCACTGAAATTACAGTGTGTAGTACTAAGTTAACTAAACAGTGAGGGTGTTTATTGTGGCCAACAGACCAAAAAGCAGCACATTAGCTATATTCTATTTCTGTGCTTTGACAGTAGGTAGCATGAATTTTCTGCCTTAATACTCAGTTCTCACTTTTTTTTTTCCCATTCCTTTTTACTCACAGCTGAAGTACTTGTAAAACATGCGTTCCATCAGAGCTAGAACTGTCCCCTTGTGTCGATATTTATGGCCTTGGTCAGCTGCCTCCAGTAGTCAGTCATCATTAAGAACTATATTTCTTTTAAAGGCTGTTTGAGGAGTGGTAAAATATGCTAAAATAACAACCTTAACTAATTTCACCTTTCTGCAGAGCAAATAGTTAATTCTTGCAAACTTTTGTATGCACAGATAAAAAAAACCAACACTGATGTAATATTTTTGGCAATACAACTGTGATGTAACTGGGTCCATAAGAGCCAATGTAGAAGTATAAGCCGCTGACATGGTTGACTTCTTCCTTTGACAGGCCCATTGATGTACCAGGATTTACCACCTCACCTGTGCTAACATGCTCTGTCACAAAACTGCAGTTGCTTCTAATAGGCTCATTCAGCCAATGAACAGTGGATATTCTCATCTCCTGAAGTGCTGAATCCCAGCCAAACCCGAGAGCTAGCACAGATTTTATTCAAAATGCTGCATCTTATGATAGTGATACTTCTTGCTTTGTTGACTACATTACGTATCCATCTTATAGATTATGTTGGAAGACTGCTAGAAAGCAAAGACTGCACTTGATTGTTCAAACTAGTTCAGAGCAGGGGCTTGGAGGTGAGAGCAGGGTTACTAGTAACTCTTGAGACACTGGGACCCTTCTGAGAAAAGTGAAGTTTCATCTCATTTGAGTTCCTCTTATTTTTCTTACTTCCTAACTCATCTGTCGTTGTTTATCAAGTCTGTCTCTGTGGTTTCAGCATCCAGCTTTTTCTCATGACACAGCAAGGAAGAAAGCTGAGCTGAGGGAGGGCTGCTTCAGTCACCTGAGTCAAATCACCTCAGATTACACTGAAATACACGGAACATTCCGTGGAATCAGTGCAACACTGCCTAGAACACCAAGTGCTAGGAGGTGACCAAATGATTTGAATTTCTCATGTTTGTAAAAATAATCTTCTAACATTAGTCTCTAACATCAAAGTCTTCCCCAGCCTGAAACTTGCTGTGAACATTCCATGGGTATACATCAGGGATTTATCACATTCGCTGAAGTGGGATCATGCTGCATGAAGTGAATGTATGCTCTATTAACAGGATTGAAGAAGAGCCTGGAGTATTTTCACTTCATGCGTAGCCAATATACAAGGGAAAAAAAAAGAGGCATGAAGAAAATCTATTAGTCTTACACCTTTTGTTGTCTGCTGACATCAAAATATGAATATTAACAATTGTGACTTTTTTTTTCTCTGGTTTTATATCCTACAACTCTTGTATTAGTCTGTTTTCTGCATGTATAGGGAAAAAGGAAGGCTTAGGAAAAATTACATTTGACTGGAGTGGAAAAGCAAGTAAGAAATAAGCCAATTTAGAATATTAAAAAAAATATAGCCTTAGAATAAAATTGAGAAGTTCAGCTCTGAAAGCTGAGTGTACAAAGATAACAGAGAGGGAAGTGAAAACTATTCTGTTGCAAGGCAGTTTCAGGTTTTTGTAAATGCTCTCTTGACATATCAGTTAATCACTAAAAGACTTCTTTATTAGAAGAGTCCTCAGCTAGATCTCCACTGATTGTTAATAGGTTAAAGAGGAAAATCCAGTAAAACACAGTTTAGAGAGACATAACCCTGTCCTCTGAGAAGGTGAGTAGCTGCTGCTGCTCCTGTTAGCATTACAAGTTGGGTGTGAGCAGGGCTGTGATGATGGCCACTAGGGTTTCTGAAACTTTACAACACTGTTTACAGTACTGAGGAAATTCTTGTACTAGTAGGTATGGAGATAATAGAATCGTATGCTATTTGATTCTTCCCAGCCTTCTTTCTCCCTAAATCAATTATTTTAAGAGTCGTACTGGTTGTTCTTAGTAAAGATTCAACATTTACAACTAGATGCATTTAAGTTGGATAAAAGGCTCCGATTGGACAAAGTTATTTTTATGGATTGTGTGAAGTCAGTGATTTAAGTAATGGAGTTAATGGAAATGATGCTATGAAGTCTTCAGTACAGCCTAAACAGTCACAACGCTTAAGTAAGGAAGATTATACATCTGCTACAACTACAAAATCCACTTATTCGTAATTTAATGGAAATCAGCTACCTGGACTGCACTCTGATTGCAAAAGTAATTGGTTGCACTACAATTGGGCTGCAATTGTGTAAGTACCAACAATGTGTACAATTAAGTGCATCACTATTTCCATTGGCTATTAACTAGAAAATAGTGCTAACAGTACTGAGACATCTAGAAACATTATGGACATACATAATTACAACACACTGAAGTAAAGTGTATGTCCAGACGGCCTTAAATCAGAGGATTAATAGTTTGGACTGCTCTTAGTAGATCTTAAAGTGAAAAATCTGAGTTTTTGTTTTTTCTGTAGCAGACTTCTTCATGATGTAGGACATTACATAAAAAATGAAGAGCTAAATATTTCTTTTTCAGAGAATTATGAATTTGAAGCACTACTTATGGCCTGTCATTAACCTGGTAATGTCACCATAAAAGTGAAAACGGGAAGATAGCTATGTGAAAATCACTTCTAGTCATTGACACCTCATACTATGGTAAGACGCAGCAGCGTAGACAATCTAAAAACATGTTGCAGATTCTATATCTTAACTGTACTACATAACTTAAACAGTTATTGTAATATTAACTTTCACTGTGTAATTCCGTATTGAACTTGGTGAGTAGTATCAGAAACTTAGAAGTCATAGGCATTTTAAAAAATATTATAACTAATGAATTGTGTTTGTGTCCATTAGATATAAAAGCATAGCCACAAAGCTTCAGCTGTGTTGTAAAAGGGAGCATTATGTAGCTAAAACTGAAGGAAGCATTTAGCACAACAAACTTTCTATATGCCTTGTTCTCTCCTGCCACCATGTGGCTTTATCATCTAAAAAAGTTGGGCCTAATTACAACACTTTCAAAAGTCGCTGAAACAACTAGTGAGCTACTTTGTTAATTGTTTCAGTTGTGAACCATATTTTAAAGTTCATATCGTTGAGACAGAAAGGTTCACGAAAAAACACAACAGTGCATTAAGCATCCAAGTCCTATTCATTTCATAATGACTTAGTTGGTTCTTTTACACTTAAGGAACCAAAATTCATATTATTTCAAACATCGCATAGATGAGGCAGGCTGATAATTTTTAACAGAATACAATTACCTCATGCCACTTTGTGAAAAGCCTATGCTGAAAACAACTTTCTTCTTTTTCCCTCTACAATGAAACCATCAATAAGCATGTTGAACTACACCCTTGAACTTGAGCAGCTCACATCTCATCCCAGGTGATACTATTGATTTCTAGGCTTCTGGTAGCTTTGGGGTGCTCTCAAAAAAGTTTCAAAAAGTCTTGACTTCATTGTGATAAGATCAGGAATAGTTTTTGCAGTCTTAAAGATGTCCACAATAAGAAAATCACAAACATTTTGTCTTAAAAAAAAAAAAGTAAAGCAGAAAAGAGAATCAGAGAGATTTGATTCTAAAGTCCCTTTTCTCTATTGCAGTCTTTAGTTTCTGTATGTTATGCTTTTAGAGTCTGCCCACGAACAAGGCTTTGCTTAATCCTCTTACGTTTGTCACATTGAATAGCATCACACTAATTGATTAACCCTACTTTTAAAAATATCAGAATCAGAAGAAATTGATTTTGCTGAAGAACTTCTTATAAGTACTTCTAGGAAGAAGAGATCATGAATTGAAGGGTTCTACCTATGTCTTTCCTTAAATATCCATTCTACCCTAGGACTTCCATTGCATGTTACACTACAAATCAGCCACTTTACATTACACACCTTACTTGGTTTTGCGGTGACTAAAGTAACATGTAGGTTGAAGATTTTCTTGCTCTGTGGGTTCACTCAGGGCTCGTGTTGTTGCGCAGACAGGGCCGATCCAAGGGTCACGTGATGGGGACAATCTGTATGTCGGGGTCAGGTCCACTGAGAGCAACCAGCAGCAGACATAGCCCAGGGATCGCCAAGCAGGACCGCGGTGGGCAGCCAGGAGGTCAGTCCATAGGGCAGGGCCTGGGTCACCAAGGTAGGTGGCCAAGCACGGCAGTGGTAGAACTCAAAGCAGACACTCCAGCAACATAGCCCAGGTAGAGGCTAAAGGGCCAGGCCTGAGCTTATATGATCTCCAGGACCTATAGGCAGGGTCTGGGGAAGGGAGACCTCAGGTGGAGCTAATCAGGGTCATTAAGGAAGCTGATAGATGCTTAGCAGCAATGAAAACACGGAAGAAAGAGAACAGGATAATGCAAATTATTTGTTGATTAATGCTCATAAGCTTTAAGTACCACTTCATATATTGGCTCAAGTGGGGTGACTTTGTATAAAGGGGGAGAGTGTCAAATAAAAAACTATGTTGTTTTTGCTTTTAACATGTCAAGGTTGTTACTTTTTCAGTGATATTTACGTTCCTTGTGAATTTAGTATTATATCTGAAGAGGAGTTTTAATGTAAGATCTTCAGGGTCTTTTTCCTACATCTAACCTTTTTTCTTTTCTGAGGCTTCAAATCTTATCACAGTTTCTCTGTTTGAAACAGGGAGGTATTTTGCTTCCTCTGAGATATAGGAAATTAAGTCTTAACTTTTCACCATTGGAAATACATGGAAATTCTGTGAGAGCAGGAGCTAGGAAAGTGTACACTGTTCTGATCACAAAGATGTTATCACAAGCTGTACTGAGGATTTCCCCTGCTTTGGATCACTGAACTTTGACTGGAGTTAACCAGATGATTAAATAGCCCAACATAACTATTGAAATGGCCATGTGATATGATCTTCCACTTCATTTAGATGAATGCCATTGGTTGAATAAAGTTAAATATTTAGCATCCTGAGCAAAATAGCAAAGAAGAAAAAATGCTTGGTATGTGTTTAAAAACATGCTGATTTGCCAAGTACCAAATTCATATTGCATTGACTGAAAAATATATTTTTCATTATTGCTATGTAATTTTACACACATAAATTGTTTTAGGCTCATGGATAGTTTCACAGAGATATTAATTTAATGTTCTAAATTACTGATGTTATCAATGTATTAAGCTGTATCAAAGGGAATTAAACTGTTTAAGAACACACAGAGCGTTTTCCTGCCTTTTTTACCAATAGTTGAGGGAGCCGCAGGAGGCGAGCAGGCCTTTAGCCTGTGCTGACCTGACAGCATGGTCTGTTTTATGCTTCCCTTACACACATATTCCTCTCTACATTGGATGAGATAACACCCCTTTCTGTGCTCCAGCTGCTGTTGCAGTTGATTACTTCCTAAATATTTGCAAACAGCATTTCTGAAGGAGCTGGGGCCCCAGCACCTGAGGCCAGGAGGCTGCCCATGTGGCTTTACCCTGTGCAGACCTCCCAGCTCTGCAGCACTGAGCTGGATTTCAGTGTACCCATTTCCAGCTCCTTTTCAACATGTCGGAGTAGCAGAGTGGGACAGTGGTGAATAGATATGCGCACCCAAATGTCCCACTTTACCATTGCTTTTTTATGCCAAGGAAATCTCTTCTCATTTTTTACATTTACAAGCAAAATTAAACACACAGAGTGTGCCATTGATAAGCTTGGGAAGTGAAGTGTCATATTTTCAGGCCAAGTGTCAACATAGGCTTAATTTTCACCCTGGCTGCTTTAGCCAAAACCACTTCCTTTTCTTTCTGCTGCTTCCCCTTTTCACATGCCAAGTATCTCACCATCATTCCTGTCTAAGGAGAAGTATGGTGGTGTCTCTGGTCCCTCGTATAGCTGTAACTGTCATGTGGAAACATGCCTCAGATCATTATTTTTCTGTAAAATAGACCACACAAAAAAAGGGGAAACCCAATTTGATTTGTCTGAATCAGAAGATGAAGATTAAGCTTTTAAGCTAGCCACTTCCCATATTTTCATTAATGTTATAGTTTATTCTATTCTTCAAAGAGCTCTGTTAAAGGAATAGTAATTACTAAAAAATCCAATGGCAGGAAAACCTAAGGATTTACCTGTTTTCTATAACATCATTAACTCCTTTGAACAGTTAATTATCTATCTCTAAAATCTGTTGTTTAAACACTAACTCTGAATGTGTAATTAAGGATTACGTGATAGCAAATAAACCAATATAGCATGAAAATATTTTTTTCTTTAAGGAAGAAGGATTTAAACCTATATAGAAAGAGGCTCAGGAAATAGAAAATTGTCTCTGGAGTTGTTAACAGAATTGAGGAGACTCCATTCAAACAAGAAAATAGGGGGACGTCATAGTAAGAAACGCAATGAAAGTAAAGAAATATTTCTCTAATAAATTTATAACTGGCCTGTGGCTGTCAGGGCTACAGATGTTTGTGGAAATAAGTAGTGTTGCAGAAATTTTAAAATGCTTTGATTTTGTGACCAGTTATACAAGCTAAGGCAATGATCAGAAGTAACTCTATCTACTGCCTTAGGATATAAGCTGGGGGTCAGGAGGGCACTCCTTTTATTGCCCCAACATTACAAGTGTCTCAGAAGAAGATTTTTGTTTGTGTTTTTTCTGAGTAGAGTTCGCATTCCTGGAAACCTTAGATAGTTGGTGATTCTGGACAAAGAGTTCAGTTTTGTATTTAATATAAAACATTTCTGTAGAAATTCCATCCTGCTTCAAACTGCAAGGGGAAGATAAGCAGGGATTACAGCTGCTGCCTTGGTGAGCTGCGTGCAGGGAAAACCCCTCTGTGCTATTTGTGATGTTTGTCTGTGCTTTATTGCTCCAAGTTTACAGACAGGAAAATGAAGGGAGTGAAGGGAGGTGCCCAAGGCTACACAACAAATCTCAGGGTGAGAGTTAGAAAAGTGTAATCGTGTGTTACCGTAGTTAAGTATAGATCTAGCAAAATTGCCAACATACTGCACAGGTAGGCAAAAGACTTCAAAAATTTTATTATTAAAAGACTTTGCTGGCTTTTTATAGAATTGATTTTTCAGGAAGGTAGACTTCTTAAACTGGTATGGAATTAAACTTTGTAGGGTTTTGCAAGTGGCTTCCTGGATTGGGAACAGGGGAGAAATAATAACAGAGAAAGTTACATTAAAACAATACGTTAAAATTTAAGAATTAACATTTTCTCAGGGTACAGTTAGAATGAACAGAGTTAAGTATATGAATTATATATTAAGTACAGAAATAATTTATTTTACAAAGCTTCCCACATCTTAATTAAAGAAGAAGTTTTAAACAAAAGTAAGGAATATCTAGTCACAAAGCAATCTCAAACAGTAATTTTTATTTGGAAAAAACAATTTTTTCAGAAATTAAAACCAGTCTTCAGACCAAACACCTACTCTTCAGGCATTTGATTTCAGCATGTCTCAGAGGTCAGACTGGAATCCCAGATTATTAGTGCTTATATTTACAGAGAAGATTATGCATAAATAGTTGTTTATGTCCATCACTAATAATCCCTCCTTTTAGAAATGAGCCCAGAGTCTGCCTTAAGATGTCTTAGAATTCCACAGAGCAAAAGGAGTGGTTTTTAGATGTCATGAGCACGATAGTACAGGATAGATTTTTTGTAAATGAGTTTAGTTTTGGGCAACTTATACTTCAGAGAAGCTGAAGAAATGTGAAGGCAACATGTCTCATACATCCATCTAGAATTGATTTCCTTCTCCGTCTACAAGGTATTTGTCTCAAGTGTTACCTTAGTTTCAGGTATTTATTGTGGACAACTCTCTTCAGGAGTTTCAATTATGTTTCCAAGTCAGACTGCCCATTATGAATCATTGCAATTAGAAAAGCAATCTGATAGGAAGCCAGTTTTGCTGGGCTATTATTCGTACCTTTGCAGCTCTCCATGTTTCACCCCATTGCTGAGAGCGTTGAACTGGGCGGATGCCACAGATGGCTCACAGCTCTTCGCTGAGCTTTCAGTTTCATGGAACACGCCTATCTCATTGCCTCTGGCGTTCATTTCTTTTATAACCTACAATATTCACATATTCATTAGAATATGGAGAAGATGATACATATTTAGAAAAGATTTAATGAGCTAGGAAATAATCATTTTACCTTTTCCTCAATCAACACAAAGAATAATCCATACAATAACAGTTTGTGTTTGTGTGCACACATCTATATGTATTGCACGTGCACTGTTGTATACAGGGACAGATTGCATATATAGAGTGTCATGTTTTTTCACAGGATGAATGAAGTATTTTTACTAAAGTTACAAGTCAAACAAACACCTATGTTATAAAAGCAAGGAAAATCCCTAATTGTGCAATGAGTTTGTTCCTGCATAACTGTTGTGTTCATTATTTAATCCCATTGACTTTAATATGACCACTCCCAAGCTTAAAAGTATGTGCTGAACATTTAGCTTTTCAGAGGAACCAGAGTATAAAAAAATTCCTGAGCAGGAAGCTAATTCCAGGGATTTTTTTTGTCTTTTGGAAGAATGTTCCTAATATGTATGTACTCTGCCTGACATTATTTCTGATATCTGCAACAGTTTCTTCAAATGTAGTCTATTGCCACGTGCGTATGTGTTTGAAATACGAGGTGCGTCTACTATCTAAAGGTATTCAAAAGCTGTAACTGCCATAAGGAAATAATTTTATATATTAAGAAAGAAAGGGCCCACCATGATAACCTAGCCTAAGTATGTATATATTGTACACAAGTTCTTGTTGGCTAACGAAGTACCAGAAAGTCCACTTTTGTGTAGTAATAACACGTAATAAACTAGAGAAAGAACAGGTTGCAGATGGCTTCTGCAGAGCATGTGATGTGCTGCATGTTCACACCCCAGCATGCCCTGTAGTAGCTTGTTTGTACATCTGTACCTATAGGCAGTAGAATCCTTTTTTCACCTTTTGCTCAGATTTCATTTAATAGGTGCAAGCAGTCAGAATAGTAGAAATAGGAAAAATTGAGTATTAGATTGGTTAAATTTAGTCTGAATACCATACAAAGCTTCCTGACTAAGGTATATCAAAGCATATATAAGAAGAGAGGAAATTTTAATATGAAATCAAAGTCTCTATAAACATGAAAATGGTGAACACCCCTGAGAAATGAAAATTTGACAATGCAGATTCTGATCTATTTGCATAATGGAAGGTTTTGAGACTAAAAATAAAACCCAACACGCATAATGAGATTTGCAATAAAAAGACAAGTGTGCAAATCTAATGGTAGCTTCCTCTTGAAAGAGTATAATACTTCAAGTACTGTAATATAAAAGTAGTGCTGTGGAGCAAAACAGGAGAGTTTGGAAGTTGAGGACATTGCTAATTTTACTTTACTCAAACTTTTGGAGCATGATTTGGTTAACATTAATAGAAAAGACATAAGAATCTGGAGATATACTTTTGAAAAGTGCTTAAGAATACTAATAGCTTCTTTTCTGTATGCATAAATGATGGCAGCGGCACAGTTCTCACCATCTAGCTTAAGGTATTTAACTAAGGCAGTTAAGTTATAAAACTGGCTTCCTATGACTTCAGGAGATGTCTTAAATTAAATTAAAAGCTTGATGCTGCCAAAAAAGAACTTATCTCTTCCCTCCACCCTTCTCCTGCCCCCGTCTGCTCTTGGCTGCGTGATCCCACTGCTTACCTTGAGCCACCTCTGGAACTTATCTGACTGCAGGTTGTTCAACCTGATAAAACAGCAAAAAATTATCCTTGTCCACCTTCCAAAGGTGTACATTTTTGCTAGGTTAGTGAGTTTACTTGCCTGACCTTGAGATCAGTTGGATAAACTCCAGAGGCAACACAAGAAAAATGTGGGAGAAAAGAAAAAGGAGCTGGAAAGCAGGGACAGGACTGGATGCTCTCCAAGAACTGTTAATTTGGCCTGGCCTCTTGTCACCCTCTGGACTCCCTGTTTAACCCATAGAAAGAAGTAAGTAGCTCCTGAAGTAATTTAGAGGAAGATCTTATTCCTCTATCAACTATATAAAAAAAGTGAGATTACTTTTCCCATTTCCCCTGAGTTTTGTTTTGTTTTTCACTCAATACTTATTTTGAAGTTTCTTTCAGTGTGGAACTTTGTTTATAATTCTTCCTACTGCATTGTTTATATTAACAATATATCTTTTGTTCTCATTATTACTCTTCTTCTAGCTATATAATTGCTTAGTGTTTATGTTCCTCTGCAGTTGCTTTGGCTACATCCATTTGAATTTTCTGCTCTGCGTGCTGTTGTCTATTTGACAACATAGTTCTTTCTACAGTTGCTTACTTTCTAGATAAGATTTAATTTGGGTTTTTTTTTTTTCCGTTTGTGATTTTTTTTCTATTTCAGTCTTAGTTCTCCAGCAAAAAACTTCAGGAGGTTGTAACAGAGCAAGACATCACTAGCATGTAGGAAAAAAGCCTCAAGAGAAGTAAGAGACAACACTTAGCAACAAACCAAACTTGTTCACTTATTTGTTTAACCTCTGACAAATAGGATGAGTCAGAGATTTGGCTTTTTCCTGGTGTTACGGATCTAGCCAAATATTTGGTTCAGAAAATGCTTCCATCAAGCTAGGGATTTGAATTTCTCCAATTCTGTAGCTGTAGCTCCATGAAGAAGAGAGCCGCTCAAAGGAACAGCAGTGTGTCCTTGTGCCGTAGGTCAAATAGCACAGGTGCCTCAGCTCTGATGTTGTGGGAAATGCTGGGACCGGAGGCTGGAGGGTTTCGGGTTGGGACAGTGACCGAGGGGTGTCTGCCAGTGAGGCGGGGGAAGAAAAGGGAAGGTGCAGCACTGCTCAGCAAATGTGCGGAGGGCTGGCTGGATGAGAACATGTGTTTGGAAGCTACAGTGTAAATCTAATTTTCCGTGCATGGAACTTAATAGGTCTGAAGATTATTTACAGTTTTTTATATCCCTGTGTTGCCTATCAGATAAGCATTCTTTCTGATATTACAGAAAGAAAATTTAGTAACCTGTTTAGGATTTTTTAGAGCTGCAGTAGGTGATTTGGAAATAGAACCCAGACTTTCTGATTCTATGGCAGCTCTTTTCCCATTAGGTTGTCTTTCTCATGTACATCATGCTACTCTGCTCATACTATTGGTGTACTTGTTTTTTGTATCAACATGTTCTCTTTATATATCTTTCCTGACAGTCATAATATACATAATGATTTTTAAACTTTTTTCTTCTCCTACATCCATACTCTTGTTTCATCTCTCCCTTGTTTCCTTAGCCACATCTTTCAGTTGGTCAGGTCTGCCCTATCAGAGGTTTTGTAGCACCTGTGTTACACTGGTGCTAAAAGAAGGAAGCTCATGATATAAAATATTGGAAGATGGATAATAAAGATCCATTTGAGCTATTGTACCAGTGAGGCATTAATGTAAGTCTTGGCAAGCCTGTGTCTTGAAAACTACCCCGTACATTTTCCTTCTCTCATAACTCAAACTTGCAAGTGAAAGCAGATTCACATAGTATTTGAAAACAGAGGTTATACTATGACACAGAGGTGGTTAATTCTGCTTGGTATTTTGTATGTCTATTTTCTTGTCTTTCATCCTCATAAATACATGGCATCATGCACAAATGGAATAGTCTTTCTAACTACAAAATGAACCTGCTTTGTGACTGTGAATAATCCTTTGGCACTGTGTGAGCTACTACTGCAATGATAAAGTTTGTTATCTGTAAACTGTGTCTCTTAACCTGTTGCTGAGTAGGCAATAAGTGGTTTTGGAAAAGTTATGGAAGCTTTCATGTCTATTGACCCTGTACATTCCTGGCATACTAAGACAGGAATTCCAAAGAATCTCCTAACAAGCTGTTTATCAAGGTATTATTCACGTAGCAAGCCATAAAGAGTTACCTTCTCTTCTGGGCCAGTGTACATAGGTAATGCTTCCATTGTTAACCATTAACATAGTATTGAAAGAGTTGTTTTGATATATTAACATTCGGAAGAGTTTTAATTTGCTACACTCTGCAGGTCTATAGATCCCCCTGAAAACATGTATGCAAAAATGGCATGCATTCACAGGATAAGGAGCAGCCCTTTTCCAGGGTGTGGATGTATGTGTATGCACAGAAAACAAATTAGACTTCAGAAATAAACTGAGTTTCTGCTTGTAAAATTCAGGGATTGGTGATTGTCTTTCTTGTACAGTATAATATAGAATCAGATTACTTTATTATGGTGAAGCTTAGTTGATCTGATAGAGTTTGGTCTATTACATTTCCTTTCCTGTTTTACAGATGACTGATTTTTTCCCTTAGGATACAGAGTGAGCATTGAAGTAAGAGGGCTGGCTTTGGGCCTTCAACTGCCTTCCTAAAATAAGGCAGATAAAAGTAAAATTTACTAAATCTCAGTAACAACTTGAAAGAAAGAGCAACTTCGATTCTAAATTTAGTTAAAATCAGTATGGATCTAAAAAAAAAAAAAAAAAATTATGCACAGCACTACCAGGAGTATAAATGTAAATTTGGCAACTTTGCTCCTGGCACACAGATATTGCTTAATACAAACACAATATCAAACAGAAGAGATAGAGCGATGGCCAGCTTTCTGTCTGCTGTTCTTAATACAGTGCACAGAAATTTATTTCATTCATTATTGCAATGCATCTAGTTATTTGCGTTCTCCGTAGACTTGCTGAAGCTGGACGTAAACAGCGTTTGCGGTATCAAAATTCCCTGCCTGCAATCCTCCTCTCCACTGTGAACTGGCAGTTTACTGTAAGAATCAAAGTAAAAACATGTCCCGAGGGTGGATTTTAAGTTGAATGCTAATAAATTTGAGCAGGGTTTTCTAAGTTTAAGAGATGGTGTGAAAGGCAGGTTTTGGCATAAGTAAGTAAACAAAAAGCAAAAAGTGGCATGTAGAGTGCCAACCCGACTGAGACCTGTGAATGTAAGCATGAGGTGGGGGGCAAAAAAAGAAAGATGTTAGCAAACCTCTGACTGATTTTAACAGAATTTGTGAGAGATTTAATTTAAAACATGTATACGACAAGTGTATAAATTTGTTTTGCACATGTTCTGGTTAGTTTTGGTAGCATTCTGGTTATTGCCAAAGCAAGACCCGATTGTGCATAGTCAGTCTGCAGAAGTGCTTAAGAAATCAGGAATTTGGACCATGGATGCAGTTTTTTCTCTCAGTGACAAAGACCATTTACAAAGATTGCTCACCTTGTACCTCCATCCTTGTGCGTGGTCCCGCGCGGTGATAGTACAACTGTTTGTGAGCCTGCATGGTTAAGCAGATCAAGGAAATTATCTGTGTTAAAGTGACGCTTTTTCTTAGGGTTATTTTAACCCTTAATATCCCAAGAAAAAGAGTTATTTTTAGCACAGATCAGTTGCTTTATATGTTTCATCATGCAGCCCCACAAGCAGTTTTATGAACTGTTGCACCAAACCCCAGAATGAGGCAGGAAACTCTTTAAACAAACTTTGCTACAGAAAACATAGAATATCATGACAGTCCCCTCCTTCAAGCATTTGAAAAGTACATTTTTGTTTTCACGTTTTTTCAGTGTAGAAATGTGCTTTATTTTTTCTGTGGAAGCCACTAGAGAGCAGCAAATATTTCAAGAGTGGTCAGTCATAAATGTAACTGGTTAAATTGGCATCAAGATGATCAGTCAAGTAATTATGGTAAAAGAAGCAGAACTGGGACACTACATGCCCAATTTTCTTACAGATGCAGTCTGCTTGTTTTCTTGGTGTAATTGTGAGTAGACATTACACATTTTAAGGTTTATTCCTACAGGTTATTTCTTTTCAGTGACCTTCAAAATAGTATCTACTCCATTCACAAGTTTAAACAAGTGCTTACTCATCATCACAAATACCAGTTCACCAGTTTGAAAGGCAGGAGGTGTAAGAACAAATCATTGCTAAGGAGAAAATGTCTCTCATTGGAAATTTGTTGGTCAGTCTTAAAATAGGAAGTAGATTACAGTCTGGTTTGTGTTGGTAAATTTTTTTTATAGATATCACTTATCTGTAAGTGTTTTAGCTGAAAAAAAAATGTCCAGACTGGCCCTGTGATTTTCAGTATCAGCAGAGAAATGGAGCTTAAAAAATGTGGAAGTAAAATCTAGGCCAGACTATTACAGATTATGTTTTATTTCCTCCATATACAGATTCAGCCTTTAAGAATGTAATTTTATGCCTTTTAAAATAACTTTCTTATTTAGGTCTCCAGGGTAGGATCAAAAATATATATGATAAAGCTGAGTTACATTGTATTCTTTTGATAGTGAAGGTTACATGGATACACTAACAAAGCTTTGCCATAGCTAGGAGGCAGGATTACTGTATTATAGCAAGAACAAGGCTAATGGTTGCAATCACAGCATGCATTATCATACCCCACTGCCGTACCCTTGGGGAAGAAAGAGAGAACGGAGATGACATGCAGTTTTACTGGCGATAAATGGCAAAAAAGAAATAAAAATTTTGAAAGGGAAGTTTATCATTGCTAAAAACAAAAACAACCAAACAAACAAAACCTTGGTAACACCACTCCGTAGAAAAGAGTATTGAACAGTTTTCAGTCCCATGATCCCATTCGCATCCCACAATTTCATGAGAGTCCAAATCTATTTAATCATTTTGTTTCCCAGATCTTGTGCAACAGACTTTCCTAGCGATTCCTACCTTCTGAAAATATCCCAGCCTACCATCTAGGATATCAAGAAATAAGAAGAACAAAGCAATGATGACAGGAATGTTCTTTAACTTAGTACAAATAATACTTTTAAAATGATCTAGTGATTGTGGATTTGTATGAGATTATTTCAGAACATTATGAAATGGTCTGAAAACATTAAGCTTGTGTCACTTGAAAGCAATTTTGCATTTTGGCCGGGAGGGAGTTAACAGCCTGAGGCTGCACTGGCGTTTCAGCAGCTCTGAATTTTTTAATTTATTTTTTTTTTAAAGAGTTCCCTGTATCTTATATACAAAAGTAAAATCTTGCAAATTTCATTTCCCAGTTTTAGAGTTATCTCTTTGGTTCACTGTTTTGATCTCTTGAAAATGTGTCTCAAAGTAATGTGAAACCTTCATCTTTTTGCTAGTGGGATCAGAAGCTTTCCAGTGAATGTGACTGAACATACCAAACATATTTGCATGCTGACAGGTGGGGTAACTGTTCTGCCCTTGGGGCAGGGCCGGTGGGTTTGGGTTGTAAGTAAAAACATGCCTGTTGCAGTGAGTAACTGCTTCTGGGAAGAGCTTGCTTCAACAGTAGTTGTAGCCAGGTGAGCAATGAAGCTGGTTCTTCCCTATGTGTCAATTTAGGATGAAAATTAAGAGAATCAACTGAAAAATCTTTTGTCAGAATCCTAACCAGACTGAACAAAATGGTCAGAGCTATTGACAGTTTGAAGTTTCAGGTCGCCAGAGGAATTATTAGGTAGATACTTGAAATACAGCTTTCCTTTTTCACTGTCATGATCACTATTTTTTACATGTGAACTAGTGCATATAGGCCTAAAATGAGAAGAAAATTACTTGTTTCTGTTCTTAGCTTTGCCTCAGGACTTAGCTTAATGATCTCATCTGGTCTAGCTTGAGCTGGGTCACGAGATCTCTAGACCTGTGTATCTGCTACTGTCTCTACTCAGAGGACGCCTGACAGCTTGGATTCAGGAGCAGGAGCCCTTGGCTTGGGGTGGCTGCAGTTGTTCACACCCGTACTCTCCACCTTGCTGCTCTTCAGGGATGCTGCAGCCATTCACGCAGCAGTTGCTGAATTTTTGCATATTTTTGGACATATTTTTCTGTGTTTTACAGCCTGCCATGTTAAAGAACACCAAAATCTGTGATATTTGTCTGCAGTGCCTTGGACTGTAAATTGCAGCTGCTTCACAAGCACTGTGCTGAACCTCTACAAAAAACATAGAGGCAGGATGCGCACCGGGCTTAGCTTTGTTAGGCAGAACTGCAAAGCTACTCTCAGATCACCCCCTAGACTGCAGTTTGCAGCAATGTGTTCTGAAACCATGGTAGGTCAGGGGCTGCTCCATAGGCAGCTGAAGCTCTGTGCAGCAGAAATGAGGTACATACGTAGGAATTTTCATCAGCATCCTAAGCTCATGCATCCCTCTGCCTATTTAGTTGCCTTCTGGTAACTCAGTTAACTTCAGGTTTCTCATCTGTGACATGGCCATAGGAAAGAAACATACCTAAAGTATTTTTATTAGAAAACAACACCAGTTCTGCATACTGTCATTGAAAAGTATGTCGGTCCCAATAAATTTAATAGCAGGCATAAAGATATTTGGGTGATATTATTTTTATCTCCATTTAGAAGAGAAAACTAGACAGATAATCTGATTCTGTGATGGTGCTGCATTTCTTCCTCACGCTGTCACACTGCTGTGGTACTGGAGTAACACCAATATTAGTGGGATGTTCGAAACAAAGAAAATTCCCAAATAAAAATTGTCACTCCTTTATATAACTGGTATTTTTTCCTAAGGAAAGAATGACATTTTACATATGGCACTAAAAGGCAAGATTCTTATTCTTCCAGTCATACATGAGGATCCATACATCCCTGAGCAATGCAGAACAGAATGTAAAGCCTGTCCTTGAGCCCAAGGCCCTGCTGCCTGACTCTTGTTTTCTTGTTCTTTGGTGGAAAAACTGATGCTAAAAGTTGAGTCATATTCATGTGTATCAGTCTATCACCACAAAATAATTAGACATCATGGTTTTGTAAGTTTCAGAAACCAAAATTTCTATGTGAACCTGAAGTGCTTTATATTAAATTTCTAAGTTAATATAACAAGAAGTTAGAGCATCAAGTTTACATATGTAAACATAAACAATGGCAACAATTAATAGCCCTCATAATTGATTTAATAATTATAAGCAATGGCAACTATATAAAGGCCCTTGTAATTAATTTTATTATTATATTGTTATATGATTAATATATATGTTTTGTTTTTCTATTTGCAAGTAAATTTTGATTTGTTGAAAAAAAGACTTTCTGGCAATATTGTATCAGCCTTCTGATGAAAGTGGCAGCTTTTTGGGAAAAGGCAAACCTGAAATTTTGCTGGCCTGCTGTCATCAGAAATCCCTGATTCACTATGAAAGAAGAATCTCAATCCAGGCTCTCCTGTTTTTCCAGTATTCTAGGCAAGGTGCCAGTTTCAGAGCATTTCTCTGAGCTGCTATTCATGCTCACAAAACTGGTCCCAGTGAAAGAAAACAAAACCTGTTTTTCAAATGGAGAAGACTGAGGTACAGATGTTTACTGCTCTACCCAAGGTTCCATTTAAGAACTAAGTTGCATAGGAAGTGGAACTAGAATTTCTTGATCTCTCCTAAATTTCAATGGTTAAAGAATTGTTTTCCTATTTTATCTTCTTGCTCGTTTCTGGCTGATCCTTAAGGGAACATGACCAGTAACAGAGGTTGAATCTCAGTTGCTTTATCAGCTTTCCAGAATGTATTGTGGCAGCTGACCCCTTTTGTCACTTTGCAAAACTCGTCAAGCCAAGGAGAGGCGGCTGAGGAAAGACCTCAGAGTTGAGAGAACACTGTGCTCCAGGTTTGCAACCTTATCATATGTTTAAATGTAAAACTCATTATCTACAACATAAGGTTTTAGAGAGAAAAACGGTCATATAAGAACTTGGGGTGACTTCCAATGTCGGGAAGAGTCCCTTTTTCATTTTTATTATTTTCTATGAGTAATGTATTTTTAGCTTTGAATTCTCTGACACTAAGTTTAAAAAAAAAAAAAAGGAAACCAATATTCCTGTCAGTAGCAAAATTTGGAGGACAGAATTTTTGAGGTGGGATGAACCATTAGTTGAGAGAATAACCAGGAAAAAAGCAAAATTTAAGATACGCTGAAACAGTGTGGTTTCCAACTTTGTTGAAGTGTGGGTGAACATATAGACTGGGTTATGCAGAATTTTGAAAAGCGATACATATTACGCTCAGTTATACTAGATAATACTCTGAAAAGAGTTTCTTTTTACATCACAGGTGTAATGTGGAAGAACCTCAGAAGAAAATTAGGACCAAATAAATAACTGTAATTCCAATTAACATAACAAAAGGGCTATCTGTGTGTACACACAGCTGCTCTCTCAGAGCCTAGGGTTCTAAACCATCAACAGGAAGGCCACAGGGGTAATTACAAAGTAACTCAGTTCTTACCCATAACAAAGGACCAAATATCGGACTTGATTACACTAATCTTATTGCACTCAAAGATATATAGATGAATACTTCAGATTGTGAATCTCTCTGTTCTTCTATACTTACCAATGTTGTCCAAAGAATCTCACGTCACCTGGAAGCTTTTTCCTGGCCAGCTCGATTCAAACCTAGACATGAGCTGAGCGGCTGAGTGGCCGGCGAGCAGAGCTGTTCTCAGTGCAGCAGTGCCTGCTGAATGGGCTTCTGTCTGATGGCTGCACCTCACCTGCCTGGGGACCCAGAGCGCTCATTGCCCTGCAGCCAGGGCAGGGAACAGCTGCTGAAGGAGAAGGGGCCTTCCTAGGCCTTTGTGGCTTTGGGAGAAAAGAGGGGAGTGAGACAAGAAGAAAGGTAACGCTAGTTAAGATGAAATTCTGGTTTAGAAAGCTCAAAGGCAAGCTGAGTGATCCCTGTAGTGGTACCCAGGGTATATACAGATTGTTTTGTTTCCTTTCCTAGACAGATGAGAGGAATTTTTATTAATCCCTTCTGTAATTTCACTGAGATGCAGGAAAACTTTAGGTGAAGACTCTCACATAAAATTCCTCATATAGCTTGCTCAGAATTGTACAGTGTAAATAGAAAATAGTAACACACAGTAGCAGGATTTTTATAGCAGCGAAAGGTTTATAGAGTCTGAGGATTGCTTTCTGTGACGTAAAGAGTATTGGTGGTTCATGACATGTTTGACATACAGAAGCAAAGTAAGATTTTTTTGTGGCCCCCTTATGAGAACTAACTTTGGGTCTGCAGCAGCTGATAAATTTAATGATGTCCCCCTCTTTACCTTCCCAGTCCAAAAAGCTGTTTTTATTCTTTCGTTTGTACATTCCAAACATGTAAACAAAAGCCAAGATTTAGAAAAGGTTCCCCAAAGTAGAGAATTTACTGACTTTGTACTTCTAAGGTTGACCTCAACTACAAGCAAGGTCAGTGACTGCTTTTGATTCCCTGGATCTTGATGCTTCAATGACACCTCTGGAAGAGGGAGCCTAAAGTTCAGGAAACTAAAATATATGTTACTCTCATTGAAAGCTCATCCCTATGAAGTGTTCATTTTAACTTTTTTATGGCTTATTATTTATTTCAGAGTCTGAGTGCCTGTGACAGAAATTCTCTAAGATGTGTCGTGAAACTTACCTGGCTCCCTCACAGAAGATGGAAAAATGATCTGATGTCTTCACCACAAAATGCAGAAGTCATCTTTAACCTTCCTCAACGAATTTTATTCTCATATAAGAATATGATCAAGTTATTTGAGCCTGCTGGAAATAATGAGATTAATTGTTACTCTTGACCTCTGCAAACTCCTAAAAATGATCCTGAGCAGTGCTACATATGAATGAAAACAAATACCGGGTAAACCAGTGACACTGGTACAACTGGAGCCAGGTGATGAATTCTGATAATCTTCTACCTCACAAAAGAGCAGCACCAATTGTACATCTGAAGATTTTTATTTTCGACACCTTGTAAGTACAAGGTTCAGTTTCATTCCTAATCCAGAATATTATTCTCATAAATTACAGTTCTGTTATATTTTGGAAGAAAAAGTATTTCAGGAAAATAGATACGCATGTTAATTTCTCTTTGAATTAAATGTTAGTTAAGTGGCACTCTTCAAAGATTACTGCATATAATCATTCCTACAGATTTTACTAATAGAAAAATTATAGAATAGTATAGGTTGAGAAGGACCACTGGAGGCCTGTGATACAATCAAGTTACGCAGGACTTGTCCAGTGAAGAAATTATTATCTCCAACATGGAAATTTCACAGCCTCTCTGGGCCCATGTTTGGACATTTGACCACCTCATAGTGAAAAATACATCTGCTAACATGTCATCAGAATGTCCTTTTGTGCAGCCTGTGCCTCTGTCCTTTTATTCATCCTCCAAGAAGAGTCTGATTCTGTTTCTCTGTACTTTTTACCCTTCGCAGTTTAATTTATTTACAAAAATGCAACATCCTTAAAGCTTGAGATAAGGAATATCTCAGACAAGTTTCATTTAGATGGTGAGTGTACATTTCTGGTAATCTGATTCTACCTGTAACCATTAAGATTAATGCACATTGTAAATATTTTCTGTTTTCAACAATAATAAGTCAGTCGTAATGTCAAACATAAGATGATAATTTCTTGATTTCCAAAACTGAAGAGCTTGGTCATTATAATATTTATTTTTAAAGAAGAGCATTGCTCCCAGGCTTTAACTGCAAACAGTTAATATTCTTAAATTTTATTTTGAAATACAGTATTTAATGTTACTGGGAAAGATATCAGCTGTGCAGAAGGAAGATAAGTTATACATGGAACCTGTCTCCAGAGTGTCAGGGTACCGGCTGCACTGATTGGCCTTGATTGGCCTTGATTGCTCTGACCAGCATCACCTTGGGCCTCCACCCACACCCCTTGCGCATTGGTGCAGGAGCCCCATTTCAGCTCAGGCCTGGGAAGCTATTCTGGTCTGAGCTCCCTGCTGAGCAGCAGGAGTGGGGCTGTTCTATGTTATTTGGGAGGCAGCAGCAGCCCCGGAGGTGTTGGTGACTGTTACGCAGTCTGCCCTTGTGCTGGGCGAGGTCTGGTCCAGCAGTACATGACTTGGGTGTGCAGAGGTTGTGATCCTTCAGCAGGCCCAGATAAGGCAGGTGAACAAACCAAGGTCTGTTCTGGGAGTCCTGGTCAACAGGAGGAGATGAAGCCAGAGATCACACTGGAGAGGGACAAGCTCCTTGTGACACTGGTACATGTGCAGCTTGGCTAAAGAAAGGGTTCAGTGCTGAGCTGAAATGGGCCCTTGGGCCTGTAGGCATGTTGTGTGGATGGAAGCTTGAGCTGAGTCTGGTCACCTAAGACCTACTACTGTACTTGAGGCACTGACAGTGAATATAGTACAGGCAGAAAGTAAAAAAGCCTTTCTGAAGTACCTTGCCACAGTTAATCTTCTGTATGGGTAAAATAAGTAAATCAAACTGTTCTGACAAAAGTGGAGTCTACATGGTAAGAACCAGGCTGGGATTGTTATCTGTGAAATCTGTGTACTTGGGTTTGGTCTTTTTTTCCTGGTACAATGTTCTTTATGGGCCATCTATTAAATAATGAAGGTTTACTGTGTGAAAAGCGGAGTGCTGCAGTTTTTGCATGAAGAAGCAGTAATAAAAGTTCTGATCTGAAATAAGGTTTCTTTTGCAGGCTGCTCTCCTGTCTGCTGCCTCATCTTGTTCACGTATGCAGTATTCTTCCTTCAGAGAAGCATCAGCCACTGCAGCACAGGTGGGTATGTAACACCATAGCAGGAGGACTAATTTTCCTACCTAGTCTCAATGTGGATAGCTGAGATGCCAGTTACTGCCCTGGCAATTTAATTCTCTACAAGATGTTCTTCAACACTGTTGCCCACCTTACATGGGTCAGATACTGTTTCACTAGTTCTGACAAAGTATCACAAATTAACTCCTAATAGTGTGCACTTAGAAGGTAAGCAACTGGGGTTTATAACTCCTAGCAACAAGCTCAGTTTTGATCTTCAAGGCGTACCTTAAGCTTCCATCTTTTCACTTACTGTCTCCCAGAGATTTCAAAAGGTAGTCTAGCTAGCCTTGTGACTCAGGCATCTCCAATACTTCGCTCTTCTGACTAAAGTAAAAGAACAGCTAGAAAGGCTTTCATAGTGACCTACTTTTCCAGTGAGTAATTGCTATTTTTGATAGTGTTTTTGTAGGTTCACAAATTGTAGATTGTTGAAGTTGTGAATGGAATAGAAATTCCTAGAAGACTTTTACATTAGAATATGAAATATATTGGAAATCTTGCATCTGTTTAGCATGGGAAATTTGTATCATCTTTAAAGAGTAAAGATACAAGGTCTAAGATAAAATATCACTTAAAATTTCTTTTTTTTCTTCCCTTCACACACTGCATTTGGGACAAATCAAACACACTGTGGCTATTTCTTCCTTCTTTGGTTTGGTTTTCATGCATTTCCTCTAAGCCATTGCCAGAATGTAAATGTTTCAGGATCAAATCAACTTTTATGGCACAGAGGTCCGTGGTAGTAGCTGATTATCTTTCTACTGTCTTTCTTTATCGTTGTTCACAGGCCAGCATGTGGTCAGGAGCATCCTGGCCAGCACTGTGCACGTCCAGCAGGATCCAGCCACAACTGCAGGATGCAGTGATAACCCAGGGTAGCTCCTATGCTGAACCACTAGAGGCTGCTCAATAAACGCAGCCCAGAGCCTCACCCCTTGTCGAGAGTGAGTTCATGTGTCCGACTGAAGGAAAACATTACTAGAGCAGCTGCCTAAAAGGCAACACATTCTTCCTGGCTGGGACAGTGAGGAGTTACAAAAATATAAGTAAAAGAAAAAAAAAAAGCGGAGATTTCCTTTTCTGATTTCTGAGTCATTTTATTTGCTGGTTATAAGCATAAACAGTTGAAACCAAGATCTTGCTGATTGATGCTATTTCCATTACAGATAGGCCATTCTGCTCGATGAAACTGAGGTGAAAACAAAAAAAAAGTATGCGGAAGAACAAGTTAGAAGTCATCGAAAACATCAAGGGATTTCATCTTTGGGCATCCTGAATAACTGCTTAAGGAGAAAGGTATGTGTGTATATACTTACATATTTTAAAAATACATCTGTATGTAAAAATAAATATATATGCATGTTGTTGAGGAGAGGGTTCCTAACAAATCCATTCATCCTTCTGTCCTCTGTTTCCATCATCCTCTGGAGTTTCTTGTTAAACTCAGATGAGAAAGAGGAATTGTTTTCTGTTCACTGGAACTGCTGTCTCTTCAGTAGCTCTACCAACAAAATACTTTTTGATGTTTAATGAGGTCACACAGGGAATCACTGTAGGTTCTGTATTAAACTCTGAATCTCCCTTCAAAAACATTATCTAAGCCCTTTCAAGCAAGGATGAACAAAAACTACATGTAGATGTCATGAGTTCTGATTACCAGAATGAACTACATCATAGAAATTAATTACATTTATCAGAATCTAGAAACAGATTCACAGGAAGAAGAGGTAATAGTATTGTGGAGCTGAAGGGACCATCAAGTCAGGAGCTTACTAGTAGGTCAGTGCTGATTCATCTGGGGTGTTAAATGTTGCATTCGTTAAGCAATTATTGAGAAAGAAGCTGCTTCCTGGAGATTAATGGGTGATGGGGAAGGCTGGATGGCCTGAGGCTGCTTTTGTTATTAAGAGGTGGGATGGGAAGGAAGAAAGCTGGCTGCATGGTATTTATTCACAAGCAAAACTGACTAACAATAGGGGCAGGATGTTTCTAAATTACTATTTCAGCCATCAGATTGGAGACCCTTCTTGAAAACCTGAATCACTTCATAACAGACTAAAGTTATACTTAAAGCAGCTGTTCATGTGTCTGTGCATACTGCTATCGATGTGGGTTCAGAACTAACTAAAAGGATCACTCAAAACACGTATAGTCATGTATCTGATATGTCAAAAATATGTCTTTCATACCATCAGGTTTCTGAGATATCCTGGGAAATAAACACGTTCTTGTCCAGGATCAGTTTCTGTCTCGCACATTGACGGTATGAAAAAATCGAAGGATAATGCTGTACTATTCTTTTTCTTCAGCTGTTACATCTGCACTTTAGCTATCCCTCTCAAAAGATTTGAAACTATAACATTCCAGAAGTCATTTGAAAGATCCAGAGGCTGAAATAGTTGCTGTGGGTATTTTAAAATACTGCTAAGCAGCTACTGGGTCATGAGTGCATGACCCATTAACTAATGAAAAGTTTGGCTGCTTACTGTTTAATCTCACTTTGTTGCTTTGTCTCCTTCTGTACACACATCTGAAGTAAATAACTGTTACGTGTTTAGATCAATATGGTCTGTACTAAACTGATTAGGATGCATGCCGTAACATTTTAGTTATGACACCTTAAGGATGTCCATTCTTATGTCACCCCTCATAATAATGTTATATTTGTTTGAAGGACCCTATAAGGGCATAGTATCATGATCATTCTTCTTGGCAGCAGTACTCACCAAAGCAGCTTGTAGTTAAAACAGCATTTCCAGCCCCAGTCAACCCCCGAAAGAAATAGGTTGTGAAACTGCAACTTAGTTTAGCTGAAGGCTAGTTAGGGAATCAAGGCTTCTGAAAATTCCCTGAAAAAATTTACTTGCCAAAACAAGTTTTAAACTCGTGGTTACAAACACAAAATCAGCTTTTTGCAGTGTGTAATGAAAGGGATGTTGCATCATGGCTTGGGCCAGTCTTACAGTTTGCTGAAAGGGGGAGACTCTTTACTCTGGCTCCTGGCCGGATGTCCCTCTATGTAGGCTCTGGCAGTAACAGACTGTGTAGAACAAAGTCAGCCTGGTGACTAAAAGGTGCTTTACTGATGATTTAACAAGTTGCATGTGGTCAGACTCCAGCTGGGCCAAACCACAGCAGGTACAAAGAGATGGGATATATGAAGCTGGGAAAGAGAAGAGTGGGGAAACAAGAAGGCCATCCCACTTCTGGCAGTGGCAAGCTGTCAAACCAGCTTAGTATTTAACTTTAGAAGTTGTGTTCAGAAGTTTTGCTTGTAAAGGCAAGTGTCAAATTGCGGATTTTTCTGAACAGAGTTTGGAATTCAGTTCAAATTTGCAGGTGGTCACGTGAGCCTGTTGCCTGATAACTATCCAAACCATTAAAGTTTTGAACTTGAGTATTATCTCTATATCAATGTTTGTTTGTTTACTTTCCCTTGGTAATACCATGCAATGAAACAAAACATACAGAGGTTTGAATACCCTCAGCCCATTTTGCAGTAATGTTACTATGCCCACTAAGATGAAAAGTGGCAGAGCAATCTATCAGTTTAGTATGATTTTTAGCAGTTCCTTGAACTTGTCTAGCATTCTCTTAGCAGTGCTGCTGAGACTATTGATTATGGTATCATTCATAACCTTGTTTTTTGCTCTTGTCATCTGGAGCAGTTCTGAGCAACAGGTAAAACCATCCCAAATGTCATAAAATGTCTTTGTTGGCTATTTAAACTGAAGCAGATGACTTCGAAGGAAATTAAATAGCATGTACCTGCCTTTTCTGACAGTAGACTCAAGAAGGCTGCACTTTCTGCTGTAGAAGCTCTGGCAGGTAACTGGGATGTGTTATTGTTTTCAGCTGACAAAACTGTTCACAAAGCAAACTTTAACTATACGAGGTGTGGGAGTGTTTTAACTTACTCTGAGGCTGAATAGATCTTTGAAATGCTTTTAGCAGTCCAACTATTAGTACATATTTCTGTGTTAACTAGTTTAAATTCATACAAATTATGAAAAATGTTTGGCTGTAGGCCACGTTAGCACTGAATTAAGTTGTGAATTGTGTTTGCCCTCTGGATCATAGCTTGACTACCCTCATCTACATAGCAGAAAATGTTCAAGCAGAGTTTGCTGTAGTATTCAGCTCTAAAGGTTAGTGTAGTAATTATGAAGGCTAAACTGAGCAAATACATGTACATTTACCTTTTAACGTATATGATGTAGTGTTACTGTTAACAAACACTGCTACTGCTGAATCTTCCAGTGGACTGTAAATTTTCCTTGTTTTTTTCAGAGCCACAATTCAAGACGAAAGACTCAGAGTATTTTCTTCTTCTAGGTTGAAAAACTCCTTTTCTCATCCTGCCTCACTGAGACAAACTGTAGAGCAGTACAACTGCAACAGCAGTATGTTTGTCCTCTTGCCCTGGGTGTACTGCACAGTCACTGCCTCAGAACACTTTCAAAGGTGACCTAATTCTGGGTGGCCTGTGAAGAAAAATACCTGTTTAGAAAGGGAAAGAGAAAGACAGAAATCTTGAAGAGTCCATGGATATTCTATCACCTCTGTATTAGAAAGTCTTGTATCCGATTCCCACATGTCATTATTATATATATAAACATACCTATTTTATGTTTAAAATTGTGTCTGTTATCCTGTGGTTTTCTTTGTAGTGCATATGAAGTGTCAGACTTATTGCTGTTTAAACATGCCTCCTGTGTTTTTTTAGATACATGTACTTGCTTTGATACTCTTCAGGGTAAAAAATGCAAATTGTTCCAGAGAACACACAAACCTGGGGGAAAAGTCTAATCACTGGGTAGAATTTGACGGTCACCTTCCCAAGACATTAAGGAGAATTATTAGAATTAAGTTGAAGGAATCAAAGAGAAAGAGAAGGCTAAAGATGATGTACAAATGTGGAGCAGAGGTTTCTTCTGTAATGCTTTTGTAAAATGAAACCAGGAATCTCTTCATGTGAATTTAGTAATTCAAAACTGACTTTGCAAATCTGAATGGTGTTTTATCAGCACAGTGGTCCAACCATAATAGTAGTCTAGGTGCAGCTTAATGTTATGTCTGCAGCTTAATGTTATGTCCTTCTATTATTTCCTGAACAATATACAAATTAGTATGGATTATTATTTGAATGAGTCTGTAGGAGAAAATCCATGAGATGTTGGTTCAGTTGATAGCACTTTCCATTTGATTTGAAGATAATACAGTAACTGCAGAGCACTGGTATGGGATGCTGTGCCATTGCAGTCTTCCAGAGCATTTCTTACAAGATGTTCGTAGTTTCATGGCCAAACAGAAATGCATCATGATATTATGTCTACTTAGAAGCCTCCCACACTAATTTCAGCTTTTTAGAGCATGCTTCACTGCATGCCTAAGCCAGTATGTGGTCTTGCAGAGATTAAATGACAGTTATATTCTATTAATATAATTCCAGCCTTTAGCCATGGGCAAAGGACATAGTTTTGGAATTTTCAAATAGAAAATGAAGACAAGTATTACAAATAACCTGAAAATCTGCATTCACTGAATGTATTACCATGATGAAATAAAATGCATCTAAGTAGTGCAGAGGAGTAGGGTACATTGAGCATGACATTAGCAATGCATTCTTTAGTCAGAATGGATCCAGGGTCCAGGAAGCATAGTATAACTAATTTATGTAAAAATAATGGCAATAAAGCTTTTCCTTTCTTGCTTTAACTTTCAACAGGAATTCACCCATGTACTCTTCAGGACTAATATATTAATTATTACAAGGCCCACTGGAGTATCTTATCTGATGGCTTCTATTGAGTGTGCTTAGCAGAAAGCAACAGCTGAACTTGAATGCAGCAAGTTAGCTCTGTGCTGAACGCTGCCTTCACATATGACATCTGTCATTTCACAACCGAACTTCTTGAGGAACTGCACAAATGGTAAGAAATATTAGATCTCTTGTGGGAATGTGGTTTATACCACATTTGGGATCTTCGCGTGGCCTAGGAAAAATTTAGTCAGGATCCAGCTTTGGACTAAAGCATGCCATTTGAGTTGCTTGATATAGGTGAAGTTCTTCTCTGCGTTCTTAATCAATAGAAGCATTGATACTGTCCTGCATGATGTCCTCGTCTCTAAGTTGGAGAGACGTGGATTTGACAGATGGACAACTCACTGGATAAGGAATTGGCTGGATGATCACACTCGAAGAGTTGTGGTTAATGGCTTGATATCCAAGTGGAGACCAGTGACAAGTGGTGTTCTTCAGGGATCAGTATTGGGACTGGTGCTGTTCAACATCTTTGGCGAAGTGGACAGTGGGACTGAGTGCACCCTCAACAAGTTTGCTGGCAGCACCAAGCTATGTGGTGTGCTCAACATGCCTGAGGGAAGGGATGCCGTCCAGAGAGGCCTTGACAGGCTTGAGAGGTGGGCCCATGCAAACTTCATGAAGTTTACCAAGGCTAAGTGCAACATCCTGCACATGGGTCAGTGCAGTGCCAAGCACACGCACAGGCTGGGCAAAGAATGGATTGAGAGCAGCCCTGAGAAGGATTTGGGAGTGTTGGTGGATGAGAAGCTCAACATGACCCAGCAATGTATATTTGCAGCCCAGAAAGGCAACTGTATCCTGGGCTGCATCAAGAGAAGTGTGACCAGCAGGTCAAGGGAGGTGGTTCTCCCCCTCTACTCTGCTCTCCCCACAAATGGCAGGGGGTTTGGACTAGTTAATCTTTAAGGTCCCTTCCAACCCAAACTATTCTATGATATCTTCATTCCCTTCCAAAGGTCCTGTCAAGCTGATGTCTTTTGAATTGTGACTAAAACATAATTTCACACTGTTTCCAAGTAGGAGTAGGTATCCTGAGTTTTTGAATCCTCACAGAGAATTCTGCCAGTCATGCCTTTTGTTGTATCAACAATATCAAGTTGAGGTGCATGAATTGTAACTGTGGCCCTCTGTTGGCATGTGTGTACACAGAGGAGGAATGGTAAGAGAAAAAGAGATTATGCACCCATTCTGTGTGGTACTTGTAGTTCATATCCAACATATGAAAGACAAATTGCTTTGAGTTAGGCAGTTCAGAAGCAGTCCTTGCTGTACTGCATGAACTTAATTGTATTAGGTTTTTAAGGTGCATCCTTATGTAGAGTACATGACAACAGCATAATCCAGATGGAAAGCAATTATTGAAGTTTACACAGGGAGCAACTGTTGCATAGGTATAGTAACTTCAGAGCAAAGCTGCTTAAACACGAAGACATTGCTGGGAGGGATGGAGGAAAGGTATCATAAGGAAGCATTTGTGTGGAAGGAACATGTCTCTCCTAGGCAGTCATTGTAAAAAAGGGTCCTGTGTAATGCTGGTAGAAAAGTGAGAGAATGATTTTCAAATAAAATGTAAAAATATAACGTGTATAATGGCATTCTAGCAGGTGTGAATTTCACCTTGTTAAGGCAGTTTTTCTTTGCAGGGTCACTTCCTTTCAGTGGGGGGAAGAGGGAGACAGTAACATCTGTATGTCTTGAGTGACATGTTAAATAATATGTATTCAATTTATACCTGTGATAATAATGTGGGAAACTTGTGATTTCTACAGATGTTTGATCATTCTGTGTTGCTATATACTCAACTAATATTCTGCATTTTCAGACACTTGAGAGAAAGTATAGAAAAATATAAACCAAAGGAAGATGGCAGGAAGTTTGAAATGCTAAAAGGGAAGAGATCAAGTGTCTGCCTTTGGCCCAAACTTGAAAACACTGTGACAATACAAAGGTGAGGAATCAAAGTGAATATACAGCAAAGGATCTATGTATATGTGCATGTAGATATACATACATATGGGATCATGTATTTGGTGAGCTTGCTATCCAAACACTAACATTACCTTGGTTGAAATAAGATGTTTTTGATCTAGGAAATAGATTAGGAAACTGAACTATTATATTTTGATTCTTTGAAATCTGATGTTGAAGTCATTGAAGTGGTTCGAACAGTATGTAAATTAGTGTATACATCTTTATCCTCTAAAGGACTGAATAAAAGAAACAAATAGATCCTCGAGCTCTAATTTTCCTTTGTGTATAAACAATGCTCTTCGAATTACTGGATTTTGTCTCACTCAAGGACAGTGGATCAAATTAATTATTAATTAATTTAACCCCCATACTAATCTTTCTTGACACATGCTGAAGTTTTTGTTTTGTGTCAAAAATGAAGGTGGCAATTGAGGCTTTATAAGTTTGAGAGCATTCCAATACACATCCTTTGCAACTATTGTGCAAACCATCATGCCCAATACCAAGTTAAGTTCCCTGTTGAAATGTGACAAATGTTTCTTGTCATCTAGCCTGGATTGTATTGTGGAAAGACAAATGAAGACTGAAGAACAAATTTTGTATTAAATAGCAGCACTTGACAATGAATATTTGTTGCCCAAGAACCAGGAACTATTGGCCTGACTTGCAGAACTGTTGGCTTATTTATCCCTTTCCTGAAACAGACTTGACTTTTTTTGTCAGTGGTCATATGATTTTTTTTTTTTTTTTTCAGCTGAGACTGTATAATCCTGCCTGTTTAACCTGTGTGTTACCAGTCCCGTAGGATTCTTCTAACAAAGGCATGTTTTGTCTTCTACATGAAAGGAAAAAAAAGAAGTCTGTCTTATGCAGCATATTTTCCATACAACAATGACGAAGTTACTCTATGGTTCTGAGTGCATGTATGTAGTGGTTTTGTAAATCCCTTTGGGCCTAGACTTGAGAAAGGCAACTGATCTCAATGAAAGGGTATTGCTTCACATTAAATCTTTGCAGAGGTGTGGAATACATTCCTCCATCTCAGTTGCACAGGCTGTTCGCATACTGGGACTTTGGTTGCAACTGTAGATAAATTGTGTAAATAAATGAAGTGGCTTTTATTTTACACCTATGAGTTTTGTTTTGTTGCATGTAAGCTCACAACCTTCTCCTTCCTCCCCTGCCCCCCAATAGTGTATTATGACTATTACGGTGACCGCTGTTCCTTTGAAGCAATGAAGATGCACTCTTGAATGCGTTGTCTGTCTCTCTACTGCTTTTAGACCTGTGCAACCAAGTTGTAATTCTTAAAGTACAAAACCTTTCCCACTGCCTTTGAGCCTACATCATCCTAATGTGTGCTGCAGGTTTCATCCTCAGAAAAGTAGAAGTAACAATAAAGTAACTGATTCCAAATTTTTAATTTTCTGTAGCTGTCTGCCTGTGGATATTTTCCTCTTTAAAGAAATCCTGAAGGAAACTTGCATTAAAATGATGCTGATTTTTCTGTTCTTTCTTTTAATTGTTGTGATTACGAAATACTTTCATGCTCATGAGCTGGAGGATTCTGAGTTAAATTCCCACAGAATACAATTACTCACACTGACTCCACCTTACTGCCGTGCTAGTAACTGTATCTTATTAATCATCATTACTATCCACCCAAGCATTAGAAGCTGCTATAATTTGTAACATGTCACAAAAACTGTAAGAAATACTTAGTGGTAACATGAAGTCCCATTTTCAGTGTGCAGTGGTGATAAAACAAAAGATGGTTTTATATCCTGGATCAGAGGGGTGGGTAAAGGGGGAAATCTGTGAAACTATGGGAATCATTCATCAGTAAGGAGGTTTGTTGTTTGGTATGCTTTAGGCATTTTCGGACAGCTTAAGTTTCAGCAGTGAGTTCTGTGCTTTGTTTTTCATTGGTTTTTGTTTTTATAGTACTGAATATGTATTTAAAAACTGTTTCTTTAAATATACAGTGTTAAAAAAAACCACCACACATTCTTATAAATACTGAGCATTGACAGGACTGACAAATATTTTTATATAATAATTTCAGTTACAGATAAACAAGAAAAGGGAGGATGCAAGTGATCTAGCAATTATACCATGATGCTGCCTCAGAGCACTGAGAGAGTTGTTTATGTATAATGAACCCTTATCCTGTCTGCTGGAACCGCCAGTCAGCCTGTCATTGCTCTAATACAGCGTTTATACCAGCCCAGAGGGATGTGAGAGGAACCTACCAATTCATTTTCTCCTGGTCACAAAGCAGCCACCAATGCAAGAGCTGGATTCAAACCAATGAAAGGGTAGGAAACATATTATCAGTATCCTAAGCATCAAATACTTTTGAAAAATACATCTCATGGTAAATGCTTCCCCAAAACCTTGTGTGAACTATTTAACTAAAGCACAAAGACAGGTGACGTGCACTGTCTTTGCCAGCCAGCCAAGATCTTCTGATCTGGCTGTTTATGCCTCTTTACCTCCAGTTACCCCTCTGGAGTACAGGAGGCTGCTCTTAAGGCTCTGCCGTGCAAGAAGTGCTAAGTATGTTCATAAAGGTGTGGCTTAGCTCCCTAGCAATTCCATGGTAACAGGGGCGTAGTAAACTAGCCTTAAGTAAAACAAACAGGCTTTATGGAAATCAGAAGTTGAGAATGCAAGCTGTTCACATCTCTTTGATTAAAGCAGCTAATCTTTGATTGAAGGTGGTGGGCTCCACCTTGTTCCCCTATACCAAACAGGTTCACACGGGCTGGGTAGATTAAGTTGTGTGCTTTCAATACCAATGCAAAGGAATGTTTTTAGTAGTTTTTTGTAAGATGTGTTGTGAGAAAATGATATTAAATTTACATGGTTTTTTTATCACAAACATAATGTTAAATAAAAGGAAAAGCCCGGTATCATTTATTAAAAATCTCATTACCCTGTACAGAATGGCTTATCTTACACTAAGAGGTACAGAGCAATACCCATAATACTGGAAAAAATCACCCTTTGTTATTGAGTCCTTTTGCTTTGTCTTCCTCAAGGGAAATTATGTGTTCCTACCAGTTCTTCACCAGCACAAGTTCAACTCTTACACAAGGCAAAGGAGATTGCTGATACTTTCATCTGGCTAGGCAGAATTAAATGTATAGACAGTGTTCCCTTCTCCAGGAATCTACACGGTGAAAGCACACCTTTTTTCCTACTGTAGTTACACCCTCAGACAGGGATTCCTGCGTAGCTAGAAAGTAATCCAGAGATCTGAAGAGACAAGACCCGTTCTGCAGTCTTACAACTTCCACCTATACAAAGTAGGTGTAAAATGCTACCCAATGTGACTCATCTATGACAGTGATAGCCAGCCTGGCTGCCTCTAGTGCCAGCTGAGTGTTCAGTAGTGACCAGCTATTGAAAAGCTTGCTGTGCCCTGAGGCCATGGCTTTGTGACGCTGTAAGGCAGCAGCACCCCCCTTCCCCTTCCCATGAGTCACTGTCTTGTTTTTGTCAGGATAGCTGTTTGTGGGACCAGCCTGTGAACCAAATGAGGGAATGGCTGCATCTTCAGGAACACTCTACCAAAAGGAGGTGGTGTGGTGTTCTGTTTGCTTTTAACTGAGTCAGATCCAGCTTTCTGAAACTGGATCAATATTTCAAAGCTGATTCACAGCGTAGCCCCACAAATAGTAGTGCTGAAGAATCAGAGGGGGCAGTGAGCCAAGGGTGGGATAAGGATGTGGCTGAGGCTGGATGAACAAGGTATGCCTGAAATTTGTATTGATGTCAAACGTATTTTATTAGGAAAACTACAGTTTAAGTGCACAGTTTGTCGTATGTGGCAGGCCAAACAACTCCTAACTATTCTCATTTCATCAGTGGGAGTATGTTTGCTTATAGCAGATACTAGGATTTAATCTATCTGAAAAATAATGGAGTAGATTGGACTCCTCTGCCTCCCTGCTCACACAAAACAAAGCACCAGAGAATGTAAAGGAATGGTTGAAAGTTAAAGTTATGCCCTAGACATCTAAGTCACCCAGAACGTTATCAGTACATTAGCTCTAGTCACTCTGTAACCACTCCCAGAATGTGCCAGGCAACTTTCTCATGTGCATGCCGCAGGGCTCTTTTCCTCACCACCATATATTTCAGTGTAGAGAGGGCAAAATCTTCATGTATGTTAACTGTATGATTGAAATAATTACTTGAGAAAACCAAGGAATGACGAGGTGACATTTCCTGTCAAACAAGGGTGTGCCACACTAGCAGAGGGCCATGAAAAGCAGGTGTGGTAGTACTGGCACTTATAAAACAGCTCTGTCATGGGAAGGGAAAGGGCAAAACTCATTGCACCTGCTTGCCATGTGCTTAGTTATTATCTGTGTTTATAAAGCAATTCTGTGGCTATTAAGTGATAAAATGCACTGAATTGCATCATATGGCATATTAAATTCAAAATTTACGCAGTATGCCAAATGGAAGAATCTAAGCAAAGCTGTCTTCCCTCGCCCCTATTTTTTTTGTTACTTGAATACATTTCACCTCTGTGCAATATGTTTCTTAAAGAATGTTTGTTTTCAGGAATTCTTATCACTCTCTAGTATCAGCCAGATGTATCAGTAAGGATACTACTTCTATCTTACTTCCACTATGTATTCCACAGCATATAAAATCCATTATCAGGCCAAAGGAAGAAGTGTATTTGTTCAATTATACTCAGAGCTTAAAGTGAAGAAAGGATTTGTTGAATAGAAACACGGAAATTTGTTTGAGTGAGAGTCTGATTACTGACAGAACTAAAGATATAATACAGTTCAGTGTAAACTAGAGTCTTCCATGTAAGCAGTTGCATCTAGTGGTGCTGGAGAAAAAATGAGATATCTTTGCAAAAACTGTAGTTGTCTTATCAAGCTACAAATGGTAGAGTAGAAAATAAACTCATCTAATCTTCCTAGAAATTGGCATTAGTTCTTCCAGACTCTGGTACTAAAGGGTCAGATAAGGCCATGTACTTCCAAGACAAAGATAATAAAGGTTGTATCAGAGGCCTGATTCTTTGGGGAAGTTGTTCCCTCCTTGTAATTGGATAAAATAGGACAGAGAGCACATTTGAAGTACCCCCGACGGATCCTAATAATTGGTGGTAGAAGTGAAGTGGAGCAAAATAAACACAATCAAGGTGAAAGAACAAGAAACCATTGAATGATAGGTCTCCTATCATGGCAATTTTGGATGCCCGTAGTTGCATTCATCAGTTTATTATAGAAAATACTTTGATGAAATGTTTTTAAAAGCCTAAGTACTTCAACAGGTGATTAAGTTTTGCTTAAGTTTTGCATTTATATTTTACTTCTATTTATACTGTGGTGAGAAAAAGATGTGTATTAGCATGTCTGTATGTGGAATAAGTTTAATTAAATTATAATGAAGAAACAGGTTAAATATCAGAGCAGCTAAATCAAATGAGAATGAAATATTCCAGGAACACACCCTCTTTTTTATCAGGGTTTTCAAGTCAGCTGGGAGCTTGTGATACAATCTGAATAAAAAGACAGAGCTTAGTAATTTCTGCCGAGATACTCTCATGAGGGCCAGTATCAGCCAGTTGCCAGTAAAGCTTGAGAAAATGTAACTTGCATAAATTCATCGCTAACTGTGTAATTTGTGCACTTGTTTTTTGTTCAGCAATTTGGACTTCCAGTGTACAATCTCGTGCATTCACTTGATGATCAGTTCTTTCATCACTGCTCTGCTGCAGAATCGATTATCACCTCTCAGTAACTGAGAGCAGTGTATAACATGAGTCTTTTGATGTAGATAGTGGCATTTACACGTCTTGTATTGTCTAATTGTTTTTTATGTGTGCATGCAAGGTGGCTGGAGTTGGATATCCTAAGTTCCAGATGGCTTTGGCTGTCTCACTTTGAAACATCAGTGATTTTGTATTTCAATGAACTTCTGAGAACTTTCTATGAATGCATTAATGTGTGGGAATATGGTGGGCTGAATATCATTAATTCATTAAAGGAGTGAATACAAAAATTCTTCTGTAAGAAGTTAAAGGATTACTGGGTTTCCTGTCTTGCTATTCCTATGATTGGAAGTCTCTGAGTTGGTCTGTTAAATATAAAGTGTAAAATGGCCCATACTAAATGCTTCATGTAGACATCAGGTCATTCTCATTTTCTGTTATGAGGAGTTAACCACTGGTTCTTTTCACAAGAGGATATAAAGTTTATCCTGTTGAACTTTAAACATGCAAAGTAATTTTAAATTTTATTGTTTGTAGATTAATAAGATTATTCTATTTAATTGCATTTAAACAGTAGTGAATGAAAGCCAGCATTTTGGCTTTTAGCTATTGAGGTTAATTTTGTTATCAATTTATGTATTTACTCTTTGCTGAAGTGTGGTAGTTAGGATGGTGGTAGGGGTCTTTTTTCCTTTATAGCTGGTATAACAAACAACTCATTATACTAAACCTCATCATTACAGAACAAATTTTTACTGTTGGATATGCAGTCACACTGACAGACTTATGAACTGTTATATCCTTTTAATGGACAAATAGAGGGTGGGTTAGTAATAGAAGTAATCTAAGGCTGAACATCAATTTGCTTAAGAACCTGCCACAGAAATAATATTTTCCATTGTATTTCCATTTTCATATTATACCTGAGACTAGTAAAAAAGTGACCAATTGCAATGAAAATATATTTAGGCAGTTTCTAGAGGCTATAAAGCTTCAGACAAAGTGAATTTTCAGTGCCAGGTAAGGTAGACTGAAAGGTTCAGGAAGTACTTGCATATTCATCTCATTAGGTAACAGAAATCATATCACATGGCGTGTCTAACTTACTGCAGCTTAAAGATCCTGCCTCAACTAGTTGCAGTGAATTATTTAAAAATTTAGCAGTGAGATCAGATTGGCCACTAGGAAAAAATTTCTCATCAGCAACGTAGTGCAGCTTTGGAACAGGTCACCCCCGGAGGTTTGCAGTCTCTGCCCTGGGAGGTTTTCAAGGCGCAGTGAGACAAAGCGTTGGCTGGTTCAGTCTGGTGTTGGCAGCAGTCCCAGCTGTGGGCACTGTGTTGGACGAGAGAACTTCCAGAGGTCCCCACCAGCTCACATTTCAATGACTCTGATTCTAGAAAGCTCTGGTAAATTATTTGAAGGAAAGCATTTTTTCCAATGAGAGAAAAATCTAAATTCACTGTGTAATTGTTGTAAACTCTTTGCTTAAATGTAAATCTATAATATTAATTAAAGACACTACTATGCATGCATATTTGACCTGTCCATCAATTTGGTTTAAAAGTAAATGCTCAGATCTTCAAAAGCCTGATAGCTGTAATCTGGAGAAATGTGGCTAAACAGCATATACCTGTCCTGCAGTGGGAGCTGGGCCTGTATAAAACCTTTGTAGAATTGAGACACTGGATTGGTAGTCAGTCCTTAAAGGAGAGAAGCTACATAAAATAGTAGGGAAAATATTTTCATTTTTATTTATCTAGCTTAGTCACTATTTTTATGTTTTAATTTACCTTTGAGTCAATGGAGATTAAATTCCAACTGATACAGGATTCTAAATGAATGCTTTCAGTATGGCTTGGTGGGGCTAGTATCTGCAGGGTAACAATCCTTTGGAATCCACCTTTCTGAAACATTTTTACCGAGCTTTTGTGAATATCCCGATGGAAACTATTTCAAGGCTTTTACACTGCATTGTAATCATGAAAGACCTACCTGCCAGACGAAAAATCAGATCTCTCCAAACATCTGGACAGCAATCAAAGAACACTGTTAAGCAGTTGTTCCCATGCCCTTTCCCACTGATTTACTCTTAAAGAAAGGATGCCAGAAAATTCTTTACATATTGGTTTATGTTTCAGGAGTTACAGTAAGCTCCTCCTTTAGAAAATATTACTGCAGTTGCTTATAATCCCATCCAGGAGTCAAACAATGAATGGGTCTGAAATCTAAATGTCTTTTCCCATGTACTTATAGATCACTCACACATGATCTGCTTCCTGTGTCAGTTCAGTTTGGAGATGCTGATGCACACAGAGAATTTACCACTACCCATGTTGTCCAGATAAACACCAAGGCTCCATACTTATTTAATTTAGCATCTCTACTTCTCAGAACCACAAAATAATTTTGTCTAAAAAAGACCTCTGGAGGTCATTTGGTCCAACATCCCTGCCCCACCAGCATGCCCAATTTTGAAGTTAGACACAACTTCCAAGTTAGTTAACTTTTCTCAGGGCATTTCAAACAATTTTACAAGGTTAATCATCATCGTCATTTTCTTCCTTTTAACTGATGGGTAAAGTATTAATGAGGAAGACAAATAACTTTTCAATATCATACAGGTTTGGAACAGAAGGTTGGTTTTTAGCTTCCCTGAAAGGTAATTGAAATATTGCTGTAGATCTGAATGTGGCCAAGATACTATTACTCCAGATCTCATGCCTCCAAGTTTCATACTCCTTTTTTATTAAAAAGGCTGTAAGAGAACTTCAGTGATAAGGACATTCAGTCCACAGGGGGTTTTAATGATAATGTGTTAACAGTAAAAGGGGAGGTGGTGTTTCCTTTTCTATAGTTCTTGTCTTTGTCTTGATTCGTGAAACTGGATAGTGTGTGTAGTAAGAATGAAATTGTCACTGCAGGTTTGTCCTTTACAAGCACAATGCATTTAATGAGCTTCTTCAACATTCTCATGTGATCTAACTGTAAAAGCATTCTATTTTCCAGCTTGTTTGATTAAAAAAAAATCACAATACTGAACTTGCATAACCATGAATGTCCATCTTTAAAACCTTAATTCTCCACCCAGTTACGTTTAGGAGACATTATCCTTCCATGGAGCCTACAAACAAGAACCTCTATAAATATGCCTGCCAGGATTAAAGCTAAAGGTGAGCAGTAACTCTTGATTTCAGCAAGATCTTGGTTACAAATTAACTTTGCTAACGCTCAATGTACAAGGGCTTGTCCCACACGTTGTTTCAGGAAGTGGATCCTGTTGCTGGTCTATGGAGACAGGTGATGTCATTTCTTCAAATTTTTTTGATCGATAAATTCAGAGACTGGTATAATTAAGAGTTGCATGTGGAGAGATTGAAGCTTGTGGATAGAAGGTGAATGGGAAAGCCATTGCATAATCTGATACTTGAAAATGTCTGAAGTCCCAGAAAGGCCAGTATTTGTTTAAATTTTTATTTTAAACATGTTGGAATATGTTTGAAGTCAATTTAGCTAGAATAGTTTAGCTAAGCTAGTAACAGTAGAAGTATATGAGTCAAGATAGTTTAACAGTAGAAACCAGATGGGTTTTCTAGGAAGAGATACTACATTTTATTAGATGAGCTAATAAAACTGTCAAAAGCATAAAAGCTTTTGGGCTCACTAGCCTTTGATACCATGCATAGATTTCAAATAAGTTTTCAAGAGTCTTTGGCACTGATATGAGTAGGACTTCTTTAGTTTGACATGTTGCTATAAGTAAATGACAATACTTTTTTCTTTCACGTTAAATCCTAAAAAACAATTATGTAGGTATTGGCATTCTGTGTGCCAGTTCAGTGAAGCCTGTGAGCATATATATCAAGCTGGCCAAAAATATGTAATGTGTATGATCTATAGAAATCTGCTAATTATAATCCCATTTTGTATGAAGTAGTTATATATTAGGGCTATGGAATGACACCCTCATGAAGACAGGTAAATTATATCAGACCAGTACTTTTATTCTGCGAACATAGCTTCAGGTAAAATCTGTGCTTACAGTTATGTGTACAGACACTACCACCCCCCGACACTCCCATGATATATATGTATTTGGGAGGGAGGAATAGGTTGAGATGAGAGGAACAGTTCTCACACTTGATGTCAGTGTGTATTTCTCATTCTTATTACAGACTTAAGGGATAAGAATCATTCCATATACTTATTAACAGGCTGTTATGCTGCTTCATTACTGCTATGTCTAAAGGATATAACTAATCAAAAGGAATAGGAATGTTTGGGATTTTTTTCTACCAAGGAGTTCTATATGTATATTGACAGAGGACAAGACAGATGTTGCATAAATTCTGCAATGGCAAAAACTATACTGCTGAAAACAGTATATGTAAATACATATATGTTACAGATTAAAGTTTTCATCTCAGAGTGTTTGCTAATTTGTTCTTTCTGTAACACCAATCTATCTTCAGGATTGCTTTTCAGGCAGCTGCACGTGAGCTGCAGAGACAACAGCTGAGATGCATTGAACAACTACCTTGTAATGTCCAGTGAGATGCACCTGTGCACTGCAAACTTCTCTGCCTGGCCTCTGGCAGGTAAACACTTGCAATACAGGAATTCTAAGATAATTCACATGAGACAGCATCCTTGAACTGTAGTTTGCTTTAATTGAAATACATGAAAATAGTCTTGCTGATGGTGTTAGCATGGGAATCGGGATTTGCCGAAGGAGGTCCATAATAACTGCTATAATTAACCAATTATTAAATTAGCATGTTAAAAGAAAAAGAGAAAATGTGATGTTAATATTTAAATCCATCAGATAATCACAGTTAAATGTCCAGCTCTGTATTTTCCCATCAGTAGCTAAATAATAGCACTGTTTTTCATTCAGTGAAAACTGTATTTCAACACAACACTAATATTAAAGTACAAACTGAGGGTTTAATTGAGCAGCAGAAAAATTGTGACTAGTCTATCTTGCAGCATTTGGCCTTTAAAAACCATTATTAGCTCGTCAGTGATGGCAATAGGAAAAATAACATGGTCAAAACAGTTTAGAGGCTTTTTGATTTTCATTTTTGCTTTAAAATAAATTTGAGTTTCACAATGTCTGCAAAAATTGTCCAAGTCCCCGATGTTACAAATATTACTACTGGTCCCATTGAGCATAAATGCTTAGAGGAGTATTTTTGTAGTAGCTAAGCTAGGCAGTGTTTTCCTGTTGCAGAGTCTTTCCTGTGAAACAGAAAAGACGTGTAGAGAAAAAGTGCCAGTCTTTGACTGCAGTTAATGCGCAGGAAATAGTTCTTTGTTGAGCAGTTACAGGATAGAAAATACAGAGTTTATATTTATAGTTTGTAAAACATTGTAAATGCGCACCTTCTCACAACAAAAAAATATTTTAATAGGACCCACCTTTGCAAACCATATGCAAAATGGGGCCTAAAATGCAAATTACTTTCTGCCTGTAATATCCCTTAAAAATTCCTGTATAATACTACACTTTCATTATACATTAACGTTGGTAGTTCAGTACATAGACAGCAACGTGCACAAAAGGCAATTAACTAGGAGCAGGTGAGGACTTTCGTGCATTTCAGAGCTAAGCCACAGATTGTGTTTCAGTAACCGTAGGTGTATATGCTTCGGATTTCCAAAATAAAAGGGGACTCGGTACGACTGCGCTGTCCCCCGAGTTCCCCCCGTCCGCCTGGCGAGGGGCCGCGGGCGGGCGCGTCTTTCTTTCCGCGGGCGCGCAGCCGGAGCGCGCATTGCCCGCATTGCCCAGCACCGGCCGGGAGCCCGCAGAACTGAAAGCAGGTAGAGGCACTTCCTACAGGCAGAATTAAAGAGAGAGAAAGGGAGTTTTCCTCTGATCTCCCTCAAAAACCAATCAGGCCAGATCAGCCAGGCGTTGATTCTCCCTCCGTCCCTCCTACACCTTTTCCGAAGGCCCAATGGCCTTTTCCCTCTGGGAGATTGACTAGAGTCACATGAGCCGCACCAAGGGCAGGTAACTTGGGAAGGGGGAAGGAGAGGAGGGAAAAAAAAAAAAAAAAAAGCCCAGGCTGGGTTTCTGCCATGATGTCAGAGGGAAAGGAACCCACAGCTTGCTAATATCACCTCCCAATCAGCCCCAGGAGAAGGAGATCACCGGGAACAGGTAGAGATGCAAGCTTTCTCCATTTTTTTTTGTCTCAAACACCCTTATCTCCTAAATAGCTCTTTCTCTACTCTTGATATTGTGACTCCTCGTTCGCTCCTTTCCCCTTTGATCACTTGGAGGTAGGGGGTGAGCCTTTGTGGGATTTTTTTTTGTTCTCTTTTTGTGTGTGTGTGTGTGTCTTTTTTTTTTTTCTCTCTTTTTTTTGACCTCTGCTTTTGATTGTAGTTGTTTCCCCCTGTGGTCATGACGGCTTCGCACAGTGACTCTTTGGTGGTGTTGTTTGGGGCAACAGCTGGTGCATATGGGGCTAAACTGGGTTCGGATGAGAGGGAACTAATTCTCTTGGTGTGGCAAGTTGTGGATCTACCCAGCAAGAAGGTATGGCTTGGGGACCCGGGCCGAGGGCGCGTTCCCCGGGCGCAGGGCGAGCAGCCCTGCCCGGCCGCTCGCTGCCTCCCCGGGCCCGTCTGTGCGCTCCACAAACGCACCGAGGGGAGGGAGCGGGGCCCCCGTGCCCGGGGGTCATTTACTGATCGGGTTAGTCACTCCGAAGGCTCCTTTTTGTTCGTTTTAAGGGAAGAAGTAACTTTTAAAGAAAGTTTGGCTGCTTCCACCCCCCTGCCCCGTCTCCCTTAAAACGTCTGTAGCTTCAAATTCGGAGATGACTACGGGCTTTTGAAGGTTTAAAACAAAAAGCTGCCCTCGGTAGGCTCCAAACGTGCATGCTTTCGTGGGAGCTGTCTCAGGGTAACCGTTGGACCCTCTGTGGCCTGCTGCCGGAGGCAATTCTTTTTTTTTAACCAGTGTTGGGTGAACTTTAAGAGAATATTGAATTCCTTTAAATTTTAGGCTGATCTGATAATACGCTCTATTTTTTTCCCCAAAAAAGCCCTATCATAAACAAGAGTCCCTCTAGAGATGGAGGGCTTTGATGAAATAAACATGACTATCAATTTTATGAATAGATTCAGGAAACTGCCTTAATATAGTGTGATCTTCCCTTTGCAGTTAGCACGTCTCACAAAAATCAGTGCTAACTGCAAAAGGTGTCCTATGAAAACCGGCTCTGATTCACTGAAGCAGAGAGCGTGGCTCTCCTGGGTGGGAGGGAAAGAAACCGAGGCAAAAGGTTTCGGTTTGTGAAATCCACAAATGCTTTTTCTTGTTGCGATTGTTATCGGGAACGCAATACTGCACCTTTCTGATTTTACTGCAGTCTGAACACTTTGTTTAAAAGAGCTAATTGGATTGTTCCTAACTTTTGCCCGTAATTTCTTTAATGTTTTTAGGTAGGGGCACTACACAAATCCCTGGTGAAAGCAGACAATTTGGACTTAAGTGACCAGTGTCATGAAGTGACTGGCTTAACAGCAGAGGGACTGGGCAAAGCAGAGCCACTGGACCAGGTTCTTCAGCAGGTGAGGTGCTGCTCTTGGGAGCAGGGGCTAATCAGGGTGAAGCTTGGGGAGAAGATTCAACTGATCTGATAAAAGAATATAGGCTTTAATTTTTCCCTTTCACTTTGAAATCACTAGCAAGCTTTTGTGCTTATTTTAAAGCTAACCCCAAAATACCCTGAACCATTTGAAATGAGAACCCCATAATTCTGTAATGGTTGAGTACAATACCAGAGTACTTGAGCTGATGCTCTAGTCCTTGGAAGATCTGGCTTCTGATTATTTCGATGGGTCTGCTTTTATTCCAGATTTCTCTTACTTAAGCCTTAAAAGAGTAGGCAGATAAGAGCACTACTTAATTTAGCAGTGCTAGTCAGACTTTCAAAATTTAGATGGTATGTTTTAATCTACAGATTCACTGCTGTAATGTATGTTTAAAAACTTGACCTTTTCCAGCTTGTTTTTCTTAAATTTAGTTGAAATCTTCAAAACTATACTTTCTTAAAACATCAGCTGCGCATATTGTGTATCACACTTCTCCAGATGAGCTTAATTACTTTAGTGGGTTGTAAAGTGTTTTGTTTTTTTACAATTTCTGTATTTTGCTCTTTGGCTTGTTTAATATCTCATTAAGACAGTAAATCTGTCAATTTGTATGGTCTACGCGGTTCAAGAGGCCTTAAGTTAGCAAAAAAAGTTTAACGCAACTAGTGTATACATATCCAGTTCCTGAAAGTTTGCTTGCTTTCGCTGTCTTTTCTATACATGAAATGTGCTTGAATGGAAAAATACAATAGTGCATTTTTGTGTAACATATAAAACTCGCTTTCCACACCTTGTCTGAATCATTTGTAGGTGTGTTTCAGCAAGAAACTTGCTTAGGCAGTAGAACAGGTTCATGTTGCTGTAACTCCTGGTGACACAGTTAACTTGGCAGACCAGGTCCTAACCCTCTTTGATACTGAATGGTTAACACTTCACTCTGGAGTATTTTTGGAAATAGAAATGTGTAGATTTTCTATGTCTTAAAATCTGTCAGCATTAAATGCAGATGGCATTTATTCTACTTGCACCAGTTTTGCAGAAGTCCGAGACCAAATGGTGATTTTTTTTTTTTTTTTTTTTTTTAAAGCTTCAAAATAACCCCTGAGAAAATGTGCAGCTGCAGGTTTGATCTTGTCCCAGATCTTGCACTAAAGACATCTGGAACAGCTTAGCCTAGTACACTCTGTTTACCTTTATAACAGACACACTTTAATTATACTCAATACTTTATGAGAGATTGTATCTTATTGCTGTAAATTGCACTGTAGGTGGGTCTGCTTTAGCAAATAAAAGGAAATACTACCTTTGTGTGTAGGTGGGTAGAGACTCTTGAAAAACAACTATTTTTTTCCTTTTTGTTTCACATATCTATGCAACTAAATAATTATTTTGCTGTTATTTGTTGGATGCCGGTTGTGATGTGGCCAGTTCCATCATAGGTCATCTGGAACACACTTGATCTAAGCTCATCTCCCTTCCCCTCTGTGTCCTGACTCCGTGGGAGTTTGGAGAGGGATTAATTCATCCTCCCACTTGCAATGGTGGCAAACAGCAAAATTCCGTATTCTTTAATAGTTTATCCTTTTCTGCGTTTTTGAAGATAAGTCCATTAAATATCTTAATTGCATCTTGTATTGTAAGGATGAGTCAGGTATTTGTCAACACAAACACATTTTTTTTTTCCTCAGTTAAGTGTTTTGATTAGCAGAAGCACAGGTGGGTGAAGTGGTTGTTTGAAAAGGAGGAGGAAGAGGAAGTAGACTTGTACCTTGATTGAGATAGTGTTATGGAGTATGTGAAATTAGCTTTCCACACCCTGTTTGGCTTGTGGTAGAAAATTTGATGATGCAGCTGAAAATTGTTCACTTTAGCACACATCTCAATCAGGTAAATAAAAGTTTTGGTGTTTGCTTCTGGCTTTTGCCTTGGCTTCCCAGTCTCTACATGTAGTGGGAAGTGAGAATCACTAAGCACAAATCCATTGTAACTGTTATCCGGTTCAGAGGCCTCTCCCAACCTCAACCATTCTGTGATTCTGATTCTGTGATTCGTAACTGATAAACAATAGATCAGCTACTGCGGGCATGGAGTTTTTCCACTGACCACAGAAAACCTCCTTCTATTACTGTTTAGTTCACTTTCCAGCAATGATAGATCTACCAAAAGCCTGTAATCTGTGGTTAAGCCTTTACTCTGCTTGTAACAAGGCACTTCAACAAATGATGCATCATTTCGATTTTACTTCATATTCCTACAGTGTTACATTTCACATGACTTACTGCTTGAGTTTGTCTTAAGTATTCTAAAACAGGATTCCCCACCAATATATTTTTTCTGTGTCATTTTACAAAGTAAGGTTCTGCAGCACAGTGTCCCCAAATAACCGAGCTGTTTGCTGCAGTGTATGTTCTGTATGCTTTGCTGCAAGTTTTTAAAACTGTACTTGTCCAGGGTAACAAGTATTTGATTCCACAGATGCTACTGCATTTATGGGATCCAGCTATATTTTCTGATGGTCATGTGCAATGTTTTGATAGTTATGTTTTGGGTGGGGAGGGAAGATCCTGGTCATGTACGAATATACGGGAAATAATTACTTGAAGTCATAAAACGTGTGCCTTTTGGAAGCAGTCTGCCTAATGTGTTTAGTTTGAAGTGGCATTAGTTACTTATCTCTCTTGGACCAATAATGGGGAGTTACAGCTGCTGGCTGAGCTGTGGTGGTGGAGTTGCAGAGAGCTTCTGAGCAGAAAAATGTGAGGGCTTCTTTTAACAAAGTAAGTAGGAGATCTCTTGTTCAAGTGTTTGTTTGGAACGTCCTGAGCCTGTGATGTAAGCCTCTAAACACGCATTACCTACTACTTACTAAAGGGAGTAGTGTCCTGTGTTTCTTCCTGCATCACTGGGGCATTCTTGCTGGGTTTCGTTGTTCGAATCTTCAAATCACAGGACTGGCTTATTTAGCATGTTATTTATATTTTCCTAAATAACTGCTGGATCTTTGTGGTTTCATGGTTTCCAAGCTTTATGAGAAAATTGTTTTCAGGTTGCTCTCTGAAACCTTGCAGGAATGGAAGCTTGCTTTTAAAGAGCAAAACCGAAATGAACTTTGCCTTTCTTTCAGCCCCTTTACTCTGTCATCAAAAAGCTGACATCTTCTTGTGCTTCTCTGACTCTAGCCACAGGGGTTTCAAGTTAAAAATCGAATACGAAGTTGAAAGTGTTGTGGATTTCTTAATCCTTCCCATACAGAAAACCAGGCTGAATCAGCATGACTTGCTTTAAGACATGTTGCTTTCCTTTTGCAAGGCAATATTTGCATGTCTCCCTGACAAAGGATAAGTCTAAGAAAAGCTAATAATTTTGGAGAGCTGTCTGCAGTATTTAGCTGTAATTACCGTCTTACTTTGAATGGTATACATTAAAAGATCTAATGAGAGCTGAATCTGGTTTTGGACATGGTGAAATCATCCAACTTTAATCTACGGATAGCCGTTTAAGTGAAATTGTTTGAAAGGCTGTCCTAGGCTTCCTGATCTTTCATTGCATTGTACATTAAATCCAATGCATCAATGAGAGATTAGATTCATATTCTTAAACACAGAAAGACAAGGCTGGGCCTCTTTCCCCCGCTCCTAAACTATGCACAAATTGAAAATACAGAGGGGTTGCCACTTCATCTGGTGATAGCAAGTTACCAGTTCTCTAAAGCATGTTTGGATGCCTATTGATCATCCAGCTGAGCTGCAGGTGCAATTTATTTTCTCACATATCAGCAAATTCAGCAAGACACAAGCTGGTTAGATGAGCCTTTGGAAACAAATGGGATGGGGAGAGAGGCGGAAGAACCCGTGAATTCCTCTAACCTGATAAACCGGTTACGACTTTTTTTTTTTAAGAGAAACTTGTTCTGCCACCTCTTCACAAAGTGCTAGCAGAAAGTTTTCTTGGCTTGCTTGCCGGCTGTCACAACTTCGTTTTGGATAAATTATTGTTTTAATACATATATTTTTAATACACCTCTGAACTTTTAGACTGCAGAAGAAAGTCTGAAAATGCAGGGTGTTGTTCCGATTTGCAGTTTTGGTTTGTGTTTGTTTTTTTAGTCTTGTGATTGGTCTTCCAGCTTCAGATTATTTGATGGCTGCATCTCAATAAAACTCCTAACAGAGTCTGTATTTTGGAATATTTGCTGGGTCTGAGTTCTGAAGTTTTGGAGCAGGCGTTGGGCAAACCTTTGCAAGTGTTACTGAACAGGCTGTTCTCTCCACAACAAATACTTAGGGCGTAGTTTCACAAGATTTGTCTTCAGCAGTGAAGCTAGCTTCTTTCTTGCCCCTGCACTGTGCTTTGCCATCTTTTTGTTGTGTCAGGAAGCTCTTTGTGAAGCTGTGCTGTAAACAGGATCACTGAAATGAGCAGGTAGGGTGGGAACTTCTAACCTGCTTTGCTGTCCAAGCTCACATCCCGTGAAACTACACCCTTTAATTTTATTTTCATGATCCAACATGTTTGACGGCGATACTAGCTTAAGGTGTTTCTGCCCCTGCATCATGTTCTCGAGCTGCAGTTGTATGCAGACTTTTTAGTGGCACCTTTCGCTCAGGTAGGTGCTGCTACATGGACCTCCCACCCCTGCGTTCTACCAGTACAAAAGTCTTTGAGGCTGCATGTTAAACTGGAGCAGCCCTGTCTGATGTACAGGGTGGCAGGTGAGGTCGTTTTTCTGAGGGCAGCCGCAGCACTGAGGTGCGGACATGCAGTGTGGGTGAAAGGAGAGAACCATTTTAAGACAGGCTGGCCACCAAGCAGTTTGCATTGTGAAACAGTGCCCTTGGGTTGGTATCAGCAGTGAGCACTGAGGGTTTCCTGACAGACACAAGATGTCCTTCAGGTTGTCAGGGCAGGGAAGTCATAAACTCCTGCTCTTACAGGAGGGCTGAGTATACTGTGTGCATATAGCCTTATGCAAGGTTCTTACTATGTATGAACATATAATAGCTCCCAAGTTCCATTGATAAACACAATTTAACCAATGCTTATCTATGTTTGATACCTAATATTGCAATATTGTCAGTCTTTGTTGTGGGGAATTAAGGATGTGCTGATGCTTCCTGTAGCTGCAGGCTGTCACAGCGTGGGATTTTTATTTTCTTTAACCATGAAAATGGATGGCTAACTCTTGTTTCAGAACCCTGGTTGTAATTCTGTTGTTGACGGTACAAGTAAACCAGCTCTCACTATGTTGCGATTGGAACACACAAATCTGTTCTCCTAAAAACAGGGAAGAGTTAATACCCAAACAGTTCTTCTGCTACATATACAATATATGTATACATGAATATACTTGTGTAGATCATGTGAACATATTTGTTATTGGCAGCATTTGTGTTCTGCTACGTTCTGTGGAAAAGCAATAACATTAGCTTCTCTGGAGGCTGCAGTACTTTCATCTGAATTCCTCAAGTATTCTCTTAAACCTTGCTTTGTTCCTGTATTTAGGTGTATTTCATTTCAGAATGAATGGAGAGTTAGTTAAAGAATTTGTCTATTCTTTGATCTGGAAGCCTAAAAATGTGGTAGTCTTGGCTAGCTGGGTTATTGTTTTCTCTTAAAATTGGAAGTGCCAGTATTTGTTAGAAATGAATAATTTGGCCCTGTGGTTTGAGGATAAGCCTGAGCAGACTTTATGATAACCGACTCTGCTGCTTGTTCTGGTGTTCTGGTGAAGTTAAACAGTAACATTAAATCTCTTACCAGGTCTGGATGGATTAGCATATATAGAAAAATAAACTTTGCTATGACCTGTCCAGAATAGCTTGAAATGCCTGCATCGTGTTGTGCAGTGTTAGAAAACTGTATCACTAGCATATTTGGATGTTCTCATAGCTATAATACTACACCCGAATACTTGAATTTCTCTTAAAATTGTACTTGCAGCTTTTTTTAAGTCATTGTAAGACACTAAAATGTGAAGTAGAAGCCTTTTAATACAAAGATTGCTGGATTATGTGATCCTCAAAGACTTTGAACTTCTTTTCTCAAACTTGGTGTAAGTAGCTACTGAAAAAGTCACCAGAAATGAGTTAGAGAACTATTGTCAGGGTTTTCAAAAGTGGCTGAGAAATAATAAATGACAAATAAAGGACTTGTATTCTACCGTTTTGACAATACACATACATGCAGTGCTTCTACCAGTTCTTACACGTTAACATGGAAATGGGTTAGAAAACTTTCTGTGGATGCTCTGGATTTTTGTACAAACTTCCGCTGTTTCCCTCTTCCTTGGGTAGCATTTTATCTGGTTCTTATCACAGCCTTTGAAAACATTGCACAGTTCTTGCATCAGCATGTTGGTTTACTTAGAATTTTTTCCTTTTTTTGGGGGGTTGTGTGTTTTTTTGTTTTGTTTGTTTGGTTTTTAATCCTTATATGCAGAAGGTCTTGGGCAGCTGAGTGCTGCTAAACAAGGGGGCAACATCTCTGTCAATGTATTGCAGCGCTTCTTTGCTGAACTGTTTGGTTTAAGAGTGGTGCATAGATGCTGGAATTGATATTCCTAGCAAAGCAGTGTTGTGGACAAAACTAAAAATGCTAATTGAGAATTTTTTTTAAGCAACTTCCATTACTTACAAAAGGTCAGCCCTGTTTTATTTTGTAATTTCTATGGTTAAAATTGGAACCTTTATGTGTCTCTGTTAGAAACTTAATTAGTAATTCTCCCTTTTTCTCACATTCCTGTCTTATGCCATCTCCTGTCTGCTCTGGAAAAGCGTTTTTATTCATACGAATTGCTGCTTTTCATAAAACTGCAGAAATATCATATTGTTGTTTTCCTCCATGATCAATTTGTGTTAGCTGCAACCTTATTTCAAGAAAGGAAGAAAATACTGATGCTCTGGAAGGCAGCTTATTGTGCATGGCTTAAGGTACTGAATCAGAAGTAATACTTGCTTTACAAACCATTTTTTAGTGCTTTACTTTGAGAAATCTGTGTTATGTTCTTTAGACTGTTCACAGCTTATTCCAATATACTTCTGTACAAGAGCTCCTGTTCCTGCTTTGTTTATAAACAGCTGCTTTACTCATCTGTCCCTCATTCATTTAATCCATATGCTGCGAAGGCAGATGTGAGTTATAAGTATTACACAAAAGATATTGGGAATTGAAATTTAAGTGCTCACTACTTGTGATGAGTAACAAAACAAGACCCAACCCCACCACTTCTCCCGAACTTCAATTTAAAAATATTTTCATTTTTCTTTGCCCCACTGCCTTTCTTTGTAGAACTGCAGTGGGTAGGGAAGGGCAAAAAGTGTTGAGAAATGGGTGTTGTGATAGCACTCAAATATTGGAAAGAAACTTAATTTCAAGATTAAGAAATAGTTGTATTCTTTTGCAAATCTTGGCTCGTGATGATTTTGGACACCTGTTAGTTTAAAAGGTTTTATAATCTCTAGGGAAGTCTCCGAACTGTGTTATCATTCTTAATGGAAATCAAAACTAGGTAGTGGTGTTGCCATTCTCTGGCTCTAATTCTAGAGAAATTTAAGCATGTGCTTTAATGTTACAATGAATTGTGTAGATGTTTGCAGTGGTGAAATTAAATGTCTTTACTGATAAGTAATTCTGTTGCAGTGAATTGTGCTAAGAGTAAAGTAGAGCTATGATATGCAATTTGGAAAATAAAAGTGCAAAAATCACTGTGGAAGTTTTGCTTTGTAAGCAGATCTTGTAGCTGTGTACTTGAAACTCTGAAACTTAATTTAGGAGTCCTTTGTGGCTGAAGAGGGACACAAAACAGTGTGTGACACATCAAACCTCTCGAATCAAGTAACTATTGGGTTGCAGGGGGATGCATGCAACTTTGAGAACTAGAAAATATGTAGTAGTCACAAGATATGACTATGATGGTTTTGGGGTTTGCTTGTTCACTTGAGTGTATTCTCCAATGTTATTTCTGACAGAGAATTACAGTGTTACAGGATTAAATTGGTTTATTATAAAGCATGTGAAATGGCACCATGTAAATACGAAGTGCAGGAGACAAAAACTGCTGCTCTTGTGGTGTGCTTAAAGAAACAAAATATAAATCAGCTTCCTCTTCCTATAAACCTCAGATGCTGAGAACTGATCACAAGAAGCTGTGTGACCTGCTTCATATTCCAGAGAACTCGTATCAAGTCTTTCCAGTCATAATGAACTTACTTGGGAAACAAGAAGCTACCTGAAAGAGAGGGTGTAGTTCTATGAGAGGAAGCAACATCTAAATAATGTCACCATTTTAATGTCACTACTAGTGGTGGTGTTCTCTATAGGGCAGGACTGAATCCCTTGGAAAGCCCAGTGTAAAATCTGATCTTAGCTGTGAACTGCCAAAATCTTAGCGATAATAATTTCTTACTCTCATTTTTCCTTTTCTCGATGTAATCAGTCCCTGATACGTGGGGTTGCTGCCCTAATCTTTGACTTCAAAATTTTGGAGATTCAAGGCAAGCTGATTTAGAGATTTAGTTCCACTCTCCTTTATGTTTTTGTGAAAGGATGTTGAACAAGAAAGGGTAAGCTCCCCATTTCTGAAGCAGAGTAGAGCCAGTTTATAGAAGTTCGACATTTTGCCGATATCTTTAAGGGTTTGAGCAAGGATCACTTGATTCTTATATATGCAAAGATACTTCATGGATCTCAAGGCTGTTGTTCAGGAAACTCCATGCCTATGGCATTCTTAAAGCCTAAGTTTAAAGGAGAGGCAGGAGTTTGAAAGAATGTTGAAGGAAACTGAATTGTTAGAGCTGTCTTCTATTTGTCTCTTCTTTTTATTTTCCTGGTTATTACTACAAAACCAACCAGAAAAACAGCCCAATAGTAAAAAGATGCTTTAATTTTGCAGGTATTGGCTGTTCTCCTACAACTGGTTAAGCTTGCACTACAAACAATGAGGTAGTGTTGAGTAAATAGAGCAGTACCATGCATTACAGTCAATAGAGCCAGTGCTAAAGATCACATTGCTAATGAAAGTTTGTCCTTGAAACAGAGGTAAGAGGGAGTGGGGGAGGTATAGGACACTGAGAGAGAGCTTGTGCTTAAATCAAGACTTTAGGAAATGTTGCAGTCAGAGTATGTTAATTAAAACCTGGCGTTTGGAAAGTATATTCAACCTTGTCTTTCAGGCCGTAATGACTTGCTCTGAGTTGAGCTGATAGCAAGAAGCCTGGGAGGAGTGTGAGGCACCATTGTAATCCTGCTTGAAATATAGGTAAAAGGTTGACAGAGTATGGATTTTTTGCATTACTAATATTCAGTGTTTCCTGAAAGATTTATCTTTTGCTTAAAGACAGACTCGTGAATAATCTACACTAACAAATGCTAAGGTTCTGCAAGATATGTGCCTTTTTTGCATGATTTTGTTGGTTTTGATAGCTAGTGGCCTCTTTCATACAGATTAATTTAAAGGTGAAAACTTACTTTATCTCAGTGTTTCCTTATTTAGCAGTTTCCTGACATAATATAGTAGTAAAGTCAGTCCAGAAACTGTGATTCTTATGTTGCTGGACTGGGGTGCTTTATCTTACCCAAGTCTAACTTGAAGTAGCTTATTTGTGGAGTACTCTGCATATTTCAACACTCTCTTATTAAAACAGATTGTGCTTCTGAAGATAAAAGCTGTGACCTGATTGCTGTGACATTTAGATGGCCTGAACTCATGGTCTTGCCTTTTATGCTTAATGCATTACCTGAATTAGATTCTGTAGATACCATAGCTGGAAAGCGTGCAAATAATCTGATGTTGCAAACTTCCATCTAAGAAATAATTAATCAAAAATGGTCATAACATGCTTAAGTGGCATGGCTTGGACAGATCTTTGTCTTGGCAGAATGTTAAATTTTTGCATTCTTTCCTAGGAAGAATTAAGACTTTTAGTTAGCTATTATTTACTTTGTAGCAGAAAGACCCAGGCCCAATTAAAATAAGCCAAAGAAAGAAACAATGTGGAAGCTTCACCCTTACGATGATTTATCACAGTCCTGAGTCACAATGTTCTGGTTTTATGCTCTACAAACTGCTACTGGACAGGCAAAGCATGACAACTGTTGCTCCATTTCTGTATTTTATATTCTACCTGTTGCTGAACCATGCTTAAACAAACCTATTTTTATGCAGAAAATTAACTGTAGGCTAGTGTCATCTAAGCGTAAAGCTTCCTTATTTGATTCTGAAGGAGTATGATGAATTTTAAAGTACTTTGCTATGTTTTGCTGAATGGAACTAGAAGAGTACCTTCCATGTTTCTCCCCTGAACTCTTACAGTCATTAGAAGAGGTCTGTTGACTGTTGTTGGACCTCTCCTCAGGAAAGAATATAAAATTACGACAAGGTTAGTAGGTAGTAAGACGCAGCACAATGGACTTGAGAAGAAGACAGTCTACAGTGCCTGCAGCTCAGTGGCACATCCTGCGTCTCCTTGAGACTGAGGAGAGCAAACTTGCTCTTACTCTTGCAAATTCCAGAGCTGGATGGAAACTCTGGCTGGTTTTTGGTAACATGTAAATATTTCTCTCTCTCTCAAGTACACTTACGGTGGCTGTTGTGATTGATTACTCGTTCAGTTATTTAATACAGTTTATAGTACCTCAAGAGGCATAAGGTTATAGGTAACTTGACTGGTCGTATTGAGCCCAGTTACATTGTGTGTGGCATGCTGGAAATGAAAACCATGCTTTTGTCCGACCTAGTCTTCAGTCACTAAATAATCTTGGGCATTGGTGTTCAGTAGAGCAAAAAATTGCTTTCCTTTTAGGAGAAATCAAACTGGCAATATTGTTTTTGAACATTTCTAGTGAGTGGGCCTCGGCTGCCTCCATCATCTTCTGCAAGTTTCCCCTGCAAAGAAATAAAACCAAGGGGCAATTTCTTTTCATGTTTGTGTTTGAATAGTATCTAAATACAGTAATTTTTCCTGTATTGCTAGAAAGGGGAAAAAAAAAAGCTTAAGTTTGTGGCTGCACTGTGGCTTACACTTTTTTTTTTCCATGCGACAATTTGAGTACAAGGTCACCATGTATCCATTATCAGCTGTGTGGAATAGCAGTTAACAGATGAACAAAGGCAAGGGCTTACTATAGGATTCCCTGTTTAAAAAGTTACCTAGCACAATAAAGGGTTATCATACTTGTAAATACTGCTGAAATGCAGTCTGTGCACCTCCCAGTGGTATTGACATGCTTTAAATTCCTTCATTGCGTGGATAAGGTTGACATTAACACCAGGGTCTGGAGAGTGAAGGAGCAGAAAACTGCCCATGGAGAGTGTTGTAAATAAATGTGAAACCCTCATGGATGTAGGGTCTGAGGCATGAAGTCCAAGTGAAAATACTTCCCGAAGTTGACATGTTATGGTATGGGGTGTGGGTGGGTGTGTGTTTTCAAGCTTTGTATAACAAATCCATGGCTTCTTACTCTTGAGATTTCTCATGCTATGTTAAAGCCTGCTAGTCCTAAGGGAGATTTCAGGGCTGCTGGACGTTTGGTTTTCAGTGGTGCTCCAATCTTGCTTATATTCTGGTGACAGAAAAGTTCTGTTAATCAAATTTGGCTGCATCTCACCTCTTGGATTCCTCCCCCAGACAACACATTCTTCCCTGAACACTCAAGCCACCCCCACATATGTACACTATGGTGGCATTGATATGATGATCTTTAGTGTAGCTTTGGAGAGAGTCTACATAGATCAGAGAATCACACAGTAGCTGAGATTTGAAGGGAGCTATAGTCCAGCCCCTGAAAGCTTGGTCAGCTGGAGCACCCTACCGAGGACCAGGTGCAGTTGGGCCTTGAATGTCTCTAAGGATGGAGGCTCTGCAACCTCTCTGGGCAGCCTGTTTCAGTGTTCAACTGCTGGAGATCTCCTTTCAAGAACTGCATCTGCAACCACGTAATTGGTTTTGGGTGTTCTCTGGCAATAAATTGTAGAGAACTTTCTGTCAAATCACGCTTCGAGGCAAGAACTGCAATATCTTTTCCTGTTGAAGCAGAACTTGGAGTAGAGAATATTCAGAAACACCTTTTTGGAGTAATTTGTAATTTGTTTTCCATGCTTCTCTTAGCTGAAAGAAGACATTATATGCTCTATGCTACAAGCAAAGATTGACTTGCACCAGAAGCCTAAAAGACACTGTAAAGCTCTAATGTAGCAAATTACAGTGATGTCTAATAAGTAATAATGATTTGGTTTTTGTAACACAAGATTGGATATCATACATGGTTATAAATAGTATGACTTTAGTCAAAGCATGTGTGATGTACATTACAATGTGGTAGTATATATGATGTTAATATGTGAAGTATGTGGTCTCGTTGCTAGGAAAGCTGCAATTAGAGAAGTTTAACATCTCTTTCCATTGAAAATTCACATATGGCAAAATGTGAGAGCATGCACAAGAGTGAACTCTGATATTTCTGGATTGAGAAAGAAGTGCTTGATGTGGTTGCTACTTAAGTTGTTTCTGCAGCATAAAACACTGCTATATATGTGCAAGTCTGTATAGATCTTTTAGTATGATTTATTTGTTTTGGTAAAATGTATTCAATAGTTGATCTGACAGAGTATGAGCTGTAGTTCTCAAACTTCACTATGCTAATAAAATGTAACAAACTTAAGGACTTAAAATGTTGTGAAATATAGTGAATTTTAAAAATAATGTTATAAATTGAGAAAGTCTGAATTGTTAGATGTGCAAACATGAAAATTCAGCTGATGTGATTAGATTATTTAAAATATGATTTGTCACTATATATAATTCTATACATAAACATATGCATGTGTACACAGAGATACCTACATCTGTATATTAGAGTTGTCTGCCTGTAACAGTTTCTGTGCAGCTTTCTGCCTTTTTGTAGTAATAGTTAGTGGAGGAAGTCTCTTATGTAGGTAAAATAATTTATGAAAGAGATCTAAAAGAAATCTCTGGCTTCTGCTTTGCATGGAGATGTGTGCTGGTCTGAGTGGAAAGCTATTCTTGTTTGTTTGTTTAATGAATATGGAAAACAAACAAACAAACAACAACACATGTAGATAATTTTCCAGGTTTGAGCGAAAGAGATGTAAACAGTTCACATTTGTGTGCCTCACATAAAAATTTTTCATCTCAAACAGTTTATTTTACAGATCTGTGGAGTATATTTTCACTTTCTCTAGGACAGTTACATATTAGTAATATGAGTTCTTCAAGCTCAAGGGAATATACAGGAATACATGAGCCTAGATCAGTCAAAATAACATTTATTCTAAGTTATTTCGGAAATTTTCTTTTTAATAATGACCAAAAGAGGTCACTCCTGAATAAGTTGTTGTGGGTTTTGTTTGTTTGCTTGTTCTTGCAAAAGGCTTATCTAGAATGTGAAGCCTATTCAAATCCTTTTGACAAGCTTTATCCCCAATCAAGTATCATCTGTCAGTCTAGCATCTTAATTTTTTGCTGGACCAGGTATGATTTGTCCTCCCACTTAAGTCTGAAATTGGCATAGAAGTCAAAACGAACCATTTTTGATATGGTGATTTGGCAGAAACTAGATCATGTATTCATGTGTAATCAGTGAATTGTTATCTCTGGGCAATTAGTAACATGCCTGTCAAATTGATTTGAAACCAGATCTCCATGCCATGGGGACCATAATTTGTGCAAAGAATGTTGATAAATCTAATAACTCATCTATCTACTTGGGAATAGATGCATGTCTAGCTTAAGTGTGGACTACAAGCCAAGCTTCTTTCTGGATTCTTGTTATGTTTTAGCATAACATTCCAGACCTTGTTAAATTGCAAGAAAGCCTTTAATTCTGAAGCTTTGTGAATAATTTTGTGTCTTGTCTGGTGCCGTTAGCTGTGGTGGGTCAGTAGGGCTAAAAGAGGCAAAACAGAGAAACTTTGTGCGTTGCTAAAGGAAAGGATCCCATTTTGAAGAGGCGCTAGGAGGTGCTGGAGATCTGATGAGTAAGAAACAGCCACATTTTCTGTTATTTCTCAGGGGTCAATTAAAGAGAGAATCCCCCAGAGTATCTTGGTGTTTCAGCAATGGTTCAGCTGCCAGCTTGGATGCATTCTGCAACTCAATTATCTCAGTATTTCATTACCACGCTAGGCACAGATACAGTGCAGATGCAGTGGCCTTTCTCAAGGATGAGAGCTATTTTTAGTTGGGGAAATGGGAATATCCAAATAGCCAGAGGTTTATTTTAGTGCTTCGTGCATCGTAACTATAGAAGGAGCTTAATGAGGAATTCTTGTTTCTCTAAGATCCACAGCTTTGTTCAGTTACAGTGAAGGCAACACGAAGGGGGCTGTGTCATTTCAGCCACTTGGGATTAATTTGCAGAAAACACAGCAGCTTGTGCTGGCTTCCATCCAGCTTTGCTGCTGGCGAAACACGTCGCTGCTCTCTTTGTACTCTCAGCTACATGACCAAAATCCAGTTTAGCCAGTTTTTCAAACTGGTGCTCAAACTCTGTCCTTCCCTCTCGCCGCCTTTTCTCTAAGAACTGTTGTAGGGTTCATGGAAGTGAATGTATGGAGCAGCTTGTTTCATTCTTCCTCTTCTCTCCATTCATTTTTTTTAATCTCAATATTGAATTATTGAACATGTTCCTTTAAATACAGAGTGATTCATCAGAGCTCTGCTAGAGAGACTGACCTGGTGGAATAAGCAATAAAGGGTGGAGGGCGATGCCAACACACTGTGGTTCTTGCAGTTGAAATGAGGGCTGGTTGCAAGATGCAAATGGGGGTAATTAATGCTCTGTATAACTCTGTTGCTATGGAGCAGATTAGCAGGGGAGACATGGGGTGTGTGATCTTGGAGGAAGTCTGAAGGTGGGGCAGCTTTGCATGCTGGAGTGGGGCGTTCTGCAGAGGGCAGCAGGAACATGAAGAACGGGGTTAAATAGCTGAGGAGGTTTTTATTAGCAGAGTGAAGGAGATGTGGATGGAATTTATGAAATGACAGAGTTGTGGACAGGTTGTTCAACATGTGAGACAGAAATATGTAATGTGAATCTTGCACTGGTCTCAACTTGTCCTTAGCTTGCTACATTTGGGTGTATGCCGGTTTGAGGTTGTTTTTTGAGATGCTGCCTGAAATTCATAGTGCGAAAAAGGAGGCTGAAGATGGTTTTTCTGCAGGAACCCTGAATTGCTTGGCTAATATTTCAATGTCGCTTTATAAACACATCTTATAAACACATCTGCACTGGTTGCTTTAACTTATTTTGATACATGTGAAAGGCTGTATCTATTGTCTGAAAGACTTAAGGGTCCTGTGTAATCTGTAGTAACAAGAGCTGGTCCACTATGCTTTTCATACTTAACCTTTCCAGAGTTCGGACATATCTCATGTAGATGAAAGAAGCCCGTTCATGCTGATCTCGGATATCTGTCATTCCTCTGTGGCAGTGGTAGGCTTGCTGTTTTGCCCCTTCTTCTCCTAGGTGAATCTCGTGATTCACACTTTGCTACCCTCCTCACTTAACCCATGCAACAGCTAAGCTGTTTTGGATCAGAAGGATTGCTTTTGTCTCCTGGCTATTCTTCCCACACTCCTTTTGCCCTCTTCTGGAGCAGTACACCCCAAAGTTTGAAAAAGGCTGGTTTTAAAATAGAAGTTTCTAAATAAGCACTCAGCAAGGCCTGCCAACCTCGTGGCATTTTATCTAAGGCACTGGGAGCTGCTAGCCTCTAGTAAGAAAAGTAGAGAATTGTTTTGACATGTTGATTGTCCTATTGGAAAGGAGTTTGCAATGTTGAATGTCATCACTGGCATTTAATAAATATGCAGTGTGAATACAGTTAAAAATAAATGCTGCCTCTTGTGCCTTTAAACTTTAGTACCCTTGGAGTATTGGGCTTATGGGTGTCCTTATGCAATAATTCACGCTTCTTGATGTCTTCTCACCAGGACCTTCTGAAAATAGCTGTGTTGTGTATTTGTCTTTTCAGCTGTACCTTGTGTGGGGAAACACCATTGGAAAAATGTGAATATTTCACTGCAACAGCCTTGATATTTTTTTTTTTTTTTTTTACCAACTTGACTTACACCATTTGGCCTGAGCATTTCCTTCCTTGTCCAGACATTATTCTCCTTATGTTGTCTAACTTGGTGAAGGCTTTTTGAACTGCAGTTCTTATGTTTTATTTGTAAAGCAGGAGGCTGCGTACATTTGCTGCTTCCCTCAGATTGTGTGTGTTGGATTTCTTCTTGTATCTGATCAAAATAGCTCCCTAATTGCACTCTTTATATGGGCTCTTGTGCATCTTCAGAAGCACACGGTACAAAGTCGAAGGTTTGGGGAGTGTTTTATTACTGTTCATCAGTAAGACTCTGCTTCCTTTTGGCAATAATCCATGTCTACCTTCTGGAGGCTAATTCCTATCACCGTTTCCAATCCCTTTTTACAAATATTTGCTCTTTGCTGTGCCCAAAAGCTAAACCAGAAAGTAATAAGGTGCTGCATTTAGTAAGAAGGCGATTCTCCTCACATCTGTTATTGTGGTGAGAATACTTGTTTCTGGCCTGTGACTGTGGCAGTCCCCAGAACTGCATTTCTGAAGTGGTTCCTTTTGAGTCCTCTGGAATTTTCGTCTTTTTTTGGTGTTTACACATCAGCTGAAGTATTTTGAGCACACTCAGATCTCAGTTTTCTGACTCTATTCATCCTTAAACAATGACTTGCTTTATAGCCTCAGGTTCTTCAAGACTTCAACTTGTGGCAGGAACACAACCTGAACTAGCAATCAGGAGAAAACTGGATTTCTGAATCTGCAGGAGTTTGGGTTGTTTGATTTATTGATTTATGTATTTATTTTCATAGGACCATTTGTTGTTGGTTTTGTGTGTTTCGGTAGTGTGCAAAGAATCACATTGTTTCTGGGGGGGATATTTCACCCTTCTTAAAGTTTCAAATATCTTCCGTTTGATATTAAATAACTTCATTTTAGAGATATATTGGTATCTGTATATGTATGTAAATGAAGCAGTTTGCACAAGATGCTCGTGTAAGTGCCTCCACTAGTACAGCATTCTGAACTGCAAGTAGAAGTGGAGCACTGGTTAGCTGCCCAAGCCTAGAAAAGGGCCTGAACTGGATTTGGGCAGTTATTTTGAAATGAAGCCTGGGTAATGGTGTCTCTGCTCCTGCTAAGTCGTGCTTAAGGCAAGATTTCTCCCGTGTGGGGCCTTGCCTTTGGGACACAGGCGCTGCAACATTTGTTCACACAGTGAATGCTGTGTAGCTGTGCAATCAGATCCTTAGGACTTCATCTTTCCTGAGCAGAGGCTGTAACTATGTAAAGTGTCACATATTGATAAAACACCCCAGCCCTCTGTTCCCCCCATACACAGGTTAGAAGACAGCACAGAGATATTGTCTGAGTTTCAAGTCAACTTGTAATTTGCTTTTGGGGGTGGTTGTTTTGGAGTCATAAGCTATTGCTGAGAGCAGTGGGTGGCTACTGCATCGTGATGTTAATTATTGCTTTGTTTGTGATGTGATGCTTTCCTGGGAGGGAGTAGCAAGAGGGAAGCTTAGAATAATTATAGTTGTCCCCTTGAAAGTTAGCTAACAAGCTACTATTTACTGATTTGATACATGTTGGTACTATAATGCATGAGCTGACTATTACAAGCAAGGACTTTAACGCTGGTATGGAGTAATAAAAGGCTAGAAACTGTTGTATAAGGATGGAAAATAACATTGAACGAGACACAGATGGAGCCCTTTCCTCCCGAGAATTAACCTGTTGGGGGTTATCCATCTTACATATAGGGAATAATTTTATTTTATCTAGTGTTTGTGACACTGTACCTCTGCCAAGAACTTTTAGTGACTTGGACCCAACTTGCTTATAATTTCACTTTTGAAGGTATTAGACCACAATTTGTTGGTTTTTTTAGCTTATAACTTTTGAAATATTAGTAAATTCTGGTGGGTAGCCTTTTTCTTTTTGAAGTTCAAACTATAAAAACAATATTATTAAGGACATAACTGAAGTCAAAAGTGCCACAGATGAGTAAAGGCTATTGCAAAATCAGTATTGTGATTGATCTTGAAAGGTTTTTTTTCTTTCTCAAATATTTCATAGCTTTTATTATAATTATTTCAGACTTTGAACATTACCATTATAATACCTTTCATATGAACTCATAATTTTGCCACTTTGTCCTAATTGTTCTTTTTACCATACTGCTGGTGTTCTTATTTTCTGTTCTGCAAATGCATATAGTTTCTTTGCCTGCCATTATCAGAATCCCACGTCTGTTCTCCATCACATTTTTTCAAAAACTATTACAAAATGCTGAATTACTTAACACTTTTTTAAAGTGTTTTAATAATGGCAACTGCTTGTATTATGGAATTATCTGTATCAGTCAGTTCAATGAAATTTATCACTTTATTTTTCAGTTTAGTCAGCTTGTATCCAGTGATTTGAAAGTACTTGGAAGGAGCTCTTACACACTCTGCAGCGATGGCCAGTTACTCATTCGACAAGTCCTCCACCCAGAAGCATCCAAGAAGGTATGAGATCAGAACTGATGCAGAAGGGCAGTACTACGCTTTAAGGACATCGAAGAAAATAGCTTATGTGGGTTTGAGATGAGCAATACAATTCAGCCTTGGGAATCCTTAAGATGATCCCCACCCTGTCTCAACCCTGTGTGGCAGAGAAGTAGTTCTTGGCACTTGCTCTTGGAAGTCAGCTACAGTACTTGAGGACTCCCAGATGAGTGTAATGAAGAGGAGAATTAGGAAAGACGGGATGGAGACAGGAACAATACAAGTACTTTGAATTCTGTGTCTTAAGAAATGGAAGCAAATGTACAGGCCTAACGTCAGCAGAGGAGATGGAGAACTATTGCGTTGTTTAGGCTTGAGTTAAACCACAGGTTCTGTGTGAAGCCATGGGTTTCTACCAAGATCCGAAACTGGCAGGAGCCCTGTGTCAATGTCCTGTAAACACACAGGCAGTGACTTGCCCTGGAGAATGGCAGTGGTTCCCCATCTGCATTTACTCAGTGCTGCAGCTTATTTGCTGCTCCCACACGAGGCAGCAGTTTCCCCTCTGTTCCTGCAAGGGCTCAGGGCTGGCTGTGGTGCCCAGGGGCGAGAATCTTGCCTTTGCACGGGGTGGTGGCTCTTGAGTGAATCTGCTGGCGGGGTCTGCAGGAGCCCCCCCAGGAATGGGAGCTGCTGACTGATCAGTTGGGGTTTTTGTCTCTATGTAAGGCTATTGGCTCATGCTGAGTTTCTACAAATATTCGTTTGGCATTTGTGTTATTTAAAACATAACAGTGTGACTTTTTATGAAAAGCGCATGCTTATGTAGGGATGAAGCAATTAAGGAAACAGGAATTATATTTAACTTTCAAAGATCATAGTACTTTTTTTTTTTTTTCTTCATGCCATCCTGCAATAAGGATTGTGGGTCCATCTTTCTACTTCACTCTTGAAACAAATGGACTAAAACAAAACAAACACACTAATGTTGTGGAAGAAATAATTGTCCATAACCGGATCAAGGAGCGGATCTGATCAAGTGTTGAGGCTCCTAATACTGCATTTCTTTCCGATTTTTCTTCTTTTTTTTTTCTCCTTCAATACTTTTTCATTTGCAAAAGTTTATTTCTTCCTGCACATTAAATGCTAGTAAGCCTCAGACCTTGACTCTTACTATTCCCACCAGTCTAAGAAGCATTACCTTGTGACTTTTCATAATTTTTATTTACAAATGTGGGTACTATTTGGTTAGACCAAAGTAAAACTTTTATATAACAAAACAGTTAGAGTGTGAGAAAGTAGTGAATTAGACGAGAATTATTTGTATTCCTTGCAAAAATAAGCTAACATCTGAATGAAGGGCTGCTTAGAAGTTTGTTTAATAATGTTATATAATTGAAATTCTTATTCAACACACAATAGGAATGAATAAATGTGTTTAAGTTGTTGAAAGATATTTTGTACACTGTAACAGTAATAATTTAAACTTTGTTATAATGTTTTGGTACAATATTGCTTTTCAGTGTAGCTGCAAAAGAGGAAAAAAAAAGTCTCCTGAATGGGAGTATTTCTAGAACAGCAAAACCTAGATTTTTTTTTAGTACCCCAGCTGTCTTCTCTAGCTGTTGTGCACAGGTCTGCCTCTCAGAAGCTATTTGGCTTTGCTCATCTACACATCTAATTCTGTAGGGCTATGGAATTTGAACTGTGTTGTAAAGGAACTAAACTGGTCTATCATAGACAAGCTGATGACATGCAACTATGTGATTGTTGAGACTGCCTCATTCCGTCCAAAAATATTAATTAGAATTTAAAGGGATGGTGTGTACAAAACAAACTTTTTGCCTTCCTTGTAGAACTTTCTGCTGTCAGACTGCTTCTATTCCTTTTATGATCTGCGCAAAGAATTTCACACTTGCTACCCTAATTCAGCCGCCGTGAAAGATCAGACTATCAAGACCATGGCAGAATGTATCCTTTCGCTGCAGCTTTTACACCAGGATCAGTTATGCTGCTTTGGGTTTTATCTCTGTGATCATTACAGGTTTTATTCTTCTGAACTAAGATGTGGGTTTTAAAAACTTACAGGTAAAATTGAAGGAATGTTTGCTTAATTGTGTGTTGGGGTGAGCAGCTCGGCTTGTAATTATTTTTTTTTTTTCCAACTTGAGTTTGGGTTCTAAACCATTTTGTAAATCCACTAATGAAAAACATCACTTGCATTGATTCTTGACCTTCAAGGAAAAGGCTTAGCTATCAGTGGGCCTTTTCAGCACCAGCTGGCCCACAAACTTCTACTGTTTGCAAACAGTAATAGTTCTCTTGTATGATCCTGACTGAACTGAGTTTAAAAGAAAAATACATTTTAAACCAAACAGAAACACTCTGCATTTTTTACGTTTCAGGAGGATTTTTGTGGCCCAGCTAAATGTGGTTAAAGTTCACTTACAGTGGAAGTGATACAAAGTTATTCCACTTTTTTTTTTAAACTGTTAACACTGAGATCATGTAAACTATCAATAGTTTTCAGACTTTTGACTATTAAAGTGAATATTAAGTAGTTTATGAGCAGAGTAACAAATGTCTAATGGTCAAATGTCCCTGCTAAGAGCAGTAAATGTGATTACCAGTTCTGTGTTAATATCAGGAAAGCCTTATGACTTGTTTACAAATGATTGTGCAAGTCTGTTATTTTCTATAATCACTTGGTTAGATCTAGGCTTAGGGACAGATGAAACAGAAGAGGACTTTGGCGTGTGGCAAGTGAAAACCATGGTGGCTATCATTTTCAGCATGCTCTCTGAAAGTTGTAGTAAGTGTCCCACTTATACAAAATGCTGTAATCTTTCTTTTTCTGTAAGAATTGGCAGTGGTACTGTCATTCTGAAGTAATCTCTGACCCTGGTTATATTTAAACTTCCTGTTTCGTTGCAGATCACATATTTACTGAGCCTGAAACTGTGAAATACAAGTATGAAACAGGTGCTTGGTAAGTGGCCTTGTCACGGTTGTTTACAACCGAAGATGGGTCTTGTCTGCAGCAAGGAAAGCTTGTGAACGTTTCTGCACGGTCACAGTGAAAGTAGATTGGTTCCTGAGAACAGTGACGGTGTATTCAGTAGTCTGATGTAGACAGGCTGTAGCTTGTATTGTTGAATGCTGTAGTTTAGTCTGTCTCTTTAAAGTCTCTGCAAGTTAAATGCTCTTTGTTCTCTAGCTTCTGTTTTGCATGGCAGCGCGGCTGACTTATCTTACCCAGCAGTGAAGAAATATTTGTGAACTTTCCCTAAGTCAACAGGGGTAATGGCTCATGCACCCTACGTGCTGCTTCTGAAGAGAGGCTTAGTGTGCTGTGTTGCATATTGGGTTAAGGGGAGAAGGAACAGCGTGGTTCTTTGTTTTCAAATACATTGCAGTAACTGGAGAGTGAAACATCTTAAGCATAAGTAATAGGTAGTCATATTGAGGACTCCCTTGTAACTATCGATGTTGGATTGTTAAATCTTTCAAATAGAATTGATCCAGTTCCTTATTACTTCAATTTGTGGTAACAACATAGTGCATCCTAGCTGTTGCCTGTATTAAAGAATTATCCCAGCTATCTTTTTTTTTTTTTAATTGAAGCGAGTAATGGAATTAGAAGAGTCTCAACAGCAAGTACACTCCTCATTTACAAGTTGAATTATTTTTAAACTGAAATTTGTTAAGATCATGGGAAACCTAGGTTGAAGCTGACTTTGGCTTCTTATTTTCTTTTTTCCTCTCTGTGCAGTAGTAAATCTGAAACAGTGGACAGTGAGACGGTAATACGTGCCAGAGGTTTGCCATGGCAGTCTTCAGACCAAGATATTGCTCGATTTTTCAAAGGACTCAACATTGCCAAGTAAGATAATAAGAATTGGTCTTGCTTTATCGCTTTGTCTTTAATAGCCTATTCTTTTTAATATTTCAACACACATCCCTCATTACCCCCCACTAGAGTCCTCGCTTCTACTGTCTTTCCTCACCCGTGCCCCTTCCCACCCCATGGTCATGATAACTGAGCAGGTTTACCAGCCTTAGGTGTGCAAGAAAGAATTCTGAAGTCTGTGAAGAAAAGACTTAATATTCATTTATTGCTAGTACCTAAAGGGAGAAGCTCCTACTGCATTAATCAAAGCAGAGTCAAAGATATAATAGAAGCTTTAATTTTGTGCTAACTTGACAGTATTCTGCTATACCTACTAAACAGGCCAGATTCAAAAACCTCCAAGTGATGTTTGGAAAAAATTCACGTGACTGATTAATGTACACCTCTGTGTATGTATGTGTGTATATACATACAGATTGAGTTTAGTTTAGCATACCTGTCACTAAATATATATTCCAGATTCTCAACACTGAGAAAGTATATATTTTTTTTTATTTGGAGGTATGAGGAAATTCAAATCAGCATCTCTGAGATGGAAGTTGAAGAAGTGGTGAACAGCATGAGATCCAAGATCTTACTGAAATGGATTCTGCAGTATAATTTTACTACACTAAAAATTAAATTAAATTGTGCATAATAACAATTTCTTTTTCAGTCTGTAAACTCCGTGTCTATTCTTACACAATTGTTTAGTAAGTGCGTTAAAGTTTCAAGCTAAGCTTATTTTTGTTGGTTTTACTTTCCAGAGGTGGTGTGGCTCTTTGTCTGAATGCTCAAGGAAGAAGAAATGGGGAGGCATTAGTTCGGTTTGTCAACTCTGAACAGAGAGATCTCGCACTGGAAAGACATAAGCATCACATGGGGAGCAGATACATTGAGGTAAGAAGTAGTGACTTGAAGCAAATCCTTGGAGAGCAACCTGCATACTTTAGACTACAGTTTTAAATGAGAACAAAATGTACTTCTGTTTTGCTCAAAATACAATTCTCTCACATGTGGAAGAGCATGTGTGTTTTATGTTTTAGAGTTGAATGTTGCAATTTTAATGTGTGGTGTTTTTCTTTTTTTCTTTTTCTCTTTAAGGTTTACAAAGCAACTGGGGAAGAATTCTTAAAAATTGCAGGAGGTAAGTGATTCTGGAGTTCAGTGTAATACTTAAGTTCATAGGAGTGTTCTAGTTCTGATTTTTTTTTTTTTTTTTTTTCCTTGACTGAGGACACAAATGGATAATCAAACAGTTTTTCCTGTTTTGCCTTCCAAGAATACTTGACCCTGTCAAGTTCTGGTTGAATTTGAGCTGTGAGCATTTGGGCTGTGATGTTCACAGGCTGGTCTGGCTGTTTGGGAGGAAGATGAGCCTTTGCAGTAGAAGCATCTGTGTACCTTGTTCACACTAATCTCATCTTTGTTCCAATTACATTAAAATGTGAAATACTTTCAGGGTAAGGGAGTTTCACTTCAAAATAGATTACTGGGACTTAGAAGTGTCTCTGTTTTTCTGTGGGTTTGTTGCTAGCTACTTACCCTCCTATATTGCTCACAATGCTTTGCTGTTCCTGCATCCTATAGAATTAAGTGACTGGCATGACCATATGTTGATATTTTTTCTACCAGGCACCTCCAATGAAGTGGCCCAGTTCTTATCTAAGGAGAATCAAGTTATCATCCGGATGAGAGGCCTTCCATTCACTGCAACGCAGGAGGATGTCTTGGGGTTCCTGGGGCCGGAGTGCCCAGTCACGGGAGGGAAAGAGGGACTGCTCTTCGTCAAGTACCCAGATGGCAGACCCACAGGAGATGCATTTGTGTTATTTTCCTGTGAAGAATATGCACAGAATGCACTTAAAAAGCACAAAGAAATACTTGGAAAACGTTACATTGAACTCTTCAGGAGCACAGCAGCAGAAGTCCAGCAGGTTGTAACTATTGGCCGTGAGACTCGAAACTTAACAGTTAAAACATTTCTTCTAACATTTGCATGCAAGTCTGTCGTAGACAACCGTGCCAGTCTATTATATTAAAGATGTCAGGTTCTAGAAAGGGCCATATGTGCTTCCTGATTAGCATGGAAAATTGTGCAGCACAGGTTTTTGGGTTTTACTGCCACTGTTTTTTTGGTTTTTTAACATCCTTCAGATTGTAAAGTAAAAATCACTGGATAATTTTCTTCTACGTAAAGGCTGACTGAAATCACAGAAATAATTTTAAAAATACTCTAGATTGATAGTATTGTAGTAATACTTCATGAAAATCTGCAGTATTGTCTATAACTTCTGATGTTCTTGCACAGAATTTCCAATATTAAATCAAAATCTGCATGCATTAGAACAGCTTTCCCTACAACTGCTTTGTTGGAAACTAATAATTAGCAGAATGTATCTAATTTTTTGTGAAATTAAGTGAAATATTTGTTTTCCTCAGATGATAAATTCTTTTTTTTTTTCCCTCATCCTTTACCAGTTCCTATTATCACCTTCTTAAACCACTTTATTTTGGCACCAGAAACTCAAGCCTGTGAAAAACATTGCATATTGCATTTTCTGCCTGACACAAAATATTTCTAGAACGATAATGTCAAAGGGAGCCATTATGAGATTTGATCAGGTCTTTGCATAACCACGGGCTATGAAAACTTAATACAGTTACTGTTTCAACCTATGTGATGTGAGAAGTCTATTCCATAGAAGCAATGAGGCAAGGAAAAGAATATCCAGACTTGTAGACCTGCCATTTACCCTTAGTACTGTGTTATGGAGATTAGAACAGCCAAGAGTCTGATATGGGTATTGTGAAGACTAATTGAAATGATATGGTGAGATTTTTATTTTTTTTCTTCATTCTCAGTTCCACTCCTTAGCGAGAATGAAGCTATAAGAAGTCCTGTAAGGAACAAAACCACTCTGTCACAGTGACCAAGTCTTTGCTCTCATTTTTGTTAGTGAGACCTGGATAAAACTTCTACCAGTGTGTCATTACTGACTTCCCCTCTGACAGCTGGGTAGGGTGACACCCTCAGTTTTTTGCTACTTGAGCAGGAGATGTTGGTTGTTACTTGTTTGAGTAATTACAAGAGGCAAAGCCAGCTCTCGTCTACTTAGTGTTAATGTGAAGTAATTGCAGTATTCTGTACACAGCTGAGGGAGAGATTTCTGAACTGAAAGGTGCTATGAGTATTATAGATTCTTGAAAAAAAGCTGCTGTTGAGACAAACTCCCTAGGCCGAATTGTTATTGACAAAACTAAAGCTCTATAATTTCTCCTTTGGTACCTTTTCCAGAGGAATGTATTTCTTCAGATAATCATTGCTAAATATGTTTTTCAGCAGTAGGCCCTGACAGCAAGTTTTGTTGCCTTTGTCATTTGGGAATGATTCAAGAGTTTAAAAAAAAAAAAAAAATCCCAAACTACACAACAATGTTCAGATCAAGGTCTCCTGTACTTGGAGGTGATCACTCAAGTTAAAAAACAAACACCCTAATTAACTGGTCAGTTTTTATGAAGGAACTAGAGCTGGTGTTTTTACTTGTTAGTTATTTCAGGTCTCAGTTCTTTTAAAGTGATTGTCTTTGATTTACCCTAATTTAAGTAAGAGCTGTATGTGACAATACTGATTTATTAGCACAGATGTGTTTTTCAGATGTTACTTTTTGGGATATTCTAAAAAGAGCTGTAATCTGCTTTTAACATTTTTATATTGAGATTAGAAAGGTGTTTTATTAGAATTTAGCAGTTTCTGAGTTTGAAACTTTCAAATGCCTAACAGGAAACTATCTACAATAATTTGGTTTCACATTTTTTTCTCTGATGTTGGAAGTGGATTTATTTAAATGTGTGAAATAGTATTGTGGGAATTGATTTGTGCTCAAACAGATGATTTGTAAGTCTCTATCAATGTGCTTCTTTTGCCAACAGGTACTTAATCGATATATGTCAACACCTCTTATTCCCACTCTCCCAACTCCCATCATTCCTGTCATACCCCCACCCTACACCATTGCCACGGGCAGCATACGTGACTGTGTCCGGCTCAGAGGCCTTCCTTACACTGCTGGAATTGATGACATCCTGGAATTTATGGGAGATGCCACAGGTGATATTAAGCCCCACGGAGTTCACATGGTCCTCAATCAACAGGTAACAGCATTTTGCATGGGAGCATCAACTTCCCAGTTATTGAACAAGGTTAGAAGTCAGGGCAGCTTACCTGTTCTTGGCTCTGCTTTCAGTTTTATACTCTGTTCTGTTTGCCTGTCTTTTTCTTCCTTCTCGTTTCTCCTCCCCTTTTACATACACACATGCTTTTCTTTCTGTATATGCATGCGTAAGACTGGGGAGGAAGAAGCTTGTTCTTTCAATGACAGCTTCATCCCGGAGGCTGGCTAAAGTAGCTCCTTGTGTTTCAGTCGAGTGCTGGAATTACACAAGACAGAAATGTCTCATGTTAGATGCCATAGCTGCTCTGTCAGCTTCAGGGTTTCTGCTCCATGGTAGCTGTGCTATTTGGGTGGTATGTGGGGAAAAAAAATATTAAAAGAATTCCTAACTTCCAACTTGATTAGAGACTTCTCAGACTTTAAAAGGAAGTTGATAATTTAAAATGTGTTTTGGATGTATTGTAATGACATAATCATAGGGATAGCTTCACAGCAAAAGAATAAGAGACAGTGTTAATGAACTGTATCAAGGAAAATTCCAATTAGGTGAAATGGGGGGAAAAAGATCACAATGCGAAATTAGTTAAGCACTCAAACAGGTTTGCAGTGGTGCTATGCAGTCTCCACCCCTGGAAATTCTTGGAATTCAAGTGGAAAAGGCCGTGAGTGGCCTGATGTAACTTGAAAGTTAGCCCTGCTTTGAACAGTGTTTGGATTAAAGGCCTCTGAACTTTGTTTCCATGTTAAATTATTCCTCATTTCGTCCTGCATAAGATGGAAGTTGTGTTAACTGGGCACTGGTTACATGAGTCTTACCTTTCTGGTCCTAAAAATAATTATTGAGTTATTAGTCATTGGTGCCAGATGAGGAAGAACAATACAGACTTTCAGTAGACATTTGATCTTAGTACTTTCTGCATTACTTGTGCTCTGGGTGTTTTAATAACAGATTGACTTATGATTATTTCCCCCCTTCCCCAGGGACGACCATCAGGTGATGCTTTTATCCAAATGAAATCTGCTGATAAAGCCTTTATGGTGGCTCAAAAATGTCACAAAAAAATGATGAAGGACCGTTACGTGGAAGTATTCCAGTGTTCAGGAGAGGAGATGAACTTTGTTTTAATGGGTGGCACTTTAAATCGTAGTGGCTTATCCCCACCGCCATGTAAGTTACCATGTAAGTCTGCAATTCTTCTGCTCTCTGCTGCTAAAGGCTGATATGTGGTAGGTGCTGAAGCTTTGTGGCCTTTCACCTTTTGACTTGGGTTTCGCCATGATCAATAATCATCCGTCTACATACATGTCAAGATTGGAATTGTTCCCTTTGGGTAATAATGGGACTGATCAGAGGCATTTTTATTGTGTTTTCAGTGGTGAGTAGAGGGCAGCAACGCCTTGCCAGTGAAATTGTTGCACACTTTGCTTTTTATGGGTGTACTGTTCTTCTGAGCTCTGCAGTAGATTTACCTGTAGTGAAACCTACCTGGAATTAGAGGGATTTTTAAAAGGGGGAAAAATTTCTATATTCTAGCTGCCAATGAGTGCTTTTGCCGTCTTGCCTTAGAGCGCTGAGAAGGTACTCTTTGGGCTTATTTTTTGAAAGAAAACACCCACTGGGATGATACGCTAACAGGCCATAGAGTGGTGAAGTTGGATGGATTTTTATTTTATCTAAGATTACAGTGAATCTTATGGTGGAACTATAATGGAACTTTACAGTACCATTCTAACCAGTCTCACTACCAAATCACTAAGCAGATAGCAATACGTATTTGCGAAATAGTAAAAAGCTGCTAAATGTAGTATTCAAAACAGTTTGCACACCAAGACAAGCTTTGTGTTCCTGTACAAATCAGATATTTGTTCATCCAGATGCAGCAGACTAGTGACAGAGCAAGGCTTTCTTTTTTCCATTTGCTATATACTAAAAATACTTTCTGAAGTTGCAGTAGGCTCATATATGACTCATGGTCAGCAGTTGTGGACACCCATGTGTAGTTAATGTTATGGTACTTGTGTCCCACAGAGTACAACTTCTGTTAGAAAGAATGGAGGCTGTGTTGGTGTGCACGCCTGCTTGCTCTATGCACATGGCTTTATGCTTCCTTTGAATAAATCTGAAGTTCCTTACTTTCCGTTTATAAATGAGCAAGGCTGCTCAGCTTTAGAAGCTGTGAACTCTTAGCAGTTGCTCGTTTTGAATGCCCCAGTTGTCATTCACGGTGATGTAGCAGGGGTCCTCAGGGCAGAGGCTAGAGAGCAGTCTTTGCACAAGTCTTCATTAATCACGCCCAGATGGCCATTAATCACATTGGGATGAATAATTCCTTTCCCATAGCAGAAATCTCAATTCTGATTGTTTTTTGTTGCTGTGTCCTGGTTTGTTCTTAGGTCTTTCTCCACCAACTTATGCTGCTTTCCAAACAGCAGCTGTGATCCCAGCAGAAGCAGCAGCGCTTTACCAGCCACAAGCCCTCTTGCCAGCCACCAGGTCTCCCCAGGCCTCAGCGGCTGCTCCTCCAACTGTTACCTACTACCCTGCTCAGGCTGCTCAGCTTTACATGAATTACACAGCTTACTACCCCAGGTAACTCCTAGGCTTAGGTGCTTCTCTTGACATTTAGTGTCAGTGGAGCAGGCAACTGTGGTCACCTGTGAACAGCTCTTAAATTTATACTCCTGGTGCAGATAATCCTGGGATCTTGATGTTCATCAGCACAGGCAGTAGCCATTTCGACTGATTCTCTGTGGCCTTGTCATGAAGTTTGGCTTTTTTGTAGGTTCTATTTGAATCTCATGATAATGTTGGTCTAATATTTAACAGTGTTTTTGGCACTGGTGCAATGTCATCAAGGCGGTTCTATTTCTTGGCCAAACGAGAAGCTGTGTCAATACATGCCTCTACCCTCAATGCTTAGTTTGTTCTTGGACTTACGATACTGTTTCTGTACTGAAAGACTCATCGTAGGTGTGTACTAGGTTTGATTTCTATATCAGTGAGACCAAAGAACACTTTATGTGTGTAAGCAAAGCAGATGATCTCCACCTTTTTTCTTCCCACAAATGGTATCAACATGGCTCACTGAAGTCTGATGCTTGAGTTTGTGTTCACTGATAGTTCCTACACTTTTGACACTTCCTAGTCCGAGTATCTGGTAAATTGCTGGACAGGCCCTGACTAGAGATGATACTTTACTCACTGTTCTGTGGCTTAGAGGTGCCAAATTTGGCCCTTGTCTGCTTTTCATACTATGATTCCCCCCATGCATTTTTCGTTATGGTTTTATTAACAATCTTCAAACAAGTTATTTGTAGCTACTATTTTTCTCTTCCCCTGTGAAATAACAAGTACCACTCTGTATCTTCGACTACAAATGTTAGCTATTTTCCTTTCCCTCCCTTCTTTAAAAGTAAGTTATCAGATGCTGAACAGAAATGACGAAAGCCTACAAAGCAGGCCACGTCAGACCTTCTTCTTTTTCCGTAATTTCTGGGATTATTCTCAAATTTAAATTTTCCGTTCCATCCTTGCCTGTTGCAAGTACTAAAACCAGTTATTGACTTTCATAACAATTTTGCCCCTTTCTCTTTCAGTCCTCCAGTATCCCCCACCACGGTGGGGTATATTGCGGCTCCTCCGGGAGCTGTAGCCGCTGCTGCCACTGCCACTCACAGTTCAATTCTGCCCCAGCCTGGAGCATTAGTCCGTATGCAGGGCTTGCCATACAACACAGGAATGAAGGAGATACTCAGTTTCTTCCAGGGATACCAGGTTAGTATGCAGTCCCTCTCTTTGAATGCTGTATTTGGACCTCCAGATAATGACCAGCAGGGATCAAACTGAGCAAGTCGGTGCTTTTAGAAGTGGCTGAATGAGTATGCAAGCTCAATATTCTATATTTAACTGGCAGACCAAAGTTTAACATGCAATTTGCCTTATTTCTTATATAGCAAACATATCCTAACTTGAAAGCAGTGATCTGTTGTCTAGGGTTAGGGTTTGAGTTTGGAGAGCGTGAAAGCAGAGAGCCTCAGTGTAAGTGGGGCTGCCAAAGGAAGGTTAAGGCTGCCAAAAGCTTTCAGTCCTGGCCACATTTTGGTGAGAACCCTAGGTAGGGTCAGTGTTTGACCTTCATGGCTTAAATGTCAAAATCAGAGAGCAAATTTCGGGTACAAAACGCTGTGACCTAGGTGCAGTAACTTGCTTGCAAAAGGAGAGGCAGATGCCTCTGTCAGACAGCCTCTCAAGGACTGATTATTTTGGTTACATGCAGGAACATTAAAACTGCATTACATTGCAACCTAAGGGAAAACCATGTTCTCCAAACCACTTCGTACTGATAGCAAGTATTCTGCATGCTATAGTATGTACTGATTCAATGCTCTATCAGTGAGCTAACACATATAAACTTATCTTCTCGAGGAACATTTTAATTAAAAAAAAAAAAGCACCATGTACAAGCGTTTTTTTCCAGCAGCAGTTATTTGAATTCATGGAATGGGTCTTTTCACGTCTCCTGCCTTTCATCTCAGAGGATGTTGTATTTATATCCATATTTATATCCATATATATTTTGTCATCATGTATTTGCTAAAAGGAAAGATAATTGAATATGGTATATTCTGGCGAGTATTTAACTTGTGTGGATAACGTCACTTACACAAATACCAATTCTGTCCTTATGATACTACTCAGAAGCCCTGACATAAACCTGACTTAAAACACTGTTCAAGTAATGTGTATGAAAAGACAATTTTTGCATGTTTGTTCTTCAAAACTCTGTAAGTTGGATAACAGTGGTGTTGCCAAAGGGTAAGATGCAGATGGGTTCTTTTTACTGCATAGCAGCAGTTAACATGCCATGCCTGAATGTTTTGTGTTTTCTTTGTTGTTGTTCCTTTGTTCTTAAAGGACAACGGGCTTTAATTTGTAGAACCAGAAGTCTGCTATGTAAATGGACGTAGACTGAGAAGAGATTCCTATATATATACTTTTCAGGTTTTGAGTATTTGGAAGATACAGTGCTCTACCTCTTGTGGCTTCTTTTCAAATGTTACATTTCTGTTTTGAAAGTAGTTTCACATGTTTGGTTTTTCAGTGGAAAAAATTGAAGGTCAGCTTATAAAAAGTGTCGTAAATCTTGACGAACATTAAAAACAAACTAAATGCCATTGTATTTTAGGGCGTTTTCTTCAACAGATATTTCCAGAGATGAAAGCAAGTTCAATTACTTGTTGCTTTCATGATTTCCAGATGAACAGTAGTAGTCATTCATCCATTGCTCAGCCATTTATACTTTACCTGTTGTTTTTCGACTGACTGGAGTTTTTGGTAGATTAATGGTGGGTGTATTAAAACCTTAAGTGGGGAAGCCTATTTTCTAATTTGAAATTCAGCTATAACTGCAAGACCATTATTGAGAAATGTGACCTGAGCCTATCTGTGGATGGAACAGGTCAGCGACAATGTTTAGTAGCTCTGAGTTCCATTAAACCTTCAATTTAGTGAATCTGGACTTTGGGTCTGATGCTGAATTTGTCCTTTTCCTTCTTTCTGCATTTGGAGAGTAGTTCATAGTGTTTATATTGTGCAATTAAATGTTTCAAATGAATAGAAATTTTGCCACAAGGTGAAAACTATTTATATTCTTCTGCTGCAACCTCCTGTCATCATCAGTTACTGGTATTAAATTGGTCACCTCTTTGATTTCTTTAGAAGATGTTGTCCAAATGAGATCGGGTTCAATATCTTATAAAGGAGCCAAGGAATTATTTTGACTTGTTCTTGGAATCCCGCATGTGGTAATGCTGGTTTTATACTCGCTCATTCCTTTAGGGGGGAAAAAAAAGAGGTGATGACTTTCTGTGCTGGGACAATATGAAGTCTCTGGAGGAATAACTAATCTTTGTTCTTTTTTCCTCCCCTTTCCTCTCTCCTCACATTATTTTTTACTTTCTGCTGCTGCCCAAGGATTTGTTGCACGATGCTTTTGCTCATTTATAAAGTGAGCCCCTAATAATTGTTAGTGGTTTGGGCATGGTTTTAATCTCTGTATAACTAAATGATGTTGGTATTCAGTGGGCTTCAATGTTGGTATTCTGGGAACTAGATCGGAGATGCTGAGATTGAAGGGTGATTTTTATCTTTGTATGTCCTTGTCTGAAAGGAACAGGTTTTAAGGTTCTTGCTTTATTCTCTTCTGTTTTCTTCCTTCCGTCTTCGTGGGCTCTGTATGTTGCATGTATGCACATGGTGCTACTTAAGTGAAAGCACCTTTCATTCCAGACCTGCCTCTCAGAAGATAGACTTTGCTTATCATGGGCTTCAACAAACTGGTCTCAACATCAGTACATGCTTCTAATAATAAAAAATGTAAATATCTGCGGATCAGCATTTGAGTTTTCATTTATTTTTATCAACATTAGCCTCTTGTTCAGTGGTTCAATAGCTTGATTTCTTCTTGTAGTTCTGCTTTCTTGTTTTTATTATTGTAAGTTCCTTCTAGCTTGCATGTGTTTAGTATATCTTGCATTAAACAATCTTGAAAAGCTTGTCAAGAATTTTAATAGTAAATCTTAGAGATGGTCATTTTCCCCATCACCTTTCTGTATAATATTGTACTTAGTGTAATGTAATCTTCAAAAGAGCTAATATTAGTACTTTCTGATTCAGTAAGTAATTCGTGTTAAAAACCCAAAACTAACCAAAACCGCAATAACAAAAAACCCCACCACACAATTCAGATAGTACAATGGGATGACAGTAGTTGCTCTGACAAGTAGTAAAACACCAGCTGCTCAGCAGATGCTGGTCTTTGGGTATCATGTTGAACTAAGGGATCTATGGATATTTACAGGAAACTTCCCTTATAATTTGACAAATATGTGATTGTGAAGAGACCCTCTAGAATTAAGAAAAATAATTCCTATTTCAGGTCCTGTGCGGAAGATTTTGAGGAAGAAGTGGTGCAAAAATAGTAATTACATGCAACAGACTTCTCAGTGTTACTTTAGGCTATCACACTGTACAGTTGTAGAAGCAGTCAGAGCAACCAAGTAAATGAGGAAGGAACAAGTGTAGTAGTTGAGTGATGGATTTATGTGAAGTTGCTTGCATATCAGAACAAAATTTTTCACTGAAAAGTATTTTTCTTTATTTACTGGCTAAATCGTCTATGGATTTTACACTTTGTCAACTAAATGAATCAATGAGAAATATTTCTAGTCTCCAAATAATGACTGTTTTTCCTTCTTATGAGAATGCAGGGTTTTTGCTAACATTGACAGAATTGCTATTCTGATCTGTGTGCAAGTAGATTTAGCTGCGCCTTGTGTTCTTAGCAGACCAAAAGCTAGTTCACAACTGTCATCATAGCTAGGATTCAGCATGCATTTAGTAGTAGCTGCCCAGATTCTTGGAGCTTGGCATGAATATAAAGTGAACTCACGTCTGCCTGAAAAAGACTGTGTGGATTAGTCCTTGGAAAGCAAACTTGCTATTTAGGTAAGCTACGTATGAGTATGGTACATGTTTTTCTGTAAGAGAAGCTTAAGTTAAGTACCATTCTTTAAACTTGTGCTGGGCTTAGGTGCTTTTATTTGCAGCTAAAAGGAGCTTTTGCAGTATATTAACCCTGCAAGTCTTCAGAGACCAAGAATTCAGGGCTCGTTGTTGGGGGAGTAGGGTGGCTTGTGCTTAAAACAGGAATAAGGAAGTGAAGGGAAGTGGCTGGATGGCTAAATTCCAAGGGCATTAACAACATTTCTATCTCGTATCAGGACAGCAGGCTTCATTGTTACTGACTTTTTAGGGATTAGGTTTTTTTCTCTGAAACGCATGCTTAAACAAAGAAGTATTCTCTGTTTCCTATGGGTTCCTTTTGAAATCTGATGCTTTGTAGTCTGAGAGGGATACCCTGTGTCTGTGTGCCTACTTTCTGACTAGGGAAGGGAAAGAGGATGTGGTAGAGGAAGAATTTACTACTTACTGATATTTTAAGTCGTCTGGCAAAATTATGGGCTATTATAGGCTCACCCCCATGCACTCAGAATAGCGTATGCTGTTTGCTTTGCTTTATTCCTAAATACATATTCCACCTGGAAGTGTTGGCTGTGTGGAGAAAGCGTCTGTGAGACTGGGACTAGTAAATCAGAGGTTACTGTTTCTGTTCGCTGCCTCCCATGCTTGGAGCAAGAGACTGAAGTGGCACCATCTTCAAGCTGTAGTTTTGGGAACAGGCGTCACGTGTTTCACTATCTGTTCCACTAAACTTTCAGGTGGTATCTGTTCCACAGGGCACTCAGGTGGTTGCTAGTGCTTATACCTGCACTCTTAAGGTACAATTCATATACATTAGGGGTTTTCTCCTGACCCTTGTGCCAAAGGTTGCAGTTCCCTAGCCATCAAATCTGATTCTGTGTTCCAGACTTACTGTATCTTGACTTCTTTCTAAAGCCTGAGAGCTGTGTTTCTTCCCTTTGGGAACTGTTCTGTGATAGAGTTTATCAGTAATTTAGGTGAGAAGTGCAGCTGCAATCCTGAAGTGGCCATTTTGCCCATGATGTTTTCCCTTTCTTTCATTTCCCCTTGTTTTTTCCCAGTCGGACATGTCTAAATATTCTTTTAATTTTGTTTTTAGCAATGGATTTTTTTTTCCTTGGATTGCTTTGTGTATGCTATTTTAGACTGATCTTTGAATGTCCAGTGTAGGAACTGCAAAAATGGAATGGAAATCAATGTCTTGCTGGTTAGTGACCTGGTTAAATCTCTGCACGGTCTGTGAGGGGACAAGAACAGTCGCATATTCCCCTCAACATAGCAGGTATTTCTGAAAGATATAAAATAGCTTGGAAAAAAAGCAAGCCACCACATACAAGGAGAGAGTGTAGTATATGACCTTTTTATTGTTACAACAAGTCTGTCTGATTCCTATCGTCTTCAAAAGCTTTGCACTGCACTAAGCATAGCAGATTGTCTGAGATATGCTACCATATTGCAAGTAATTGTTGGCCAGAAATGGTCATCTCCTCTAGGACAGAGGAGTTAGTGTTCTTTTATATACATCTATGATTTATTATTATTTTATAGTCTATTGTAATATTTAATATTATAATACAGTGTTATTTAATATAATGAGTTGAAATATCTCTGCCATTTCAAATGTTAATACCTAGAAAGGTATTTACCTTATGCTTGTAAGGTAAACTGCTGATTCTGTAGGGAAACTTGTCCTTCAGGAAACATAATTTTGCCATTATTAACAGACATGTCTCAAGCTATAAAAGTCCTCACTGCCACAGGAGAGACAACAAGAGTAATGCAGGGGACAGGAAACACTGTTCTTCACTATTCAATATAATCTCTGTTCTAATCATCTACATTTATTTTTTTTCACAGTATATATGCATAGTCTTCCTGCCATCTTGCAGCCTGCCATAGAGCTAATCGTTGATCCCAGAATCTTACTTGTTAACCACTTGCAAAGGTTCTGTTTTCCTTCCTTCTCCTAGGTTAGGTTATAAATGCAAACCTTATCCTATACGTAGTTTCCATATTTAGTTTCCATTTTTCTTGATCCTAGCTCCCATCTCGGGTCACTGCAGAAGTCAGTATAGCAGCAGAGCATGCATTAAGAACCATATCTTCATGTTCTTAACATCTGAGACTGACTCTTCTAGTGAAGCTCTTCCTTTAACAGTGGTATTCTGTGTGATCTTCCTCATTAGACAAAGCTAGACTTGATGGCTGCTTCAAGGGGAAAAGATGAATTGCTTTATTGTCTGAATTTATTTCTGCATTCCCGTTCAGTCATTCTAGGAAATAGGTCTCCCCTGTTCATTGTCTATGAGCATGTGAGAGTATCCAATTTAATAGGATGAGGTAAAGGAAAACTTTGATAGAGATTGTATTTTATAGATTAAGTAATGGCTTAAACAGCAAGATTTGCTACTGCATCATTCCAGTGGACCACTGTATTTTAATGCTACTGTTGACATACTGGGAGTAAGTGGAAGTCCTTGGGTGGGAATCAGAAAATCTTTTATGTTGGAAGTGAAGTCCAAGCCCCCAAGTGTTGTGAACTCAAAGGGAGGAGGGAACATGGCAGCAGCTCTGAGGAAAGAGGCTGTTTTAGTTCAGAGAAGCGAGGAAGGTGGGAATGAGACGATAGTGGGATAAGAGGAGGGTAGTGGGGGCACAAACAGTGAGGGCTGCTTTTTATTTCACTTAAATTTAAGAGGAACTATTGTGGTATTTGGTAACTTTTTACTAGTTACTTGTGTGTTAAGGCTAGGCGTTTGAAAATCCCACATGAAATTTCATATTGTCTCAGTATTGTCATACTGCCTCAGGTCTCAATAACATTTATAGAGGGAACAAGCTGCTACAATCTAGCTCAGTGAACTTGCAACTGATTATACTGGGGGGTTAAACCACTAGGTGGTATTTTTCAAATCTAAATGGAAGTAGAATTTGGTCTACTGCATTGTCGGTGAAGCTAATGAAAGTGTTTCTGTGTTCAGCAATGAGTTTATAGGTTGACCCTTGGCTTTACGCTGTTCGTCCTGCATGGTTGGATGTTTCTGTTCTTATGGGCTTCTGAAATGCAGACAGAATAAGAAGTATTCATGATCCTGTACTTCCTCAGCCAAATTAGGGTAGTTTCCATTTCATTCACAGGGAATAATAATTCCCCCACTTTATTTCCTATCTTGATTTTCAGTACTACTTTTTGAAATCTCTAGGTTTGGAGAATTTACTGTTCTGCAACTTCTGTTTTAATGAACTGCAGTCTCCTACCTATCTTCCTTGTGATTAGAAGTTGCTTCTATTGCTAGGTATTTTGATTTGCTTTTTCCTTCTTTCTTTAAGCCTAGGCCTAAGCTCTGGCAACTTTGACATTTCTGTGCAGGGTAGTTTTCACACTTTTATGTTTTCTACATTGTTTTATGCATTTCAAGTGTAACCTTTTAAACACTGTCCCTCACGAGAGAATATGGATCTTTGCCTACTGTACATCTACTGCTAATTTAAAGTATGTACTATCTTGAGACATTCCTTCCAAAGAGTAAACTTACATTTTGTAGATTTGTTTCAAGGGCAGGTCTGGGAAATGATCAATCTAATATTTGCACGGTCTGGTTGCCCCGGCAGAGACTATCTAGAAAATACTTCTTATATTTGTCTTTTACTTAATGGCATGGGTCTAGATGTGAAGGTGGCTAGAATTTAGTAGTAAAAATTCTGGGAGGTTCTTTTCTTGTACATTCTCTGGGCTCTTGGTTATTATTCTCTGTGGAAGGTCTATACTGTGATGGATTTTTTCTTTCTTTTCAGCTTCACCTTGGATGGATACAATATGTCTCATATGCCCAAATATCATACTTTATTCTCCCTAAGCTGGCAGGAGACTTTTTGTATTATAGAAATATCAAAGGAAGTCAGCATAGTATGTCTACATTGTGTGCATTTGGCAATTCTCCAAAATGTTAGTGCAAAACAGCCATTTTGGGGGAGATGGGAAACTCTTCTTGCTACTGAAGATATTCTGTAACTTGGGTTACACTAAACATTTTGTCTTCTAGATTACAGGAGCCACTCCAGTGGTCTTTGTAGCATCTGCGAGAATGCTCAGTCCCTTTCCAGGATATGTAATTTGGAAAGATTATGAGATAGATCCAAAATGATGTTTATATTGCCCAAGATCTATTTTCTCACTATAGATTTCATATTTGTACCAGGCCCTCCCATAACGTGCATGATTACTGTTCAGAGTCAGGATCTCAAATATTTTTTTAGATCTGATCCACATGTAGGGGTTTTTGTTTAAGTTTATTGGTGTGACTGCATTGTACAGTCACTATTTTTATTTTAATATTCTTCTGGTACAAATCTATCATGATGCGGTTACACTGTGTAGTTTTTCCTTTTCCTATATGGAAATATGCTATGCTAGTATAAATGCTATTATATCTTTTAAGTGCATTCATGCCAGGACACTGATTCTCTTTAACTACACTGGTGTAGTCTATACAATGCAAGTATTATATGCAGCTAAAGTATTTATCAGTACTGTAGTGAAGCTGCAGTTTATTTCCACAACTGCATAAAATATCTGAATGAGATCTGTACACTTCTGTTAATCCCCCATTCAGTATGCATGCTGGAAGATGCTTGTCTGTCCCACTCATAGTCATTACTGGGAGCGTGATTATATGAACTTAAGTGTGTTGTTACCTGATACTGCAGTCTCATGAGCAGAAGCAAAAAAGGAGCACTTCATGGTCTGAACTATTTCCCTTCCTTGATAAGGAACAGTTCAAATACACAGTTTAGAATATTCCCCATATGCATGTACTTTAAATCTATTTCTACAGCCAGTAATTCAGTTGATGTATTTTTTTATCTTGCATTAAAAAATAGTATCTGTCAAATTCACTGTCTCCTGCCAGTTATTATAGCTGATGCTCTTAATTATGGTTGCAAATGATGGTCTGTGTGGCTTGCTGTACCAGAACTGTTCCCTCTCATGCTGATTATCATATATCACACTTGTACTGTAGTATGCACCTGATGACTACAATGGCCTTATTCAGCTGAGCGATCAAGCAAGGAGTATGTTACAAGCACCGAAAGAGTGGGTCTGTTTGTAACTCTTTGTAACTTCTGAAGAAGGTAAGATGCAACCAGCAAAAAGTGGTTCTGCAGTGGTGAATGGGAAGGGCAAGAAGGGCTTGTTGGTACAGAATTTTTGCTTATGGCTTTTTCCCCTTCTTAGCTTGTGTTGGGATCCTTGCTTTAATCTTTCTGCTTTTTTCCTATTAAGAAATGAACTAACCTAAGGAAGTAGGCTGATTGTGATCTGTAGGTGATGGGATAGCAGTGGTGGAGGTAGTGTGATCGCCTGGTTCTGCTCAGCTGCTGTGGTAAACTTCTGGAAGGGTTTGTTAGTGTTTGTTTCTCATCTGAAGCTTTCAGTCCTGTTTTTTTATTTTTAGCATAGCAGAAGATTATTTTTTTTTTTTTTTTTTAAATGGCTACAAAGCACATATAAATGTGTGTGCAAAGCTCCCAAACCTCCGGCTTTCTCTTTCCTGTATCATATAGCTGTCTAGAGACTAATTTGTCTGTTTCTTCATCTCCCTAATGCAATATGAACTATTACATTTATTTTTTTAGGAGAGGTTTCTTTGGTATAGTGGCCTTCTAATGCAACTAACTAAATTTGCTAATGGTAAACTTCCTGCATTTTTGGCACTAATGTATAATTCTTAAAGAAATTTTGTCGTGACCTATGTGGGGTTCGTGACTTCCCAGTACTATTGTATTCCATTCAAAACACTACTGATTAGTTACTATGTTTTTTTCCTCAAAAAAAACCAAACCAAAACAAACAAACAAAAACAAAACAAACCAACCCCAAAACCAAACAACCAAACAAACCCAAACCAAACAAACTAAAGAACACCACAAAACTTTCAGTACCAAAAAAATGGCAATCCAATTCTGTGCTTTCGTAGAAGTACCTTCATAGATAAAGCTGCTTTTGCATAATCGCCATCAACTCTTGTTTTCAAATCAGTTGGTTTCTCAGGATACCGTTAGGTGTGCTGGGGAGAAGACAGGTTAGAGGCTGCATGGCCTGCTGGTGTACAGAACACCCACCGCTACTTCGAGCATTTCCGTATTTATGAGACTTCGGACAATCTGTTTGGCTGCCTTGTTTTACTGAGATGAACTAGAAAACCAGATCAGCAACAGTGTTCTACTGCGGATGAGATGGGAATAGTCTTTGACTAGAAAATAATTAATGGAGCAGCTCATCCTGAATTCTAAGCAGTCCAAAGCAGCATCATAGAGATACCACCCTTTTTAGAACAAAGCATCCAGAAAACAGGATTTGTATGGATTTGAATCCATATTTTAAAACATATATATACATAAAGAAAATCTATTTCTATCTATAAATGTATATAAATAAGAACCTAAACATACTGTGTCTTAAAATGAAGCAGACGGGTTTAATTTAACCCTTTTAATTATGTTGTTTGCAGAATGTGTAGACTTCTCTGCTTTCCATGCGACTCTTATAATGTGAATTTCCAGATCCTTGCACTGGTATTACACCAGTGCTGCTATTTAAACTACTTTTTAAAGCTCTCCTCTGTGCCCAGAGGTCTAACTGTGCTTTGCGTGTGTTTTCAGTTGACTCTGAACAGCAATATTAAACTTACATTCAGGACTGATGCTAAATGACTTGATCCCATATGGATTAACAGCAAAGAGCAGGTTTAAAGCAGACCACCTCTTAGCTTGGATCTGCAGCTCGACACAAACTGTGTACAACTTTCTCTTTGAGCACAGTGTTATTCTGTAATAAACCAAGATCACTTCCAAACATAAACTGGGCTTCAGACATGTTTTATTGTCTTTGATTTTTTTTTTCTGCATGCTATTTCTTGACTAACTTTAGCTCTATGAGAAGAAATGATACAAAGTCTGTACTAACTGTCTTATACATGCTTTTAATTTCTGAAGTGTCCTGATGCTTATACCTTAAGAATGCTTTTACTGCCTGCTAAGTGTTTGGGTGAATGAAGCTCTGTACTTGTTTTTATTTTCATATGTTTGAATTCATATGTTTGAATTCATATTTTCATATGTTTGAATATAAAGCTGATCAGAAACTTCTACTGGTAGTAACTGAGAAGTCTGTTTCTTGCAGGATACCGGGCACACGTAAATTCTACAAAAAGTTAAACTCTTAAATATTTTAACCTTTTATAAACTCATGAGGACATATGTGACATGAACTTAACTTGAATTGGGTTAATACTCATAAAACTGGCTGGTTTTCCAGCATAGACCGTATGTTTTGTCTGGCACTGATTTCTTCCACAAACTTGTCTTGTATGCTGAGTTTTTGATCCTTCAACTTTTGGTTTTGAAACTGCACTGAGATTCATCTCTATCTGATAAACAGGGCTTTCAAACTTAGCTTAGAAGGACTTCCAGCATGTTATGAGAAGTGGCTGGGGTACCATACGGCAGACAGAGACATCTGCTTTAGACTCAGCATTTTGAAACTGCCTTTTAAGAATTCACGAGGGCAAATGCTCTCCAAAGTAAATCAGCTCCAATGACTAAATTTCATTTGCTGTCCTGCTTTTTTCTTAGTTTTGTTAAAATTACAATAAAGGTTTCTTTAATACATTTGGACTGCACCAAATTTTACTTTGTTTTACCAAACAATCTTTCTTGCACTGTATACCTGTGTTAAGCTCAGCTCATCCTCCCAAAACAGAAGTCTCATACAGTTTTTTTTTTTTAAAACTTTACATGAGGCTGTTCATATGGCTTATAGTCTTTGTCACTTGGCCAGTAGGCCACATAGTACAAGAATTTTTATTCACTGAATGCCTGGACTTTTGTGCTTCATTTGCCCTTTATTAACAGCTAAGTCTTTAACCTGAATTACTTCTCTAGCAAAATCTTTGCATGGGATTATGTCTACATCATTCTGTTCAGCACACTAGCAGAATAAGAGCTGCTGCTCCAAGCCAAGCTAAAAGTTGAATTATTTTTTTAATCTGCAGTCCTTTTCCTCCTTCCCAGTCTTGCATTCAGAATCTTTTTGCCACAGACACAGGAGTGGAGTGGACCAGATGCACGGTATTAAAAACTGCATTTCCAGGTGTGGTCTCTGATCTTAAGAGGTTTTTTCTTTTGTCTTCCCTGTACCATTGCAGCTCCATGCAGATTCCATCCTCGTGCTTTACAACTTTAGTGGCCAGCCCAGTGGAGAGGCCTTGGTGACTTTTCCAAGCCTGGATCTAGCTAAGAAAGCAGTGGCTGAGAAAAACGGACAGCTCCTGGGAAGCCGCTACGTACAACTGTACCTGGTCTGACTAAACACTCTTTGGGGGACGGGGAAAGAACATCGCACTGAACACCGTGCCTTTGCAAAATAAGAAGTCTTCCCTTGCCACCCAGGCAGCAACAAATGTGCCTTTGCAGCATAATATGTTGGAATGTAGAGTGGTCCTGTATTTAATTTGAAATATGGCGTATCCTATGCCAAAGATAAAGTGAAACCAAAAGTTATGCAGTTAATTTACATAATTTCTAATAGTTTGAAAATAAGCAAACCCCCTCCTAGCATCTAGTTAATTCTGGAGACAATCTAATAGCACTTCAGCTATCACAGCCAGGGGAGAAACCTGTTCAGTAGCATTTGAAGTGGAAAGCGAAGCTTGAGTCATTCAGATTCTTTTGTCTTTAGTTTTAAGAGTTTACACTTGACAAAGTGTCTGTTTTTTGTAGAGTTTAAGTGTCTTTAGAAAGGTCTTTTGGAATGCTTAGCTTTCCCAGTTTAAAGCGTAGATCATATTGATTTTTGTTTGTTTTGTTCTTGACTGGAAAATAGCAGGATGCTGGACCCCAAATGCAATCGAGCTTGCTCATGTTTTCATTATACATTGTTTTGCAAAAGCCATATTTGTATTTTTTTTCCCAACATACTGCTGCCAACGCGTAAAGCAAAAAAATAGCAACAACAGCAAAACCAGAAAAATCCTCCTTACCCCCAGCCCCAAACTTTTAATCTCTACAGGACAAAAATGGCACATAAACCTGAGTACTAATAAGTTATATTTTTTTATTTAAGCATAATAGCTTTCAGATACTGTATTAAAGATTTTGCTCTAGTTTATGTGCATGCAATTTGTTTACATCTTTGAACTACTTTATTTGTATATTATGACACAACAAGATATGTTGAAATCTAAATCCTCTAGTGCATGCTTTTTTTCTTTTTCCCTCTGTGTATATACATAAGCTAGAAGTACTTTAACGTCATGTAGCATGTGTTTTAAAAAAGACATCTGCTGTAGAAGCACTAAATGACTTTGTTTTTACTGTGCCTTACTTCAAAACCATTCCAAGTGCAATACCAGCAGAGCAAAATGTAATGAATCCTGTTGTGACATGTTCATGGATGTCTGAATTGATCTTTTTTGTTAGTGTACAATTTGAGTTGTCCTTAAAAGAACTGAATGATGTATGCTTCTTTATATACAACAAATAAAAGAGAATCTTACGATGTGTATTGGCTTTTGAAAGTAACTTCTGCTTTGTTTTAATGTATTTTCATGAGGCATCATTCTCTGATAAATGATCTTTTACACGTTTTTCTCTTTCTCCTAGATTTAGGTAAGCATATGTACCTTGTGAGAGAGTGTGTGTGTTTGTGGTATTTTTTTTTTCCTTTTTGCATGTGCTGGTAAGCCAGAAATATGCATGATACATATTTCTCTTGTAGTGGAACATGTTTTAGGCAGTGTGATGTAACTGTTTACATCCTTAGTTTTCTCATTCTGGTGCCAGGGGAAGTATTGAACTTGAAATTGTGGTCATGTTTGGATATAATTGATCTAAGCGGTCACTTGCTTTTCTGTGCAACACAAAATGTTACATTTATGTCATGGAGTCAGACAACCTTTCTGTAGTAAAATTGGGGGTGGGGGCATCATATTAAGATGATGTTTGTTTCTCTAGTCAGAAGCATCCCATGCCAGATGCCATTTCATCATTAAAGCCTCCCAGCTGAAGTTTTGTAACAAGCTGGAATGGAGCCCCTCAACTCACGTGCCAGCCATGTTCGAGATGTGCATGTTCCCCTTGCTATTTTAACACCTTCAAGGTGTAGCCAACAATGATCGCAGTTTAACTTTTCAGTCCTATGCTAACATGAATTTAATCAGCGACAAACTGCCATGTGCAAAGTCTGTATCCATTAACAAAGAGACATAGCAATCACCAACTGCTCTTCTACTCCCTGTGCACTATGAGATGGTGGAAACTAGTTGTAGAAACTGAACTTGGGATGTTTTGGGCTGTGTGTTTGTGTGTGTATAAAACCTAACACGTGGGACTTCTGAGTACCATGCGGTTTTTTTGTTTCTTTGTTTAAGTCACCTGTGCAAAATGAGTGCAAGAGCAGCGACAGCATTTGGGTTAGATCAGAGCCCCCCGGGTGCAGGTCTGACAACAGGGCAGGCCCGGGAACGTCCTGACTTTTCTTGCTCGTTTTGAAAACTCCGTGGTCTTGCCTAAAAGAAGCATGAAAGAAAATAACAGTGAACCAACAGACAGTGGAATCGCTCGCTGACCTGCGTATTGCTCCGGTATTTAAAAAAGAACAGAGGCCGCCGCTGCCCCTCCCGCGCGCGGCCGGCGGCTCGCGCTGCCCGGGCTGCCTCGCGCTGCTCCCTCCGGCGCGGGCGCTGCTCCCTCAGGCGCGGGCACTGCTCCCTCAGGCCGGGCGGCCCCTCCCGGCGGCCGCGGCTGCCCCGGGGTGAAGAGCGAAGGAGCGCTGGATCTGCCGCCTGGTGTTCTGTGCTTTCCCGCGGTGAAAACGAGGCGGGCCTGCGCCGGAGCGGTGACCCTGAGGGCTCGGCTCCGCGGCCGGGAGGGGCTCGGAGCCCGGGGGAGGCTCCGCGGGCGGCTGTGGGCCCGGAGGGCCGTGTCAGAGGGCACGTCGGCTCCCTCCACCGTGTCCCGGGACGTGACACCTGTTTGCAAACGCTTCTTTCCTCAGCCATTCGCCCAAGCAGACTGCAATAGCAGTCGGCGGTTGCAGTTCCGCAGCATTCCCAGGTGCCCGAGCCCCCCGGCCCGGCCGCGCGCAGGTGGGGCCGCTCCAGGGGCCGGGGCGCGGCTGGGAGGGGCCGGAAGCGGGGGTCGTGTCGAGGCAGAAATCCTTGGAACGCTGGAGAGCTCTGGCGAGGCAGGGAACTTGTGGAAGTTAAGGTGTGCTTGTGTTTAGACCTGAGCTGCACTTCTGGAAGCAGCGTGTGGAGTTAGTTTGGAGCTGCTTACCTGCGGTTTGGTAGTGGAGGCTTTCTATCTCATGAGCTGGCTTTCAATCCAAGAGTTCTCTACAAATACAACATGAACACGTGCATCATGCATCTTTGAATGACAGCTTACATCACTGGAGAAGGCTGGGAATTTGGGGTAAGGCCTGAATATTTTTTATTCTCTTTGATGTGTGCATTTACAGATCATGGAAGGAGTGGCTGACCACTTGGGAAGAGTACAAGGCTGCTGTCAGAGGGTGTAGGGAGGCAGCTAGGAAAGCTAAGGAAAGTTAGGAAAGTTAACTCCTTAGAGTTAAACCTGGCAAGAGGGGTCAAGGACAACAGGAAGACCTTTTTCAAATACATGGCAGATAAAACTAACACCAGAGGCAGTGTAGGCCCACTACTGAATGGAGTGGGTGCCCTGGTGATAGAAGATACAGAGAAGGCAGAACTACCGAATGCCTTCTTTGTCTCTGTCTACTCTGCCGGGGTCTGTCCTGAGGAGCCCTGTTCCCTTGAGACCCCAGATGAAGATGAAGTCAAGTCAATGGAGGAGTTTGCCTTAGTCGATGAGGACTGGGTTAGAGACCAGTTAAGCAACCTGGACATCCATAAAT